>OY776277.1:106059949-106552737 GCA_963675445.1 Linnaemya vulpina
GAACAGAAAAAACCAGAAGAGTTTTTCTATTTTTGGGGTGTTTGTGTTGCTTCTGCTGACGTTGGATTTAAAGTTTAGTTCGGAGGCACGGATGCTTCAACAGCATCTTTAAATACTTGCAGGTCTCAGAAAAAATATTTTTGACAGAACGTAGTTTTTGCGTAATAACTACAACTGAACAATTTAATGCCGCTGTTGCGATATGAGACTTTGATAAGAGTCCTGTGCGAAGAAAGCCTGTCGAAAAGCTAATCTCACGATGTATCACCCGATAGTTTAAACAACGTTCAGGCCAACGGACATATTCATTATTGTAGTTACTTTCGAATCGATAAAATTATAATGCTCACAGTCGTTGTGTTATTTTGTTTCAATGAATTTAAAATTTTTAATTTTCAATTACGACTTTTAAATCGCTAAAACGTTAATTTCTTCTTAGTGTATATGATTTTTATTTCGCAAGTTGGTGATATGCTACTGAAAACATCTGGCAATGCTGTTTTGAAGTAACGTTGGCGAACAGTTACAGAATGATTTTGATTTCCGGTTATGATTCAAGCTCCATCGTACTAATTTCACTAACCTTGTTTTTAAATAGTGAATTGTTTTTAGAACAATTCCTCAATCTCTTTTAATTCTCTCTGACTTCGCTCTCATGTATTTAAAGATTGCAATTTATTTACTGATTGATTGAGTATTTTAAATTTATTAACCATTATAAAAAATATCTTGATCTCGAATATCTGCTCATTTAGTACATGACGGTGTTTATTGTTGTCGGTATTCTTCAGCGGCCACTGCCATGCCTTCGTCATTGGGAGAAGTCGACAACAATTAACACAACCGTGCATTTATGCAGGTCAAAATCAGACACTATATTCATGACTGAGTACGGAGCCGATCCCGGGATCTTGGGCATGGCAGTCTTGTGTTCAATACTTCAGCCCTACATAACTTGGCATGAAGACCAACATTAATTTCATAACGATAACGATAAACTAATTCTCTCTAAGCAATCAGTTCTTTTAAGCTTCTGCATAGAAATTCGTGCTTTCATAATAGTATACGAAAGTTTTTTTTATTTTCTTTTTAATATCGTATACGCATGAAGAAGAGCCTGTCAGCGACATATGATGGCAAAACAAGTAATCATATTGCGTTAAAAGCAAGACAAAAACAGCAACAACATTTTTCAAAACACTAAGCAGGAACATTTTGGTACACAAATTGTAAACAATTTATCTACAAGTACGTACTCTCAGTGATGCCAAACAAAATGTCCCGTTCCCGTAAGTTTTATATTTTTTTTAAAGCAGAAATATCCGCCCAGTCTATAGAATATTTTTTCAGATGTTTTTATTATGAATGTAAAATCTTTAGGAATTATTTGGGATTTTCAATAAATTAGTAGGAATATATGAATCCTTGAAAGTTGTTGCCTTGTAATTATTTTTGATATAAAAGTTTCTTTTTCATTGTATTTTACAATATATATATATATATATATATATATATATATGTATATATATATATATATATATATATATATATATATGTATATATATATATATATATATATATATATATATACATATATATATATATATATATATATATATATTATATACAGAAATACATTTCTAAGTTTTACATTTTGAAAATGTCAAGTCCATTTTCATGACTGATGAATGAGTACGACAATGTTTGGAAATTTTTATTATGTTATATAACATTTTATGTGAATTGTACATATTTAAACAACGTTTAACAGGTTGGCTAGGAATAACAATAAAATCAGCTGGTGTTCCAAAAGTACCTCATATATTATTACAGCATGAGCAAAATTAATGTTGTCAATTCATTGTTCTTGATATATTTTCCGAAGAGAAATTGATGTCCCAAGTTAATTATAAGAGTTCGGCTCTCCATTAAATTAATTTTTTTTACAAGCATCCGCTGCTTTGTATCAGCCGATTAAAGTAATCACACCTGCTCATCAGATCCCCCCCGCAGTGAGTTAAACAAACGCCTTAGAATGTAGCAATTTTTCTAATAAATACTAGTAATTTAGAGACCGCCAGACCCCAGTTGGTCATTAATAAATTCCCGCTTCCATTTGGGCTAAAATTTCAATTGCAATTGGCATCTCCAAAACACACCCAGTCAGTATAAGAACAAAAACAACAGAAACAGGATAAGTATTGAACGGAAAAAACCAGAAGAGTTTTTCTATTTTTGGGGTGTTTGTGTTGCTTCTGCTGACGTTGGATTTAAAGTTTAGTTCGGAGGCACGGATGCTTCAACAGCATTTTTAAATACTTGCATAGATAGTACGTGTGCATGCGTATGTATGTATGTAAGATTGATTTATAAGAGTATACACTCACACACATGTATGGATGTGTATATGTTTTACCCGACAATAATTTCCGGGTTGTATTATAAGATGCAGCCAGATGAAAAGGCAGAGACAGATCTCATATAGTATTTTTTTTTATTGTTGGTTTGTAAAAGAATTATATGGTTGCTGCACTTAAACAACAACAACTGGATAAATTTATAGGAAGACAGTTCCATTAGAAAGCAGTAGTCGTAGCAATAACAACAACAGGGTTTATAACGTCGATTGAGAAGTATTTGAAATGACAATTATTATTTGTTAATTTAAAATTTATTATAAAATTGATTCAATAAAATTATCATTTTTTAATTTAAATTGGCAGTACGTAATAAGTTTATATGGAAATTAATATTGACATTTTTAACGTTTTAATATAACGCGGAATATCTGTAGTATGTATGGAAGTGTGCATGTAGCTGGCTGCATTATTAATATGTAAACAAAAGCAGTGATGTCAGTTGTCACGATAGAATGTGGGGATTGTCTGGCTACCTTAGAGCAGGTTTCAATTCACACTAAAGTGATGGCGTCAAAACATGTAATTGGAAAACTGCGTGGCTAATTGTGAAATGGATATATATTTATGATATGATATGAAGTTTTTATTATATCTCAAAGCATTTTTTTCACATGAATTTAAATTAATACTATCTTTAACTTATAAAATCAGGGATTAGCTCAGAAATATGTATTAATACATCGTGCTGAGGTTTATAAATAAGATAATTGTGAATTTTTTTATACACTGCGTGGCTGCTAATACCAACTCATCAGTACACCTTCAATCGTTAGTATGCTTGAAACGTTTTCAAACTTGTTTGCATTAAGAGAGATGATATCAGAATTAATATAATATACACATACACACACAAACACATTAAAAAGATCTACATATTACCCAACTTAGAACTTATAAATATTCCATTAAAATGGTATATTATTAAGACTGAGTTTGTTGTTTATAAAAAATATGTATTTTACTTCCAATATTTCGTCTGACGTTGTGTAACTTTCTCCGGGAAAAAATTTAATAATTTAAGAAGCTAAATACAAAAAAAAACTTCAAAATAAAATAATGATTGATCGTTATGAATATGAAGTCTAACCCAGGAGTTTTCTGGAAGCGTTGGCAACCGTTTGTTAAAGAAAATTGTGCTTTTCTCAATTTAAAGCTTTAAATACAATAACGACAGAACACCGACTACAAAACCCGTTGGCTACAAGCGTCGCTTCGTAGCCAGCTACTTAATTATTTTTAAAACGACACCACCAAATCAATAACCATGAGTTGTTGTTTGTAGCAGAATTCTCTTCATACGCCAGTGTAGCCGCTTTCATGTATCTAATACTCTTAAATAGTGTTATTCCAATAAAATATATTTAAAGTCCACAGTATATGAAAAGAAATCATTTCATTTGCTTGGAAATATAGTTTGTTGTTTCTTTTTGTATAATAAAACAGCATATTTTCAAGTTTACAATAATTGAATTTATTTATATTATGCTGGCAACACTGCATCTATTCATTGTAGCTCACCAAAATAGAAATAATTTTAATTTGGATACAACCACAAAAACAGCATGGACAACAACCCGTAGCCGTGTTGTCTGTAGTAGTCAAAATAATCATTCTCATGTACGCACATGTATTCTATTTTTGACAAGTTGTAGTCTGTAGCCTGCTGCCGTTATTGTGTTTAATGCCTAAATTTTTAAAACTCTTAAACTTTGTTGCACGAGAACGGATTTATAAAGTACGGTTTTATACCAAATTTTTCTTTTGCTGACGGTAACAAAACTTCTGCATAAAAAATTCAATTTCAGTTAAAAGTAAGTTTTTCTTCCATTATAAATAATAAATAAACCCTGTTAAGCTTTAAATGATCTCAATTTATTTTGAACTATTTCCTCATCTTTAGCATTCGGGACCAAATTCGAGTTGCGATTTTTGGCTATATATATATATATATATATATATATATATATATATATATCAAGTATGTTTTTTCCCCTTTTTTGAATTATTATTTCTAACGTTTTTGACAGCTCATGGAAATTATTATCCAGGTCAATCCGTTCTGTTTTAAAAATTATCATTTTCTTTCAAAGAATTATTTAAAAAAATATATATAAAATTCCTTCAAAAATTTTACTTTAAGAAGTACATTTTCCATAATATATTTAAATTTTTTTTTTATGTAAAAATAAAGTAATAATCTAATTGAGAGCCCCCCTATATATGCTCGTACATATACATATACACAATTTTAAACTATATAATTACATATATATAATTTGCAAATGATTAAATGGTGAACACCGGTTTGTCTTTAAACGATAAAACGCAAACGTACCGCCGCCATGTGCTCGCATTCACAGGTTGTTAGACGACCAATTTTCGTTTATGCACTTCGTTTTTATTTTTTACATTTAATTTACTTGTTTTGTTGCAAATTTATAACTTGAATTCAATAATTATTATTCATTATTCATAATTATTTGCATTAATAAGCGGCTTGAATTACTGGAAACTCTTTTGCTTATTTGAGTTGACAAAAAAAAGTAACGCAAAAGTACTATTTATTTGCAGGCACAATCCAAATATAATTAAACCGCCTCATGTTGTCATTGCATTTTGATGAGTTTAATTTAAAATTTAAATGAGTTTTTTCTTATAGATATTGAAATAGTTTATACAAAATATTAATTGTTAAATAGGTGGTGGTGTATTATGCATATTTCGTATTGATTTATAATCCAAAAAGGGTGTTGCTTTTGGTTTGTTATTAAACTGCTTCTGACAGGCAACACTGCTGGGGGTTTTCCTAAGTATGACAGCTGCCTTGAATCATGGGAATATATATTTTTTTTTTCGTGAAGAAAGTTTTAAGTGATAAATTCAATGCATGTATTTGCAGTTTGTGATTTTACATTTTTTAATTTATTTTAAAATATCTTAAAATTATTTACTTGATTTGTTTTTCCTACAAAAAATATTCGATATATGGCAAATGAAAGCTGGATTCAATAATCTGAATAAAAAGGAAAGTGTTAAAGTAAATTTGAATCCTGCTGCAGAATAAATACTGACATTTACAAAATCAGTTCTTCTGAAAATTCTTATTCTTATATTCGATGTACAGCATGCCATGGATATACTGCATAGTTACGTGATATAAATTTAGAAATTTGTGCGTATGCAATTCTGTTGTTTTACCACGAAAAATTATCGTGTGGAATGTGCATGTTTGTGGCCGAGCACATGTTCGGTTCGACCTCATACAAAATTGTATGCTACACAGTATAAAACTGTTATTAATAAATTCTGGCGAAACGAAAATTGCCAGCCTAAGTTTTATGGTAAATGTTAGTTAAACTTGGGAAGGGTTTTTATTTTTCAATTTCAATAATATAGGGTGTTTTTTATAGAGTGATACAACTTTGAGTTGGCATCACTGCTTTATTTGACCACCCATTTAACAGCTGATAGTTGCATTTTGTTAAGTTTGCTTTGACATTTCATTATGGATCGACTTATACCAGAGCAACGCATGCGAATTGGGGAAATTTTTAATCAAAATAATGGTTCTGTTCGTCAAACTTATCGCGCACTTCGTCCATTCAAAATAGTATTTTCCTTTGAAGCCCATTTTCGGTTGAATGGGTACGTAAATAAACAGAATTGTCGCATTTGGAGTGAGGAGAATCCACAAGCTTTTGTCGCACTGTTTGGTGCGCCTTATGGGCTGGCGGAGTCATTGGCCCGTATGTCTTCAAAAACGATGATGGTCAGAATGTTACTGTTTGTGAAAATATGTGTTCTAGATTGCGCCTTGTACGCGCCAGCCATGCAGGCCACATGGCCGAAATCATATTTAAACATTAATGTCATAAAATTTTCTATCCAATAAAGACCGTTTCATTGATATCAAAAATATATTACTGAGTTTTATTATGATTTAAACTTGTATCACTCTATAGAAAACACCCTATATAATAAAAAATATTCAAAACATTTGATATTCGTTCGCAGCAAGACGAAAAATGTTAAATTTTTAATAAGAAATATATCCTTTTCAAATTATAATTTTTTTTATTAACATATGAAATTTATTTGTTGGGTTGTTAAGCAATGTCTATATGCATTTCATTGGTGCTTCTTACCAAATAGTCAGTAGACTTCAACCACAGTTTTGCAAAGTTTCAAACTTCTCAACTTATTAAAAGACTTCCAAAAACCATCTGAGAATTATGTTAAATAAATTAACTATAAAAATTCACAAACAATTTCAAAAAATCACATTATAATAAGTGTAGCAGGCTATGAAACTTATACAAACCAAACCCAACAAACAACTTTTATTCGATACGACTCTATTTTATTTTTCTATACTTGCGCTTTATTAACGGATCTTGCCCCTGTAGTAAACTAGGAGCAGAACTATTTACATTTCCTGCTCTGTTCCTTAGCAAATATAAAGTAAACAAGTTAATTAAATTTTTTAAAGGGACAGGTGAAAGAAACTCGTTGGAAATGGTATTCACGGACAGGGGAATTTTATTTCACCACGAAATTACTCACGTTAAATTTTCATGACTGTAAATTCCCAGAAAGGGTCAAATTTCCAAGGGAAAAAGTATTTGAAGTAGGGTTGGATCATTATATACATATAATTCTATATTAATGTTTTGTTGTAGACCTTTTTAAATATATTTCTTTGTTCGTATTTCACCTTTCGGCTGGAGGTCTTTGTTAATAATAAAACAATAATTTTATTTTATTATTAAAAAAGACCTCCAGCCGAAAAGCGAATTACGAACAAACAAATATAATTCTATATTTTAGAACTGGAACCATTAAAGCTAAAGGGATTCCAGATTTTAAATTACACAATAAACCGTTGCATGGCCACAATCAGAAAATTTTACATTAACAGTGTGGCAACTTCTTCAATGTTCTCAATGTGGGATAAAACGGTGATGCCAATAATCTTTCTTCTTTTCTTCTTTGCAAAGCAGCGAGATAAAATCGTGACAAATAGTTCCACATAAATTTTATTGCATATCTACTTTTTTATATTTTAAATATTTGCCTTTAGTTTTTTCACACGCAGCATTCAAATCAAAATACGACAAGTTTAGGTGTGTGAAGTTAAATTTCGAAATTTATAACCCTAGACACAAACCAGGCACGTTTACAGACCTCTGTTAACCTGTTAACAGAGCAATGTTAAGCATGAAAAATCTGAGTGTATGTGTTCCAAATAGAATAATGGCCACATTTTTGGACACACCTTGGAAAAAACTAACAGAACATCCAACTAGGTCCTTAGCTTTGATAATAAATTAATACTTTGGCATATCTATGCTAATAACCTGTGATTTTTTGTGTACAAAGATTTTAAGATTCTAGAGAGGATAAGCCAGGATCCTGAGAAAACGGGAACATGTGGGCGACTAAATTTTGTTTTGTTTTAAAGCTCTTGTGGTCCACTATAATATCCAAAAGTCGGAACCCTCATCATTTGCGTTTTAAATTAAAAAAAATTGGACTATAGTAAAATTTCATCAATGAAAACTCTCTAGAGGATGAATTTCAAAAAAACGGGAATATGTGGGCGACTAAATTTTGTTTTATTTTAAAGCTCTTGTGGTTCACTATAAGGCCCAAAAGTCGGAATCCTTAACATTTGCGTTTTTATTAAAAAAATTCGGACTATAGTCAAATTTAATCAATGAAAACTCTCTAGAGGATGAATTTCAAAAAAAACGGGAATATGTGGGCGACTAAATTTTGTTTTATTTTAAAGCTCTTGTGGTCCACTATAAGGCCCAAAAGCCGGAATCCTTAACATTTGCGTTTTTAATAAAAAAATTTGGACTATAGTCAAATTTCATCAATGAAAACTCTCTAGAGGATGAATTTCAAAAAAACGGGAATATGTGGGCGACTAAATTTTGTTTTATTTTAAAGCTCTTGTGGTCCACTATAAGGCCCAAAAGCCGGAATCCTTAACATTTGCGTTTTTAATAAAAAAATTTGGACTATAGTCAAATTTCATCAATGAAAACTCTCTAGAGGATAGTCCAAATTTTTTTTTATTAAAAACGCAAATGTTAAGGAGTCCAACTTTTGGGCCTTATAGTGGACCACAAGAGCTTTAAAATAAAACAAAATTTAGTCGCCCACATATTCCCGTTTTTTTGAAATTCATCCTCTAGAGAGTTTTCATTGATTAAATTTGACTATAGTCCAAATTTTTTTATTAAAAACGCAAATGTTAAGGATTCCGGCTTTTGGGCCTTATAGTGGACCACAAGAGCTTTAAAATAAAACAAAATTTAGTCGCCCACATATTCCCGTTTTTTTGAAATTCATCCTCTAGAGAATTTTCATTGATTAAATTTGACTATAGTCCAAATTTCTTTTATTAAAAACGCAAATGTTAAGGATTCCGACTTTTGGGCCTTATAGTGGACCACAAGAGCTTTAAAATAAAACAAAATTTAGTCGCCCACATATTCCCGTTTTTTTGAAATTCATCCTCTAGGGAGTTTTCATTGATTAAATTTGACTATAGTCCAAATTTTTTTTATTAAAAACGCAAATGTTAAGGATTCCAACTTTTGGGCCTTATAGTGGACCACAAGAGCTTTAAAATAAAACAAAATTTAGTCGCCCACATATTCCCGTTTTTTTGAAATTCATCCTCTAGAGAGTTTTCATTGATTAAATTTGACTATAGTCCAAATTTTTTTATTAAAAACGCAAATGTTAAGGATTCCGGCTTTTGGGCCTTATAGTGGACCACAAGAGCTTTAAAATAAAACAAAATTTAGTCGCCCACATATTCCCGTTTTTTTGAAATTCATCCTCTAGAGAATTTTCATTGATTAAATTTGACTATAGTCCAAATTTCTTTTATTAAAAACGCAAATGTTAAGGATTCCGACTTTTGGGCCTTATAGTGGACCACAAGAGCTTTAAAATAAAACAAAATTTAGTCGCCCACATATTCCCGTTTTTTTGAAATTCATCCTCTAGGGAGTTTTCATTGATTAAATTTGACTATAGTCCAAATTTTTTTTATTAAAAACGCAAATGTTAAGGATTCCGACTTTTGGGCCTTATAGTGGACCACAAGAGCTTTAAAATAAAATAACATTTAGTCGCCCACATATTCCCGTTTTTTTGAAATTCATCCTCTAGAGAGTTTTCATTGATGAAATTTGACTATAGTCCAAATTTTTTTTATTAAAAACGCAAATGTTAAGGATTCCGACTTTTGGGCCTTATAGTGGACCACAAGAGCTTTAAAATAAAACAAAATTTAGTCGCCCACATATTCCCGTTTTTTTGAAATTCATCCTCTAGAGAGTTTTCATTGATGAAATTTGACTATAATCCAAATTTTTTTATTAAAAACGCAAATGTTAAGGATTCCGGCTTTTGGGCCTTATAGTGGACCACAAGAGCTTTAAAATAAAACAAAATTTAGTCGCCCACATATTCCCGTTTTTTTGAAATTCATCCTCTAGAGAGTTTTCATTGATTAAATTTGACTATAGTCCAAATTTTTTTTATTAAAAACGCAAATGTTAAGGATTCCGACTTTTGGGCCTTATAGTGGACCACAAGAGCTTTAAAATAAAACAAAATTTAGTCGCCCACATATTCCCGTTTTTTTGAAATTCATCCTCTAGAGAGTTTTCATTGATGAAATTTGACTATAGTCCAAATTTTTTTATTAAAAACGCAAATGTTAAGGATTCCGGCTTTTGGGCCTTATAGTGGACCACAAGAGCTTTAAAATAAAACAAAATTTAGTCGCCCACATATTCCCGTTTTTTTTGAAATTCATCCTCTAGAGAGTTTTCATTGATTAAATTTGACTATAGTCCGAATTTTTTTATTAAAAACGCAAATGTTAAGGATTCCGACTTTTGGGCCTTATAGTGGACCACAAGAGCTTTAAAATAAAACAAAATTTAGTCGCCCACATATTCCCGTTTTTTTGAAATTCATCCTCTAGAGAGTTTTCATTGATGAAATTTTACTATAGTCCAATTTTTTTTAATTTAAAACGCAAATGTTGAGGGTTCCGACTTTTGGATGTTATAGTGGACCACAAGAGCTTTAAAACAAAACAAAATTTAGTCGCCCACATGTTCCCGTTTTCTCAGGATCCTGGCTTATCCTCTCTAGAATCTTAAAATCTTTGTACACAAAAAATCACAGGTTATTGGCATAGATATACCAAAGTATTAATTTATTATCAAAGCTAAGGACCTAGTTGGATGTTCTGTTAATTTTTTCCATGGTGTGTCCAAAAATGTGGCCATTATTCTATTTGGAACACATACACCCAGATTTTTCATGCTTAACATTGCTCTGTTAACAGGTTAACAGAGGTCTGTAAACGTGCCTGGTTTGTGTCTAGGGTTATAAATTTCGAAATTTAACTTCACACGGGTGACAAGTTTTATTAAAAATTCCAATTGCAAGCACGTGTCAAGATGTTTATCACAAATCTTTTTATTTTTCTGCATCTGCATACTAAAAAGAAAGACATGCCATCCTTTTATTTGAACTTTTTCAATTTTCTTGATTTGGCAAATGCTTATGTATGTGTATGCTTACATATGTGTGTATGGGCACACATAAGTTTCATATATATAAAAAGCCATTTAAAGTTAGAGGAAAATACCAATATTTTAAGATTTAAAGAATAATTTTTATTGTGCTAAATAAGCACAAAGTGAAAACATATATACACACATATATATATATATATATATATATATATATATATATATATAATATAACAGCCAGGAGAATGTGTCAGCCAGCAGTTAGAAGAGCTGACAGCCATATATACAGACAAACAGAGAGACAGACAGACAGACAGAATTAAGACAGATGATAAAAGAAAACTATGAAAAACTATGTTTGGAAATCACATTGAATAAACACAAAAAGAAATATGTAGATTGAACTTATGGAAACGCAAGCCAAATATTTTCTTACCCAACTTATTCTTCGAATATAAACATGTGGAATATATATATTTTTTTAATTCAGTAGTTTTTCACAAGATCAAACTAAATCATATGTTTACGATATGGCTGCAAGAATGTGCATGTATATGCATTAAAGTTCATCCGTTCTTATAGACGAAGTATCTTTTCATGTGTTCTCCGAATTTATTATCAACCGCACAAAAACTATTTTTTTTATTATAATTGAAACGTTTTCAATAGAATTTTATATCAAACGGTAACATTATGGCTAGACAATTTATTTAATTATATTTCCGTTCATGAAAACTTTGTGGCCCTTTTTCTTGGCAGGTATATACGACATCAGCAAATCTGGTTTCCTTTCCCGGAATATAAAAATTTTACAGCTTAACTTCTATTTTTAGGACACAGTAATAATTTTAACTTCCCGCTAGAAAATTAGAAATTTTGGAAAAATTTTGATTTTATCAAATGTCCACGTAGGGTTCATTGAGAACCCTATTTATATGTATGTATGTGTGTGTGTGTGTGTGTGTAAGTGACCCGCATATAATAACTTTTGAACGGCTGAACCGAATCAATCCAAACTTGTTGCATTCTCAAGACGATTTCAATATATTAACTTAGAAAAGGGTCATCCATCCGATTCTACGATCTAATCAACTCTTTGCATTTACAAATCACGTCGATCAATACCCTCTGGATTTATTTTGTAAAACATCCAAATTATATATCTGATCAGTTAGTGTTTTCGATTCTAGTAACCGAAAACTTAATAAATTAAATTACCGTTTATCACGTGGGAATCAGGGTATAAATTAGAAGGAAGTTACAAGTTTGCTTCCAACTTTCCGATTTCCTTTTTTTTCGACTCGGAAAAGTATTTTATTTAATTAAAATCGCTTTTATAAGAGACGTCCTAAATGAAACCTTATTTCCCTACTCAAATACAAAAATTCTAAATAGATAAAAAAAATGAAATAATTAATAAAAATTAAATTGCTAACCACGAAACCCTTTTTTATTTCTTTTACATTAACAAATTTTCTTTATTTTGTTATTTATTTCTGTTGTAATAGAACAACTAAACGGATTAGGTTAGGTTAGGTCGAAAAGAGGGGCATGAGTCATCCCAATCCTCTCAAGGATTACAATAGGCCTGTTGTACGCTCTAATGAAGGAGTTACCATTCTATGGAACCACCATCAGTACCGTTAAAAACCTTAGACTTTGACCACATTATGAACCTAGTTCCTTCAATGTATCTTCTGAAGACCCTGCAATTAGAGCCCCTAAGAAAATCCATCTAATGTGTAATCTCCTGATTAAATGTTAGTCTTCTGACTTGGCTAAAAGCTGGACAAGTAGTGCTCCAGTGTTTCGTTCTTTTCCTAACAGGCCCTGGATGTATCGTCAACGATACCCATTCGTGCCAGGTGAGTCCTTAACTCTGTATGTCCTGTTATTAAATGAACCAGTCTCCGTAGTGCTGGCCTACTCAATTTTAGGATCTCCTTTGTCCTATTACCATCTGCGTCCCCCCATAGAGTTGTAGTCACCCTACCTATGGTAGAGTGCTGGCAATCTCTTGTATGCAATTCTATGGTTTAAGTTCGTTTTTAAAAACCTGAAATGGCTTTGGATTATCTAGTGTGATGTTTGCCATTAATGCTCCCATCTTTGCCAGCCTATCTGCCTCAGTGTTTCCAGGTATTCCCTGATGTCCTGGAATCCATATTATCTCTATGCTTCCACAGTGCGTGTATGAGTTAATGTCATCCTTGCATTGTAGTACACACCGAGATTGAAAATCGTGATTCCTTAGAGCCTCGATAACTCTCCTACTGTCCTACTGAATATACGAACCGGTAGTCTGTTATCGATTTCCTTTAGCCATTTTATCCCTTCCGCAATAGCCACAATCTCACTTTGAGATCCGGTAGGCGGAAGTATTTGCGAAAGTTACGTAACGAAACGGCTTAAGACACTTTTAGGTTTTATTAGCTTAAAAAGCCTGCTGGAAGCCACACGATCTGTTGCACCTTCCAGTGCTTGTCAAAGAAAATAACTTTTCACGCAACGAAGGAAACTACTCTTTCACTATCAATTTCTATGTTCCAAATTATTATGCAGAAATGTTAAGACAATTATTACAATGTTATTTTGAGAATTTTTCATAAAAATTATATATTTCTCGGCTAATAATGGAAATATATGCCAGCCACTGGGGGTGCCTGTAAAAACATTTACTTTCGAAAATTGGAATCAAACCAAATGTTGGGTCCTAATTATTTATATATTAATTATTTATTGTCTATAAAAATTTCGTATTGAAAATTAACAAATTTGCGGAAGTCATTTAGTTGTTCTTACACAACTCTTATAAATTATAAAAGTTTATTTTTTCATGCATCTGCATGTACACAAGAAAACTCATTTGATATTTGAATTTGATTAACATTTTTGCTTTTTCAGCATCAATTTTATTGTTATTTGAGTATTATTTACATTAAGTTTATTTTCTTTAAATAAGTGAATATGAGCTTTTGTTGAAACAAGTGTGCTTGACAAATATGTTTGCTAATTAAAAACATTGCAAAGTATCAAATGTAACAGAGGATTGTAAAAAAAGAAGTAACACTTTGTTACCGAAATAAAGAAAATTGGGATGAAAATAAAGTAAATAAATACTGAAAATAAAACTCAGAGTTGTCAAGGATTTATAAATTTGTTGGTTTATACAAGTTGTAAGAGAATAACAGCGGACATGACTTGTTAACCCTTAAGCGCCGTGGCCACACAACAATATAGCTCTCCTCAAATCTTTTTGTCAGTTGTTAACTTGCAGTCTCTGTACCAGCGGTAATAAAAATCGAAAGTATGTACTTCGATTTTCGTCGAACTCTCATCATGTGAGATTATTTTACAAACTCAAACAATCATATAAAACAGCAAAAAAACGTCGAAGTTTGGCTTAAGAAACAGGAAGTAAAAAAAATATTAGAACATGAAATATATTAAGAAAATAATCAAACGGCAACACAGGGACTTAACAAAAGAGTGTTACCATATCGGCTTGATGCAATTCCCGCACCCTTTATCACACACTGTGATTACAGTACTGATGATAAAACTGTAGCTACTTTCGAACGCGATTGTTTTGCTCAGCTGCCAAGGTCGACTTTACCTTATGCTTTATAATATTTATCGCGTCTTTCTTAATTAAAAACACTTTTCGTACAATAAGTCTATCAAAACGATATTTAATATGACATATAATAATTTGATGATCCAATTTGATGTGTGACCATGTCACGTAAAAAAAAGAAGTTTGCTTTTGCTTAAAAACAAAAAAACATAAATTCAGTTAAAGTCTGTTTTATTTTAGCCTTTTTGTATATAAAAATCTCTGAAGCTGCATCTATCAAATTTAACAGCAGTTGTTTTGTCTTTTTTTTTGTGGATTAAGGTATAAATAATACGATACAAATACTAATTTTCTGTTATAAACTCGTTTATATCTCAGTTTTTATATTTTTTAGTTTCATTGGCTGACAATGTATAAGGTGTTTTTTATAGAGTCTTGTATCACTCTATAACAAACATATTAAATCATAATAAAACATAGTAATTAAACATAAAAAAAATTTGACGTTAATGAAACGGTCTTTATTGGATAGAAAATTTTATGACATTAATGTTTAAATATGATTTCGGCCATGTGGCCGCCACGGCTGGCGCGTACAAGGCGCAATCTGGAACACCAATTTTCACAAACAGTAACATTCTGACCATCATCGTTTTTGAAGACACTAACTGGGCCAATGACTCCGCCAGCCCATAAAGCGCACCAAACAGTAATTTTCTGTGAATGGAAATGGTGTTTCGACAAAAGCTTGTGGCTTCTCCTCACTCCAAATGCAACAATTCTGTTTATTTACGTACCCATTCAACCAAAAATGGGCTTCATCGGAAAATAAAATTTTTAATGGATGAAGTGCACGATAAGTTTGACGAACAGAACCATTATTTTGATTAAAAATTTCCACAATTTGCATGCGTTACTCTGGTGTAAGTCGATCCATAATGAAATGTCAAAGCAGACTAAACAAAAGGCAACTATTTGGAATTTCGCAAGGATTATGACTCAATAACTTTCAGTATAATTCTATGAATTAAGTTAAATCCGTTAGCAGTAATTTGGTTAATTTTTATTTAAATAAATTCATTAAAAGCAAATTAATATTATAGGCTCAACATATTCGTTAATTACTACTTTTTTTAATTTTTGTTACAGTTTAATGAAGAGTTTTTAAGCGTGGCAACGCTTATTTATTTAATCTCATTGTAATTCACAATAAAGTGAAAACAAAAATTTTAGGAAGTCATATTGAGACTGCACATGATTGTATGTACATACACACATCCATATAATTAGCTTTCCATACATCTTATTGCATAATCGTGTATTGTGTATTTGTTGTACATAAATCGATTTTAAATTTGCAATGATTTAACACAGGAAAACAATCTTTTCTATTCACTTAAAATAAATAAATATTAATTATATTTTCAAAGTACTTCCCACTATTATTTAATGGCTTCATAAAATTTTAATTAAATATGACATTTCGGGAAAATTGTATAATTTAAATCTTTAATCCTCAAGTAAAGAGAATATTTCTGTATATAATTCTTGTATGCACAATATTGCCATTTTGTGTACTTAATGGATCGGTTTTTAATACTTCTTTCATATTTCGAACGATAAACACATGTGATGTGAAACTAAAGTACTGTAGACGAATATACATCAATATGAACATTTGTGTGCATGTATGTAAACATGTGCGTATGTATGCACAATGTGCATACGCCTATTATGTACATGCTCTGTATCCACATTAGGGTGCAGAGAAAGATCAGATTTTTATATTTGTGCCACCAGGCCTATACCAAAATTAAAGACAAACTGTAGATACGGAAGTAACTATATCAGAGACATATATATGAAATTTCAAAAGATAATGACAGCCGCCTTAAGTTATCTCGGATCCTAAAAACCTTGTCTAGTGCGACAAGCTAAGATATTTCATTACGGAGAGCAGACAAATACGTTATAGTGACTTTTTTATAATGATATTATTTTCTTCTATTTTCTTTCAAAGATTTCATTTCTCTTTGGTGGTCCAAAACTTCTAGATATCTGCCTTGATTAACGACCTGTCATTGAAAATCGTCTTGTTCAGAGACCCCATACTGTGAATGAGAATGTCGATGCGGCAAATATATCGTCAACATTCATATATAAACAGTTTTATAACTTTCTAAGCGACGTAAATGTTAAGAAACATATATCGATTCAATTTAAAAACTTTATTTTTAATACAATAATACGTATGCATCACACCTAATAAGGAATCAAAGTTAGAAACTCAACTCGGGAAAGGGGAAAGCTAACAAGGAAATCAAAACGAAAACGGTGTGGCATTACTGTCGATGTGTGGTGAAATACTACGGAGGCACTAAAACGAATAAAATTGAAGAGTAATTCCGTCAAGAGAATTTATTTTTTGCAATTACCTAAAAATGTGTTATCAAGCGTATAATAATTAAATTCATACCTTTGTTTGATATATAGAGAACGAATAATGTGGATTTAAATAAGTGGAAAATTTATTCAAGTGTGTTTTTATGTAGGGAATATATAGGACACGTCCAATTTATCACACTAATTTATTACTTATCATGAAATGGCACCTTCCTAATGTAAATACTACACAAAATTCATTTTCAAACATTTTACAAATACACGTATACGCAGACATAATTTCGTTTTAAAGTTTAAATAATGTCTATGAGAGATTGTTTGATTGTTCACGTGTGCCTGTGTAAATGTTTGGTATGTTTGTATGCAGGTATGTTTGTGTGAATGTACGTTTTTTGTCTGCATTAAGTTTGTGCAAGTGAAATGAAGTTTGGCAACACTGCAAATAAAAATATATTTGCCTTTTTTGCTCAAAAGGTCATAAAACTCGCTCTCAATATTATACATAAAACAAGAATAACAACATTGGAGCAACATGAAAACGACAATGTGGTGTTGTCTGTTATTATTTTTTATTTTTCTTTTTTTTTCTTTGTCTGAATGGAGTGTGTATATTTGAACGTAACAATTCACATAGATACACACATCTCCATACAAGATTTCTTGGTAGTTGTGTGGCGGGCCATTGGAACTGGCGGTTGCCAGTTGTCGAAGAATATTGTTATTGTTTTTTTTTACTTTGTTTTGTTTTCTGTTTTGTTGTGAGTTGTGTGTTCTGATAAATAGTTTATATAAACAACTAAAAGATGTTTTAGATTTTATTGCTCTTTTGCTGGATACCTACATAAGTATGTGTATATTTGTATGTAAGAGTTACAGAGAATATGTTGGATATTACGAACTTATTTATGTATGTATGCATGTAAGTTTGTATCTATGCACGAAAGTTTGTTACCATGTATGCATGAGTGTTGGTAGTAAACATCTAAAATAATCCAGTTTTGTTGCTATTTATGGATTACAGGCAAGTTCTTTTTTTTCCCCGAAATGTGTGTTTTTAATCTATTAAATACGTATGTATAAATGTATGGGTATTCATATTATATATATATATATATATATATATATATATACATACATATATATATATATATATATATATATATATATATATATATACATACATATATATATATATATATATATATATATATATATATATATATATATGCATAAACATTGACAGCTCAGCTGTTTATGTTTAAAATGTTATTGTTAAAACCCTTCCTTTTTGTAGGTATAAAATTAAACCATGAATCGACTTACAGAATATTGAATGTTATCAAAATTCACGCTCGGTGAAGAATGTTTACACACACTTCCTGTCAATCCAGCCAGAAGCCTTGCAAAAAATGCTGATGCTTCTCTCGAAATTCCCTGTTTGGTGCGGTTATGGGCCGGTGGCAAAATTAGACCGTACTTTTTCAAACACGACAGGAACGTTGAAAAAAGACTGTGCCACATGCCATCACGCGAAACCATTGAAAGCATTTCACGTGATATTGTGGACATAATATCGAGCTTTAGTTCTTACGCAATATATAGGGTGTTTTTTTATAGAGTACTACAACTTTGAGTTGGCATCACTGCTTTATTTGACCACCCATTTAACAGCTGATAGTTGTTTTTTGTTAAGATTGCTTTGACATTTCATTACGGATCGACTTACACCACAGCAACGCGTGTAAATTGTGGAAATTTTTAATCAAAATAATGGTTCTGTTCGTCAAACTTATCGTGCACTTCGTCCACTCAAAATTTTATTGTCCGATGAAGCCCATTTTTGGTTGAATGTGTACGTAAATAGACAGAATTGTTGCATTTGGAGTGAGGAGAATCCACATGCTTTTGTCGAAATACCATTACATCCACAGAAAATTACTGTTTGGTGCGCTTTATGGGCTGGCGGGGTCATTAGCCCGTATGTCTTCATAAACGATGATGGTCAGAATGTTACTGTTTGTGAAAATTGGTGTTCCAGATTGCGCCTTGTACGCGCCATTATCATTATTATTTGGATTAATTCAAATTTTGTTTTCTTTTTATTTTTTATTCATTAACAATACGTTTTCGCTAATTTTCTCATGCACAATACTGATAAACAGGAATGCAATAATATTTGGAAATAAACAAAATCTGAACATCCTAATGAAACTGCAAGAAGGCAACACAACATAATTCCGTAACTTGTGACATTTCTTTGATAAATATAAATATATATAATTGGTGCACGTAAGTGTCTTCAATAAAAGCGTTTATAACAAATTTAATTAAATTTGTTATTATACAAAAACTAGCGTTAGCATTTATCTATTAACTATCAACCGTATGACAACTCCGATCTACACCAACAACTCCAAATAACTATTCACTGAGACAACCGATATTAAAAAATTCCCCGGGGTTTTTCGTCAATTACCCTCAATTAATCACAGAAATTGTTTGTTGCCAATTTTATTTATATAGTTAGAACGACTACAATAATTTCCTATTAACACTATTACGAAAGTTTTCAATTATTTACAAGGGTGTTAAATCCAAAAGTAGAAGGCAAATCATTAAAAACTAAATACCTGCACACATACACGTGTGTCTATGCATCCATCTACAAATATTAAGTACTAAAAGCAATTAAATTTAAAAAACAGTCATTTCGTAAAGCGAAAATTAAAGAGAAGTAGAAATTGCTTTTTTATTGAAAAAAAGAAAAGCGTGAAAAAGAATAAAAATATTTGTACAATGACCTTTAAATGATTTCATCGGTGAAAACAAAATCAAAGTATGTTCGTAGGAATCGATGGACGTACGTGTATGGTTTTATTAATTAAATAAGTAGAAACTACATAGATTGTAAAAGAAATATATAACGAAGAAGTGTTAGTCTATTAATAGCATAGAAACAAGTATTTAAATACTTTCCTAAGGTCGAAAATAATTACTGGCGCATTTATAACAGACAATGTGAACTTGGATATGTTCCGTAAAATATAGTTTTCACATAGTAATTAATTGAAAGGAGTCTTGAAGTTTATATCATTTTTTACGAATACGGCCGTTGACCAAAATAATTGTAGACGTTTTGGGAAAATACGACGCAATTCAGTAATTTTTAATTTTTTATTTCGTCACATAATATGAATTTCCAAGCCATTGGTTCTTATTACAGTTGTGGAATCGATTCGAAAATATGTATGTATGTTACTACTGATCATGCAAATATATATATTGTGTTTAATTCATTACAACTTGTCGATTCGACAACCGTAATAAGGCCTAACATTATATATTAAGATTTGTTCTCTTTATATTGATTATAATAATATTATAACATATCCGTTGTTAAATATACCGACAGTTTTGATATCGCCGGGGAAACCGACAGACAACGCCGACCAGATCTCTGCACTGTAGATTAACGGCTTCAAAACGTCAAATTTCTAGCACTTTTGTTTGTCAGAACACCTGTTTGATGTTAAATTAAAATCACTAACTTTGAGGGTTATGCGAGTTTCAGAATATCTTCGGCTGAAAATTCCCATTTAAATTGAAAAGAAGAACAGATATTTTATTAGATATCTAAGAGCACATTAAAAGGTAATAATAAATATGTTTTTACTAGTAAACTAAACCTTTGCTCGCCCTGTTTCATATTAATTTGATTTCATAAAAAATGTGCAATTTGGGAGATTTTTCTATACAAATTCTGGCACATGCTAAGAGTAATTCCCATTTTTTGCACGGAGTCGTAAAAAGTTTTCCGCAATTTTACACATAAACTTTTTTATTTTTTTTTGGCATGCATTACTTCCAGTTTAAAATAACTTTTTTTTACTATCATACAGAAAATGTTTCCCCCTGCTTCATGATTTTCCTTTTCTTTCTCTTGAACTTTGAGTTTTTATTGTCTTTAAATTCCTATAAAAGTGCCCAGACTTAAGTTCGTTCGTTTAGGAAGTAAACAACAAAATGTTTAAAGTACCCGTAGAGCAGGTACGAAGAGTCGCGTGTCATTCTGACATAAATAACGGGTAAAAACAGTTGGTTTACAGTTTAAAAAAACACAACTGATATAATAAATAAAGCTCGTCATAAAATGTAGGCAGCAAGTGAATGAGATATGGGAAGTTTATATAAACTGCAATAACAATAACAACAACATCACTCCTGCAATATAAAAAATAAAAATTAAATAAAAAAACAAGAATGACGAGGACGTTATGATAAACAAAGAGACCTTAAACTTGTTGAGAATGTTGGGTTTTTCAGTGTTTTTATTTAAACGATTAATAAATTGTTTTCTGAACAGGAAAATAATGCAAAAGATGTATGTATGCATGTACATAATATGAATGAATATTAAATAAATTTTAAAGAATATATATTTAATATTATATCATACCTATATACATATTTAAGCATGTATTTATAAACAAATTATATTGAGCTTAGAACATAAACAATATCCTAGGAAGAGATTGTGCAATAAATTCCAATTACCTGCAATTAAAAGAAAACAAAAAATTTATGTCAGTAATATATAACATTATGGTATTATTTGGTATTAAACAACGTTAAATTAAAATTATTAATTAACAAATAAATTAAAATAATCTCCCTTATTCTGTAACTGCTTGCAACTTCAAATAAAGGTTGTTTTTTATAGAGTGATACAAGTTTAAATCATAATAAAACATAGTAATATATTTTTGATGTCAATGAAACGGTCTTTATTGGATAGGAAATTTTGTGACATTAGCGTTTAAATATGATTTCGGACATGTGGACGCCACGGCTGGCTCGTACAAGGCGCAATGTGGAACACAAACTTTCACAAACAGTAACATTCTGACCATCATCGTTTTTGAAGACATACGGGCTAATGACCCCGCTAGCCCATAAAGCGCACCAAACAGTAATTTTCTGTGAATGCGACAAAAGCTTGTGGATTCTCCTCACTGCAAATGCGACAATTCAACAAAAAATGGGCTTCATCGGAAAATAAAATTTTGAATGGACGAAGTGCACGCTAAGTTTGACGAACAGAACCATTATTTTGATTAAAAATTTCCACAATTTGCACGAGTTGCTCTGGTGTAAGTCGATCCATAATGAAAAGACAAAGCAAACTAAACAAAAAGCAACTATCAGCTGTTAAATGGGTGGTCAAATAAAGCAGTGATGCCAACTCAAAGTTGTATCACTCTATAAAAAACACCCTGTCTATAATAATTTTCGTCAGCAATTTACAGCTTCAAACAGCTTCTTTTTGAATTTATTTTGACGTGACGTTGCCAAATTTATACAAAATAAATGGGAATATCCAAAATTTTAGTTGTAGAGCTAAACGATAAATTTTTTTAGTAACCAGTAAAATGGTTCTTGAAAAATGTTTCATTAACTTGGGTACTATTTTGATAAACACTTTTTAATATAAAATTTCCTATTTCACAGTTATTTGCTTGCTAATTGTTTAAAATTGTGAACTAATTAAGAGTGCTCCTTGAATAAAAATCGTGTTTTACACCTACAACATTTATTCTAACTTTAATATATTTTACAAAACACTGGGCACGGCAGGCAGGCAGTTCTATGTTAATCGCACACCAAAACTTAGATCACGTGAAACTATACAAAATAACAAATCAACAATAAAAACAACTTGTCTAGAGAAGATATCTTGTTGACACAATTTAATGGATGTGGAATAACAGGAGAAGGGGACACGCCTTTATCTTCACTTCCTTCCTTTGATAATAAAATAAATTGAAAAACGAAAAAAAAAAATCGCGAGACGTCATAAATTTATGGCCACACGACAACAGAAATTACTTTATTCTGTCATTCTTGTTGTTGTTGTTATTTTGTTTTTGTTTTCATGTGAAATCAAATTGCCAGACAGACCAGTTCAGTTGTATGGGTTGGCTCCAAATACACAAAAAACGCTGCTTAAAAAGGGGGCTAATATATATAAAGGAATAATGAGTTTATATGGAAATTTTATATAAATACTAAATCATAAGGAATAATGGAAATGAAAGACACATTCATGATATCTACCTATAAATTTATATAAGTTGTAACCCCACTGCCTAAGTGAGTGATAATAAAAACAAAAGACAAAAATGAACAAATAGAAGATTGAGTTTAGTAACCTTTTACGAATTTATTTATATGTTGGGTATAAACCTTATAAATTCTTTGTCCACACATACATTTGTATTTATTTAGTAAAAGAAATCGTATTTGTGGCAGATTATTTATTATTAAAACTAAAAATAATTTATTTCGAAAATGAGTTTTGTGTTAAGGCCCAGGTTTCCTTTTGGAAAATAATTCATTACTAAAAAGAAAAAACAAGTTAAGACTCAACGTTGTTGAGATCTTATAAAAGATTAATATTTAGGGGCAGGTTTATTGGATTGAAAAGAACTTCCAGCTTTTTTTTATTTAACAACAACCGTAATGAATGGCCAACGACCTTACAAACATACACAGGAATAAATCCAGTCATAGGAAGATATGTATGTACATATGCATATGTATGCATGTTGGTACAATAACTTGTGTATATTTATTTTATATTATTTGTCTTGTCTTCGGTACGTTTGCAATCATTATTTGTTATTATATACAACGTATTTTGCCCATTGAGTTATTTTAAATACAAAACACGTTGTAGCGGCCTTAACATATTATTATTATGGGTAATTGCTAACAACCACAGCAACGACATACACATGTACATAAATGTAATGGCTTAAATAAGGTCTTAATAAGAAGCGTACAAAGAAGTAGGGAATTTGAGCAAAAAGACAAGTAGAGTTGCCATTGCTGGAATTTTGCTGCCAAATTTGATAGGAATTTTCGCAACTTTATCTTGTTTTTCTTTTTTTTTTAATTTTAATATTAAATTTTTACTGCCTGTTCGCCGATGTCGAAAGCTATCGTTCGTTCGAATAAATAACATTCAAAACAAAAACAATTTTCAAAACTTGTTTTTGTTTTGAATGTTATTTATTCGAACGAACGATAGCTTTCGACATCGGCGAACAGGCAGTTAATAAATTTTAATATAAATTATTATTTAAAAAAATTTTCAATATGACATGCCAGAGTTTAGATGATATTGCAGAATTTGATATTTGGATGTGGGCAAGTAGTCCAACAACCAAAAACTTAATTTATTAATGAAATATTAGCTTAAATATGTATATAAAAGTATACATATAACAAAAATTTACTATATAAACGACAATTGATAGAAAAATTATTAGCAAA
Source organism: Linnaemya vulpina (assembly GCA_963675445.1). NCBI lineage: Eukaryota > Metazoa > Arthropoda > Insecta > Diptera > Tachinidae > Linnaemya > Linnaemya vulpina. The sequence goes on from OY776277.1 coordinate 106,084,258, forward strand.
CTTATGTCAAATCAATAAATTCAAAATTAACATCTGATATCTAAGAGATTACTTTCTTTTTAATTTATTTTCATGAAAATATGTCAAAAATTAATTGGGGCGATTTTAAAAGGAAGACAGCCATGTACGTGTGAACACTTTTTAATTCCCTAATTTCCTTAGTTATGAAAAGAAAATTTTTACATTTTATAACTGCAATAACCCAGCAATAACGACCAGGACTTCTCTAATTCGATTAACCTCGTTTTGATAAAAAAAAAAATATCACATATTAAAACAGCATTAAAAAATGCATTAAAAAGTTAATGGATTTGGATTTATGCAAATTTAGGTTAAAGCGCAAACATAAGGAAGAAAATAAAATTGTCAGCCATACTTTATAATATACACATACATATGTACATGTATACATTCGTATTTTTCTATACCAGTTTTATAGGTATTGTTGTTGCTTTTAGAGAATAATGTAAATACATATGTATGTATATGCATGCATACACATGCACATGTGAATTTATGTAGTTTAAGTTTGCTGCTAGCGTAACTCTTGGCCGCAGGACTTTCATTTAGGTCAGACTTTTAACACAAGCATAACATAAAAACAACTCATTCAGAGCCAAATGATATTAATTCAGTCTAATCATTTATTAACCATTTATTTATTTATTAAGCCTCTCAATGCATTATTATGTTATAAGAAAGTAAAAAGTATATGTATGAAGCCTAAATAACAATACGCTAGATTGGTATCAAGTTCAAACTAAAGCTTTAAATAGCGTGTAAAAATGTGATTAAAATCAACGTTTACCTACAGAGTACGTAAAAAAAAAGTTCTCTACACACAATACGTGTAAAGAACACAATGCCGCCAATAACAATCGACCAAGTGGTATTTTCTAAATGCCAAAGCTAGATTTTGCTTGCTGCATTTTGTTTTAATCACGAACATATTTTAGAAATAAAATTTTCTTTTGAAGGAAATACATAATAAATTCAATGACAAAAGCAAGCGCACCTGTAGCTTCTTTTCACTTTATATACATATGTATGTATGTATGTATGTATGTATGTATGCATTTTTATAACTTAAAAAAAAAGACAGTCAAAACAAATGACCGACAACGATATAGTATTGGAGCTTTTTATACCTACTCAAATACGTACGTAATTAAATTTTTTATGGGAGTGTTATTTTATTATTATTGTTTTATTTCTTAATAATTTCAAAGAAATTCCTTTAAGATTATAACTGTACACATACTTAAACACTGTTATTTGCTGAGGCATGCAAGTTTAAATTAAATTTACGTTAATGCCATATTTATGTATGTATGTGTACAATACATCAAAACAAATGATATGTGATGGCAACACAAAAACAAACAAGTGGTAAAGTAATTCATTAGTATTGGGAGAAGGAGAGAATATATCAAAATGAAGAACGGCCATTTTATGCATCATTAATGTGAGAGCTTAATTTAGTTCCGTGGAAAAAGTGCTTGCAGTACACCTACGCACATGCACACTGAATTATGATGTAAACGAATACAAATCGATAAAACATTAATGCATATACATTTACATATACATGCATATTTACATATGGAAATATGTGTGTATGCGGGAATGTATAAAAATAATTACATCCATACATTCATACGTACAAATGTATTTCAACGTCTGCATTGGCGAGTGTAGACTTTTTAGTGAAACGAAACTCCGGTAGCCATATTTCCAAAATAAAAATATATTGGAAGCATACATCTATTTTAAGTGATTAGTCTTTATTTCGATTGCACTGGGGCTGGGTTTGATTTTATACCTATTTTGTTTTATATTTATCCGTACAATTTTGCGTCCTCTTATGTATGTACATACATACATATGTATCAGCTAATTTCGGTAAAATAATTTAACATTCTAAATTAATAATCTAATTTATTTCAGCAATTACTATTGTGATAAAACACATATTGTGCAAAAGCCATTGGAATTAATTAATATTTGGATAATATTTTAATATGTTAGGAATTATAATAACGATAAATAATTAAACACTATATTGTTGCCACAATCGAGTTTTTATTTCAACAAGACGAGAATACTTGACTCGAGCGAATTTTGCCTAATTAAGTGCCTATTTTAGAATTTTCTCTGACTTCTATTTGAAAAATATTTTGTGTAGACCATATTTTATTATGAAATATTTTAAACTTTTTCAAGGTGTTTTTTTATATAAAATTATTGAATTTTTCTTCGAATATTCAATATTTCGTTAACACCATCAGATATAAGCAACAAGGAGTAATAAATAAAATAAAGACCAACAAAATTTACACAATTTTTTAAATTTCATGTAAAAATGAGTACACATTTTTCTGTGGTTTGTATTAAATAACGATCATTAACAAAATGGAGCTAATGGCACAAATTCTACTTATTAAAGTAGTCGTATGCAGCCCTTATTTAATCTAGTTTCTCATTTTAATCTCAAACGGTTTTTATTTACTGTAAATTTTTGATTTAAGGTCACAAATTAAAGTTTCCAGCTTCATTTGCCAGAAATGCCATAAAAACTTTTAAATCGGATGTGAGTTTTTATTAAAGCTAAAAATACATTTATTTAACTTTCGTACACACACACAAACATGTTTAAGCTTTTATGGAATTGGAGACTAACTTCGGTAGACACTTTTTACATTAAGTAGATACTTCAAATAACATTAAATTTTAGAGATAAAAAAAATATATTGCAATAAAAAAATGTTAAAGCCAAACAAAAACAAACACAAGTGTATTGAGAGAATGAGATATAAAAAACAAAAAGAAAATGTTTAAACAAACTGAAACAGAAAATAATAAAAAAAATAAATAAATAACACATTAAAATGTATGTACGAATGTAAAACATGAAATAAAGTTTGCAGAAGTATATATAAGCACATACATTAATTACACACGTATACACATAAGCCTGTATGTATGTATGTGTATAAGCATGTATGAGAGTTAATGGTATGTACAGTAAAAATAAAAACAAACAAAAAATTTGTAATATTTAAGCATAGAAATTGAATAAATACTAGCAAAGTAGAGCGCCCTATACAATCTTACAAAATCACACTCACGTATCTATACATGCACACACACATACACGTATATCCAACAAAAGAATTCCTTAGCAAAAGTAAAATAAAGTTAACAAATAAAAAAAAAACACATCATCATTATCATGTTATAAATAAGTATAAGAATAAACAGAAAATGGAAAAAGGATCCTTAACGACAACATTAATCCTTAAAAGCTGTCATCCACAATCTTCTGTGCTTGAACACTATAAACTCCAACAAGACCTCCGCCCCCCTCACAACCCCAACAACAGATTACAGCACGGCAACAGAGCTCACATTCTTTCTACTAAATAACAAAACTTTCACAAACCGATGTAAGAAACGGGAATAAAAAGGGGGAAAAACAAAATAATCCACCATCTTTTTCATATCATATGCCTAACCTAACACACACACACACAGCCACATATACACAAATAAATAAATTCCTTAAAACAGCTGTAATGAAACCAAATCAGCCAACAGGCAGAAGAAAATCTAAGGAAAATTTATTTACGGGAAAAATCGTTATTTGAGAACAGGGATGGATAATAGTTTTTTTTCTGCACCAACTACAGTACTCAGCACTGGTTTTAGCTGAGGCACTTCCGATACTGCCTTTGAACACATCAGCAATAGAACTCTTTGAAGTGATTTTTGTTCCTTTACTTCAGTAAAGGCAGTCCGAATGCCGCACGGCGTATTTGATGATTGAGCCAAGTATTTTGAAGTAATACGTTAAAAAATATTTCTCAAATATATTTTGGTAGCTGGGGAATACAAACGTACATAACAGCCAGGTTCGTATTTTCAAAATATTTGATGTGTTACATCAAATTTTTAAAAGTATACGTATATGCAACACGCTTATAAAAGCAGCACCATTTCTCTAAATTATTTGGAAAAATTAAAACTCTCGCAGGAGTTAAGTTACCCATCAAACATTTAAGAACTACTAAAAATAGACTGCTAAATTAGAAATAAAATAAATTAGTTCATTTCAAATAGCCGAATATTTTTCTACATTAAATTCAATTAAGATTGACAGGCTAAGATTTGTAAGTTTTTAGAAAATCATGATAAATATTTCAAGGAACAAGAGAAAAAATAGTCGTGAATAGCCTCAGAATATCGCTCAAACTGACCATACAATTATGATGAATTTTGATTAAAAAAAATTTAAGAAAATCGTTTCTAAGTCGATTCATGGTTAAAATATAGACTAAACTGAACATGATTAACAGTAACATGTTACATGAAAACAGCTGAGCTGGCTAAACATCGCTACCACAAAATATTGCTTTTCAACATAAATAACTATATTATATAAATTTTTTAAATATTTTTTATTGTTTTGTGGTAAAAAAATTTTTTTAATTATATTTAGTTTTAACAAAATACTCATTAAAACCCGTAAGATATCCCAGAGAACATCCTACCCTGACTTTTAAAGTAAAAGGAATTCTGAAATAAAATTCTTTTTCTCGTTAGTTGACCTATTTCGGGTTCACACTTTGAGGAGGTTGATGTATGTTTTTAACTATTTTCAAACAGTTTCAGATGTATTATTTAATCGACGAAAAGAATTTAAGATCATCATTATAAAAAAGCATGAACATATTATAACTCTTTAGTTATTAAAAAACCAGATGATTTAACTATTGCATAACAAAATACATAATTTCAAAATTGCCTTTTCCAGATTCTATTTCTTAATCTACTAAATTTGCCAAAATCAATTCAATTTCGTTTACTCCAATCAATTTAATTTCTAATTTAAAATTTCTTTTATTTTTAGCAATTTGCTTTTCTCCAATAATTAATTTCAATTTAAATTCATTCAATACAACTTAGCTTTAAATGAAATTTAAGAATAAGCAAACACACAGATATTGAAAATATTAGGTAACAATTTAATTTAAAGCGTTTTGCAAAAATTTAAGCTGCTTGTATTATATACATGCTGTGTACATAAAAATATAATAGATGTATTTATGTACGCGTGTGTATCCATTTAGTATGTATCGTGTATACGAATACATAAAACAAACGACCATTAAAAAATGGGTGGGACACATTAAACTGGGTGGTTGGGAGACGACACTAAAACGACGGACGATGACAACGATGATGAAAAAAGAAAACAAATATTAAAATTTCTTTCTACTCTTTATATTTACCAACATACATACATAATGGATGTATGTATGCAGCCAAAGTTTTGGAATATGTATACAACATGAAGAATTGGAAGGCACAACGAGAAGAAGAAGAAAAACAAAAACACAAATACAACAAACTGTACATGTAAAAGCATCCAAACTGTAATAATATTTTATGAATAAGAGCTACAGTGTAAACGAACCAGCAACGTTGTGTGGGAGGGGGGGAAGGGAATGGAGCGCAAAGTAAAAACCCTAAATATCAAATGTATTAAATGCATAAATGATAAAGCACAGAATAGGTATCAAAAATACGAAGTATGTATGTGTGTACTTACTTATGTATATGTATGTACGTATGCATGTACACTCGTCTGTACGCAGAAAGTGCCAAGCAAGGGTTGGGTTTCATTTTTTTGAAGATGGGAGGCCATTATTACATGGCAATTTATGTATATCACGTACATGTTTACGTACATACACTTACATACAAATACTAACGTACAACAAAACATACGAAAACACAGAATGTAAAAGAGCACCACTAAAGGAAAAAACAATCGATAATATCAAGGGCAGACAATGTACAAAAACACTAAAATGTGAAAACTGCGGCAAGTAAACACCACGTGGGAATGAAAATCAAAACAATATATTCGTACATGCACACAATTCCACTCATATATTTACATACATACACAATACAGTTCCAATAAAATAAGCACACACTCTCACTAACTGGTGAAAACTTTTCACCAGAGCAATAAAGAAAGCATAGAAAGCAAAGGGAGAGTGGCAGTGCCAGTGTTTGTTTTTGTTAGGATTAAATCTCATGCTCTACGAAGAACTGTGTGGCCAGATTTGAGCACAAAAGCTTGGCTTAATATTTTGATCACAGTGTTGCTCTTTAAAAAATATTAATTATATATATGACTATAGAACCTTAACAGTAATAAACGAATATATTTCTAGTAACTGATGAGTGAAATAGTTCCGAGAACTATATAAAACTTGCTAGACCAGAACTTTCATTTAAATTATTGCTAGTAGCTGCTGATACATAAAATGCCACTTAAAAATGCTGGGTGTTTTGAGAGTTTGTATATTCCCATGCGTGGAAAATTTTCTTTCATGAAATATATATATTTATATAGAAAATAAATATTATTTTCATTGTAAACATATACGTATATATAATTAATGAAAATCGCCATGAATCAACTTAAAAAAGAAGATATAAATTCACGTGCAGAAATTTCACAAAATGGTCACACTGTTAGAGAGAGAGAGAGAGAGAGACAGCAAAGTTTACAGAGGATAAGCATAAAATAAGGATTTTTAATAAGTTTCAGCATGGAACTTTTGTTACATTGACAAAAATAAACACATTGAAATGATTTTCGTTTCGTTTTTTTATAATATTTTATTTTGGAAGTTGTAAGAGAAAAGTCCTTTTCGTTTTTACGGAAAAGAAATATTACAAACCATTATTATTATTGTTTTGTTTTTGTTTCATTTGTCTCTATAAAATTTTCCTGGATGATAAAATTACAGTGTCGTTATTTAAATTCTTTTCTTTTCTTCCAACAATGTTAGAATGAAATAGAGGCGTTGGTAATAAAAGTATTCCCTTTTAGCAAACAAAACAGAAACAAAAAAACACATAATAAAGGATAATAGATTTTATTTTAGTATTTTTCTTTCATAAAGGGTGTGTTCACGGAATATTTATTGAAACTTTTTCTTTCAAACAACTGTAACTATATTATATGATTAAATGTTCCGAAATATATATTTATTTTTATTTACAAAATAAATTTGAATAAGTGTCCAAGATTTAGTGAAGAAATAAGGAATTGTTATAGACTTTTCGGCTCTTATAATAAAGACTATAAGATTGAAAGAGCACAAACTTTAACATTTAATCTATGCTAACATTTCAATTGACCCCATATATAATGAATTTCTAGAAGTTCTTAAAGTCAAACATTTTTATCTATAATTTGTACATATTGACCAAGAAATTTAATATATAAGGGAGAAATTTAAAAGATTAATCTCTTAAATCTTTCTTTAGTACTGCAACTCGTTAAAAGTAGAGTAATTTTATTATTTTTATTACGTTATTCTAAGGGAATTTATTTACGATTGCTAATTTAGGGAAAGGAGAAATATTTCAAAGGAAAAATTATACATGCCATTAGTAGACGGTTCTATACATCAGCTATCATGTCCAATAGCTTTGCCACAATGTTGATTATTTCTTATTAATTTTTTTATTCAATAAATGATTTTGTGATATCGTTCCTACCACGTCAAGATACTCAATTTTGGCAATTTTGTATTTTTCAACAACGTTGTAGAATCTTATATAAAACTAAAACGCCATACAACTGTATCCGAGCTTTTCATACGCAATGAAGAATGAAGGTAACGAATCTGAGAAAACGCATTTTGCATATTTCACCGATGTATTTGTTTAACAAAATTTTTATGTCTCACAATTACAACGAGAGTTGAAAAAAGTCCCAGCTTCGTTTCATGCATTCTTTTAACATTATTTTTTTTAAAAGTTGCTTAGTAAATTATTGAAAATAAAGAAAACATGCCATCGTTCTTAAATATTTGCTTCAAATTTATCGTTGATGTTGTTGAAAAGATGATTTTAAAGAAATCATCAATTTATATTACAAATACTTAACATTTAATAGCTTTTCACGAAATCCTCTTTATTGCGGAGCATACTGAAAACCAAGTTAATTACAATTTAAAATAAGGCTTAAATTTGTACTGCTCTTATGTAATTTAATTTCATTCTAATGCCAATAAATTCAACTAAAATTTATTTTTAAAGCACCAAAAGCACTGCAAAAATGTAAAAGCATTAATTTTGTTTCTATGTTACATTTGCAGCACAAAAATCGATTTTTTATCAAGAGATTTATTAGGTTGTCTTTTTTATACCGATAGTTTGTGCGTTTAACAAACACATACCTACCCGAGCACAGAATGTGTTTACTTACTCATATTTGCCAGAGTAAAAGATGCAGGATATTAATATTTATCAAGTTGTGATGTCTGTGCTATTATACGAGTATATATGTACATATGTACGCATGCATGTGTGCTATATAGCATGAAGCATATATACGGTGGAGACCAAGATTTATATTAGCAACTTATATCAGAGTATTACATATAAACACACAACATGCATACATATATGTATATATGTAGCGGTGGGTATGTCTGTACATAGTAAATTCCATAGTAAAACCTATAGAAAAGGAAATTCTATATAGCAAATATATAGTTTTATTTATGTACGTACCGTCACCGAAAACTCAATAACATACCAAACTCATATTTTGATTGGTTATTATGTAAATTAACTGAATTATATAATGATCAATCAAAAATTCTATTTTGAATTTTTTCCCAGCTAAGGTCTTTTGTTGTTTAGGTGACGATAAATATATATATTTTCAATAAAAACACAAGAGTGCACGAGGAAATAATATGAAGTTGTTGATGTCAGTTTAACGCTGTGAAAGAGAAAAAATGGTTGCTTAATTCGATGCCAGGATGAAAAGATTGTTTCAGTCTTTATGCTTATAATGCAGGTTGTTCCAAAATTTCGTCCCATGATAGAACAAGTTGTCGTCGTTATTTTTGGGACACTACCAATCCCGAATTAAAGCAGATATTAAACAACTGTTTTACGCAAACAAGTCGAATAGCTTTCCGGGTTATTTTAATAGGCCTTTAGAAGACTGATATTCGCCATATTTTGAATAGAAAATTTTCTACACTTCCGTTACGAAAACCAATGAATTTTGGACACTTTTTAGTCGAACATGTTTTGTTATTATGGAAATATTTAATAAAAAAGTATAAATTTGTTGGGGTTTCCAAGCCAAACAAATACTCTTCCTTGGTTCTAGTGTTTAATGTAACAATGAAATTGATAATACAAGATATTTCTTTTTAATATCTGAATAAGAAATACTTTTAACACAAAATATTATTATGAAATGTGATATTACAGAGTATATAATTGTTGTTGTTTCCAAACCAATCGAATGATAATTTTTTATTCTTAGCGTCCTTGCCGTATGCGGTTCCTGTCGACATTAATATCTGGAAGTCGCATCCCATCTTTTAAGACTTTTGTGCTGAAACAGCCAAATTAATATCGTGTAAAGCAATTCTCATGGGAGCATAAAGTATGTAATTATTAACTTCTTACTTCTCTCTGTTTCTTTATGTGCATAAAATTTCGTAAGGAAACACCTTATGTCGGTCCTAGTTTTAGTTTCTTTCCAGAGAAAATGAAGCAATAAAAATAAAAACTAAAACCTAACTCGACTATATACGTTACTTTACTCCACTCAACCAGCCATCTGTGCGTCTTTATATATCATACTAGGAGTACGTGATGTATTTGAAGCAAATTGTAACACATATTTTGCAAATGTTTTGCCTTCACTTAATGCAAATACTTGTCTCCCACAACACCTCCCGTTTCATGAAAGAAGCAAAGTTAATTTGTTTAATGCCTCCCTTCCGTAGTCAGTTGCTAGACGTGGCATTTGCTAAACGGCAAACTCCAGACTTCCATTCATATAAAATGCAAGTAAACAGCATGGAATTAGAGTTAAGATATGTGCACTAAAAATTAATTTGTATTTTGGGGATTAAATTTAATTTAATTTGCAAAAGCTATTTCTCATACACGTAGGCATAAGAGCAAGAGAATAAGAAATAAAAGACAATATTTTACTTAAAGCTTAACTTTTAAATCTGCAACTTTCTAAGTTATAGAGGTGTTGTATTCAATTCAATACAACTGTATTTTTGAAATTTTTAAAGTTTTTATATGCATTTATAAAATATTCCATATTCATAGGATCGGTACAAACCCTATTTCAAGCGCTGTAGAGTTGCACACTACTTTATATTGTATCCCTAAATAGAAACCCTATGATGAATTCTTTATATTCGCCTGATCGTGAAAGATTTTCTCGCTAAATTAATTATTACAAACTTGGCATCCTCAATACATTTGATATTTCAATGATGCCACTTTTTTATTTTTTTGGGCGTATCATAATTGAAGGAAATCTCTGGGGAATATTCGTTATTGGTTTAAATATGTATTTATCTCTTTAACAAAATTAAAATTTTTTTTAATAATATACTTTAATTGAAATATTACACTTGTTAAGAACATCGAACTCCTCAGTTATATAATATATATCCTTTTATAAGAAGTTTTGAATATAAAGTATTTTTTAACGAAAAAAGTATATTTTTAGCAATTTTTTGTATCATATAAAGAAAAAAATTGCTTTTAAATAAAATGGTTATTTATTCAAAAATTCTATTTTAATAACATGTAGCTGTTTAGTAAAAGGTCTCCATTTTATATTTGTATTATTCATAATGTAAAAATAACATAATTTAATATAGAAAGGAAAGTTCAAAATATGTACCTGAAATTGAAAAAATTCTCAAGAGTTATTTGAAGTTGTTTTGTTTTAAGTAAGATTTGTTTTTGAAAATACCACACAAAGGTGGAATTTTTAAATATTTTCGCTATATTTCTACCAGAGAAGATATATATTTTTTTATATTTAACACCACACTACGGCTTGACTCAAAAGCAAAAAAAAAAAACAATGTTTTTTATGGCAGACTTGTGATTTAAGATAATTACAAGTCAATCAATCTCATTTTTCATTGTCAACCGCTAATTAGTCGTCCATTGTATGGATCGGAAAAGCCGTTTAGAAATTATTTTATAATTCGAAAAGAAAAAGTTTTAGCTTATCAGGTAAGATTTGAATTGAAAAAATCTGCCCGCAATTTAAATTTGTCACAACTATTAAAAATCTCCTTAAAAATGTGTAAACATCTTTTGCCTATTATATTATAAAACATATTTTTTATAATTATTAAAGTAAATTTACTTATTTTCTGTTAAATCATAATCAAATAATTTCGTGTGTGTATGAGCGTAAATTTTTTACTTTTTTTTTTTGCTTTTTATTTGTTATTAAGTGCCTACTGTACAGATTGGTTGGCAACACTGCGTTTGCGTTAATCGTGTCTGTGTGTAAATGTGTGATTGTTTATGCTGGCCTAAGTCGGTCTCTGTTAACGTCAGGTCAATGGGTGGCATTGTGGGAGTAGAATATACTATTTAACTACAAAACAGTATAACCGTATTTATTTTTTTTAGTTAACAAACAGAAGATAGGAAGGAAAGTATACAATGTATGCAGCAGCGGGCTGACTTTTATGATGCTGCTTCGCAGTTTGCTGTTGTTACATAGCAATCGAGCACATCACATGATGTATGTATGTATGTACATACATTTATTTATATGTGTGAATGAATGTATGCTGTTTTAAAGTTTTTACGCTGCTCAAGCTCTTTTATGCTCTATTCTATTATTAAATTGGGGTCGTTGGGGTACGGGTTTATATGAGTGAACGTGTACACATGCATTAACACATACATACATACAAAAATCGTTAGTTATTTATGTGAATCGGTATGTTAGGTAAAATGAAAAAGTGCTTGACTACTATTGCTGTGAAAAATGCCTTGTCAGTTTGCCTGCAAGTTTTAATGTTGCTACTGCTTCTTCTGCTGTTGTTGCTAAAGTGTACTTTAAATCCCATTTATTTGATATATTGAAGACCAAATTGCACATGGAAAAAGAAATTACACATACCTACTCTTATGAAATATGTTTTTGTCCGTAAAAAATCAAGTTTGTACGTGCCTTTTAACAAAATTTCAAATTTACTTTTTCGGTCTTAATATTTATGTATTTATAATGTACACAAGCATTTATGTATGTACGTGTTTTTTGCAAAGTCCTGTGTTACCATTTATAGTTTTTTATTCTTTTTAATTTTTTTAAATAGAATATATAGATAGATATTCTAGGAAATTCTTCCAAATTAGTATGTTAAGCATGGTATGTATTCCAAGAATTTTTTTCTTTTTAGAGACCAGAGTAAGTTATTTAATATTACTTCTGCTGCAACAAAAATAATTGCAATTATTTATCTGCATATATGTATTTCTGTCTTAAAATTGTGACATGTGTATACTTATGTATATTGTTGGTCTTAAGTAGAAACTCCTTAATTGAAATAACTATAAAGAATGAAGCTGAAACAATATTATGAAGTGTAAAATATATGACTTTAAATCACTCACAAAAATTAGTTTCTAAAACAATACGCGTTCATTATTATAAGAAAGTATATCAGTCATGATGAATATTAAGTTTGTACGGACCGAAATAGAATAATTAACTTAGTGTTACCGTTCTCGTACTGTTAACCAAAATTGTTCGATGTTGATATTGTATCGACTTCCTTTTTAATATATTTTAAACTCAGTTAAGATTTATTTATAGGTTAAGAATCGTAATATTATAACCAGAATGGCCCTTATTATGAATACTTTTCACATTAAATTTGTCTCCATTTCCTAAATTTGCAATTATGAATATATCAGAGTGAATAATTTCACGTTGAAATAAAATTCCCGTGAATGAAATTTTTCCCGCGAGTTTTTCACTTTCCCCGTTAATTTATTATTTACGTAAATTTGATAAGAAAATAGTATTAAATTAAAGGATGGCACTATTATTACCAGCATATATAAAAAATTATATTATATTGTGCTTGAAGAATTGGTTTGAAACTAATCCGTTTATTTTTTCCATGAAGTAAATTTCTGTATGTATGTATGTACATAGATATATATTATATTATTTATATATTATAATATTAGTCTATGACACGTGTCGCCATTCAGTTATTTCAACCACAACGCAAATCTAGGTGAAGCAGGCTTTAAATAATTTTATATAGCCACTCAATCTATTACGATTGCCACCCAAAATATCTGATATGAGCTGTAAATCGATAGAAATTTAAACTCACTGACATTCTTATTAGGATTCATATCCGACGTTCTTTTTGGCAACGATATGTTTTACAATGTGATTTTTCATTTAGGCATGTATACTAGTTTATATATTTCCTCTTAGAATTAACGACACTTTCTCCGTGCGATCGAAAAATAAAATTTCGATTACAATAAAAAAATTGTCGGAAGGGTTTTAGACTTTAAAATCGTGTTGGGCTTTAATACTTTTACCCATGGCCCAAGTATCAGGACATCTGACTATTACAGCAATAAGACAGAGCTTGCATTTTGTTTATGTAAAAATACCAGAGTTTTTAAAAAGATATATACGTGTTTTGGTTTTTTCCCTAATTCATTTTGCAAAAAGTAAGAAATAGTACAAAAAGTAGAATAGTAAACATAGATCGGTAAGAGGAAAACAAATATATAAACAACTTTCGATAGTATGGAAATATGTTAATGGGCGAAAAACAACTACACAAGATATCATTTAAAAAATTGAGATGACCTATTTATTCGACCATAGTTTTACCTTTCACTGCATTTTCAATTTAGTTTGTTCAGAAAGCAAAGGTTGCACAGCTGATGGTATATAAATACTTGCATAACAAACAGAATATGGTAGTCACGGTACACAAATCTTATTTTAACCCAAGCTAAAAACAGTGCGCGTTCGGTAAATAAAACCTATTATTAACATGATATGATCGACTAGCCACCGCTTGCTGTCACCGGCTTCTCTTTGGGGTTAGTTGTCACCGGCTGACAACCAGCCTAAATTCCGCAGCCGCAACACTTAAAAATCAAAAGTTCATAACTGGCAAAAATATTAAAATGTAAGATGTAAAGTCCAATCATAATGAAACAAAAAGTTTTGAATGTTTTGAATTAAATACTCTTCGATTTTAAATGACGATATGGGTGTATGTACTCTGTTTTGTATTTCTTCAATATCTTTATTTAGCAATGACTCATAACTTAAGCGCTATTAATTTGAAATATGTTCATTATTAAGCACTTGCATACATTTTGCCTTACTTTGGCGTGATCTTTTGCCAAAAATATACTTACATATACGATAGACATTCAGATATTGTTTGTAAAATAGACACGTCAATTAAATACATTTGTTCATGGACATGTATAATATACTTATGTATGATATGTATGTATTTATACACACACTTAAGTATATATTAAGAAAAGAAAAACAATTCCATAAAAAACATGAAACACGTTTTTTATGAAGAAAAAGAAATAATGTAGCGATAAATTTTATTCAAAATATCACTTTATTGCATGTAGTCTGTCAGTGTTGCCGAAAGTGTGTAATTTCTCAATATCTAAATAATTTGCAGAAAAAATATTAAAAATTTATTGACAACTATATTTAGATAACTGATAAAGTTATACTGAATTAACATATTTGTCCATTATGATTTTCTGACAAAATCATACTAACAGTTTTGTAGAAATTCACTTCACACATTTTCCGAAGAGATTATTCGTTCATGTGAGTTACTTTTTATGGAACAATGTTAAGTCTTATGATTATGCCCACAAATCAGTATCTTTTGCAGCACTGGAGAGCAAAATTTCTCCCACTATTAACGCCATACTAAGAGGATTATTGGAAAAAGTAGCAATTAGTTGGACTAATAATAAAATATTTAAAAATAATAATAATTAAATAATAATCATATAGGTACATCAGAAATGGAGTGCAATAGCTTCCCAATCATTTATTTAGCAATGTTTCAAAATGTTTCCTTTGATTTCAAAACATTTAGTACAATTAAACAGCAAAAGTAGCTTCTTCTTAAAATATTTTTCAATTTGTGAAATCACAATTCCCATCCCCGATGTATACATTCATTATTCATTCGCTTTCTTTTATTTTGGCAGTTGAACGAACTCACACTGTTTGAACAAACAACAAATATAAAACCACACGATTAAACAGTAAAACTCCAGAAATTAAACTCACTCACTCTCTTTATTTAGAAATATTAGCTGAATAACAATGTTGGTCCAATTATACTCTTTTTAAACTTCAAGTTTTTTAAACAAACAGCAGACAAAAACTATAAAAACAAATCGTAAATAGGTAAAAGCAACAAAAACTATGTCTGACAAGAACTGAAACAAATTTTAAATAAAAAATTAAATAGCAGACCAAATACGAGTTATGTAGATAGAACGAGCTGAGCTGCCTTTCCAGATGTTTTATAAAAACTATTCTTTGCTTTTAAATAACTCCGTAGCTTGATACAATTACAATTCGTTTCAATTTATCCAAAATAAAACCCATTGTAGGAAAACAATAAAAATTTATCATGGGAAATTATATAAAATAGTTTTAATGTTACAAGAACTAAATAAATAAATTAAGTAAATTCTAAATTTCTAATTTAACAAGTTAAGAATATTATTTTTTTATCAAAAATTGCTCAAAATCTGAACAACCAGAGATTGATCAAATTAACCAATACATTCTTTAGAGTGATTAATATTAGAAATTCTTTAGCAACTTTTTCTTTAACTTTTTGTCTATAAACTAACTATGAAACTAACAAAGCTTGAAGATTTTTGAATTTGATTAACTCAAATAAAGATTTCTTATATTTCTCGAATTTGTTTTTTATCAACTACGTACGATAGATATTGTACAATTAGCCATGATTTTTGTTTAGAATCAGTTAATCTAAATCAAGTCCCTAAGACCAAATTTTTGGGAATAGACAAATAAACTTCATAACGAGATCATAAATGGACTTACGAGCTGGTACAAATAAAACTGTATTTTTCTGTTTTATAAAACATGTAATGAAATTTTAATTTAAATAAATAAATTATATTTTTATACACAAGAAAACCCAACAGAAATAGGTTATTGCAGAGTTCTTACAAAAACTCATCGTTCAACTGGAAAGCTTTATGGAATAGCATTATGGAATATTATTAGTATTATGGATTAACTTTTAATAAAACTCGGTATTTTTACCTACTTATTTAATTTTTTAACACAATTCTATCATTTAAAAAGTCTTCACGATCCTAATATATATATTTTCACTAGAAAATAAAAAACATACACACATCTATCTATTCATAACAGTGCAGCATTCGTAATAACCTACACGTGAATCTATCAGATACACAATTTGAAAAATATTTCTAAAGAAAGCAAAATACAGCAGTTCACAAAAGCAAAAATTTATGTATAAGCCAGAAAATGGAAATTATGAAAAACTGAAAACAAAACGTTAGAAAGAAAATTGCTTTTCGTTTTTTCTTTTTTTGTTCGTTGGTGTAAAACTTACAACAGATTTATAAATAAATGATGAAAAAATTACAAGTAACGCACGAATGCGCAAGTGCTGGCATTGGCTGCTACGGTTTTAAATGCTGCTAAGATAAAGTTACTGAATACTTCTGAAAAAAATAATAATAAAATGCAAACAACCAACGACAAAACAGCCGTAACTGCAAGAAATAACAATAGACTTGGTAGAGGCAAAGAATCTAAAAATATTTCTTTTTGTATGAGATACAGGCACACTCGATACGATATAAAAAACACATTCTTGTTCAACGACAAAAAGTGAATATTTCTACAGCCGCATACAACAAGAAAACAAAACCATGGATGGGCCAAAAGAACAGCAACTTCAATAATGAAATAGAAGCAGAGTTATTTAAATAAGCAAAAAGAAAATCGCACATGTACACAGAAATATATCAATACAGCAGAGTATCTTCAACTCAAAGGCAAGGCACAAAATAATCATGAAAAAAAAAAAAAATATATATATATATATATATATATATATGTATATATATATATATATATATATATATATACTTATATATCCAACTAGAGAAGAACCAGCATATTTTTATACCGCAACCAGAGGTGCCGGACTATTTGTATTATATATCCATATTGAATAGAGCTGCTTTATGCTGCTGTTTAGGTTTTCTTTTCTAGAAAATATTTTTCCAGTATTTTATAAATACTTCTAGTTGGGTGATTTTTGAAACCACAAATTTTTTTTCATAAGAGATAATAAATTAGATTGCAACAAATTAATTTTATTGACATTTTCCTTATAAAAATAACACAGCAGTAAGTACTATATTCGGCGCCAAATCCTGCACAGACGTTCTTCGGTTACATTTACACTTTAGAAAGTTCTTTCGTGATTGTAGTTCATACAAAAATTAAAATTTCAAAGGAACCATTTTTTTCTTTATAAAAATGTAAATTCAGATATAAGGATCTTATTCTTTATGTACATATATGCAAATATCTATATATGAAAGATATTTTTTTGAAATACAAAGAAATTTCCAGTTAGTTTTTCATAATTATATAAATTACATATAAGCAGTTCTGAAAATAACATATCGAATTGGTAATTGTTTTTAGTACATAATTCTAGAATATTGTGTGTGTATGGGTGTACTTAAATATGCAAAACTGATTAGAATATTGGATTTTACTCTCATGAAATTTTCGTTTCAACGCTGTCTGGAGGTGCCAAAGTGTACTACGACTTTTATGCCATCACTTTCACGTGTAAACGCCCATTTATGTAC
This sequence comes from Linnaemya vulpina, assembly GCA_963675445.1. Taxonomy (NCBI): domain Eukaryota; kingdom Metazoa; phylum Arthropoda; class Insecta; order Diptera; family Tachinidae; genus Linnaemya; species Linnaemya vulpina. Next base: position 106,102,090 of record OY776277.1, read on the forward strand.
CAAAAAAACTTTTCAATTGTGCAATCCTGTAACCGTGATTTACGTTTAGTTTGATTTTTGTACAATTTAATTCTTTTTCTTTATAAAAAATATATAATAAATGCCCGAACATAAAATTAAACTGTTTCCTATTGCTTTGTTTTTTCGAGACCAAGTATGAATATATGCTATGTCCCCATTAACTTAATTTCGTAATCTCTCAAATAAGTTTAAGCTTTCCATCTCTGGAAATCTATTACCATTTTGGTGAAGGATTTAAAAAAACTCTGAAACAAGGATTATTGAGCAAAAATCGCCATACAGCCACATTTCAGGCACAATTTTCATGAACAAAATCGGCACATATGGCAGGTCTGTACAAAACATATGACAATTGGGCAGATGATAACTACCTCTCAATTTTTTAGTGCACATTTAAAATACTTTTACTGCATGCAATACGATTCCCCTTAGAGAAGTATTATTATTCTTGTTAATTTCCTACCACTAATCCTCAAAATAACACTAATAAACAGATTTTGTGTGTTTTTCGTCGGGAGTTTTAAACACCACTGCTTCGGTATGCCTAAATTACAATTTACAGTACATAAAAATCGGTGGCATCTTCTTGACTCATAATTTTTCAGCGTCTGAAAGTTTTTTTAAGGTACCACTTGGTGTCTTGCTGAAGAAATAAAATGTTAAACAAAGCAAAAAGTAGATTTTTCGTTTCACTCAATCATGCAGACATGAAAAATATTTTCGTGCTCTGTGTTGTTGCATGCACATAATGTTGCATACAATGTAATTATTTATTAAAAAATGAAATAAGAAATAGAAGTCCAAATACGAAAAGGAAAAATATAAAAAAGGTAAAATCCAGCTATAGTCAAGAGCTTTCTTCACACACAAGGCAAGTCAAAGAACAAAAATCATAAAGAAAACAAAATAGATATAGACCGAAATTAAAAAAGACAGACAGACGGAGTAACAGCTTGAGAGACAGACATAATGAAACCCACAACTGGCAACCATATAGCCTCGATGAATACAGGGATACATACAACATAGCCACAGACAGATAAACAGCAGTCCGTATACTCAGCCACGTTAAAGGCAAAATAGTTTTTTTCTTCTCTTTTTAAATTTTTGTTTCTCCTGGCCTGACTCTGGGTGTTGGATACGAAATGTTAGCCGCAGTTACTGCGAATAATGCCGCAAAGGAAATGGGAATAAACTGTTGTTGTTTGTTATTTTTTGTTGTTGCTGTAATTTTTGGCTTAGATTATGCGTCTATTATTATTGTTGTTGGTTTTTTGGCTTTAGTGCTGCTTTTTTTTTTTGTATTGAATGGGGTATATTGCCTTGTATTGTAGCTGGTACAAGTTATTTGCTTGCAGTTTTGTTTTTAATTTGAATCAACTTCTGTTCTGTTGTATTTTGTTTCATGTTCTTAGCATTAATTTTTTTTCTCTCCTTCCTTTTCATCATTTTGCATATGCCACTTATGGAGCGTTTAGTTTTAAAATTTTTGTCTGTATTCACTTTGTATCTTTCCAATAAAAATGTGCAGTGTAAAAATATTTTTGTATCTTATGCACACATTAAAAATATAATGGCACTTGAGTTAATATGCAAGATCGATATTGAGTTTGAAAAAAGAGGAACTTAGCGATGTTGGTTTTTAAATAGAACCGTTTCGGCCAAGTGCTGTATTTAAGAGTTTTGTTTCTCAGTGAATACGACATATTTTGGAAATTTTGTTTTACAATAGTAGGTTTCTAATCGAAAATATAATCTTTAAAAATTAGTGCTTAAAGCTCAGACGAAAAAAAGATTTGGTAGCATATGCTGTCTTAGGAATTTGCAGTTTGGAAGGCAATGCCTCATAAGAAAATATAGGAAAATAATAGATTATTATTAAATCGTTATCTCTATATTATGTGTCTGATATCGTATCTGAAATTTAAATAGATAAGAAAAAAATTGGCGCTAATTAAAATAATCAACTAATACCGCAACATTAAAATTATAAAGTCTTAATCACTGGAGTTATCGATGTCCAGAAGAAAAAAATTTGACGAATATGTAGGTATCGAAATTTTTGCATTTTGTTTAGCTCCTCTTAAGAAATTTGGCTAATATGACGTAAAAGTGCATGAAAAAAAATTGTTTATGAAAATTATTCTTTAAAGAACAATTCAAGGCACGTTATTTTTTATAAGTAGGGCAATCAATGTACGCCCATGCAATAATCAAAAATACTTTTGTCTTATTAAACATTTTTCTTTTCTATACATACACATTTTTAAATGGTATCATTTCAATGATATTATTAATTTTATGAATGATAAAATTTTCCACAGTACGACAAAGTGCGCCAATTTCATTGTACCTGTTTTATACGGTCCAAATCGTCAAAATGAGTGCGATAGGGGTGAAACTAATCTGGGGTTGGGATGAAATTATTCGATGGCAGTTCTGAATATATCTGCTGTATGTATATGCATATTCCCTTCTTATGTATACATACATACACACATACATATGTAAAACACTGCTGATATATTCCTCTATAATATATTAATTAAATGAATTTGATACTTAACATTACGTATTTATATCCTTATAGGTAAATTCTTATATTTGCTTTACCTCGTTTTTGGATTTATGATGTTGTAATTAAGATAGAAAAAATCCACAATATTCCAATTATTTACGTCACGAATATTCCAAATTATGTTGTAATTTAAACAGATGCATTTATCCTTATATAAGTATTTATTAAAATTTTGCGTATGTATGCACTATTTCTACTTTAATCGAATTTAATTACTTCAGATTTCTTTGCTGTTGGTTCCAAATTTTGCTGATTAATTAGCAATAAACATTTTTATTACACCAATTCGTTTTTTATATATTTTTCAAAAGTTTTAACTTATTGTTGTTTTAAATGGCTGACTATTACTGTTTTTATAGTTTCTCTTATTACACTTTTAGCTTAAGCACACTGTAAGAATTCATTCTTTTTGCTGTACAAAATATTTAACAGAATTGTCTTACTTTTTATTCACACAAAGATATATGTATGCAATGTATATACATTTGTATATATTTTATATTTTTTTAACTTTTTACACTTTTTTTTACTTATTTTATAGACATTCACAAATGCACTCATTCAAACCAATACATACAATATTATTTTTTTACAATTGGATGCTTGCTGTTGTTGTTATCGTTTGTATGCTAAATGACTTCAGTTTAACTTTTTTAAACATAAAATCACGTACCCAATATTTATTCTTTAATTAATTATACTTGTTATTCTATTTTATATTTAATATGTATATATTACTAAACTCACTCTACAATATTTTCTAATTATGTGTGTATTGTAATAAATTATTTAATTGCTATTCCACTCATTTACATTTTAATATTAACTTGGGTTTATTGTTCATTTTGTTTCTGTTTCTTTTTTTTTATTATATCTTCCTTCACTTGTTCTTTTTTGTCGTCTATTTTAATTCTTTTATGTGTAATATTTTTATTTTCAGCATTTATAAATTTGCTTTTCAACACATTTCTAATTATTTTTTATTCCGTTTTGTGAGATCTTCGGCTATTACCACATACACTGTACTTTTTATATAAATTTATTTTAATTTTTTGTTACTTATTTTAGCTTTAGAGTGATGGATATAGACTAAACTGGTTTGTGTTCCTTTTTTTTTGAATGCTGCGTTTATTTGCTAATAGATTTATTGATTTTCTGCTATTAGTTTTAAGTTTTGTTTAATTAAATCTTGATTTAACACATTGATTTTAATTAAACAACACAGCGCCATTACGACCACCTACTTTTTCCGTCTAACTCATTCGCTGTTAAAAAAGGAACTGAAATCTTAAGAAAAATTCGCTGATTTCTATTTCTTCCATTAAATCGGCCATTTTGAATTTTGTTAGACAAAGACAACTAATTAGAAATCAAAAACAGGGCTGATGAAAAGTAACGAATAGTAGTAAATTGACTATGGAAAACTTTATATAACAGAGATGTTCCGATATCACTATGTAGCATTATGATATATATATATACATATTGTGATATTGAGGGCCTCCATATATCATGATTTTTGAACCAAAAATTGACAGCGGAGTTGGTTTGCATACAGTTGAAATATATTTTATGTTGAGGTAATTCAATAGATATGTGTACTAATATATAGAGCTTATTGAATCGTTTTTATACCTGGAGTAAGACACATTGTCTATAACAAGTTTATTGCAATAATTGTAAAGTAGATTAAATGATTAATAGACCGAAATAATTATGAAGGACTTGAAGTGATACGATATCACCAGCCAGATTGTTGTTTACCTGCAAATTGCGAGAATTCAACGGTTTTGGAGTGCACCTGGTGTCGTCAGTGGCTTCAAATCTCGTCTAGCACACATAAACAGTGTTTTTAAAGATCAGCGCCACATGAGTAGTAGATATATAACATCTAACAGATCGGTGGTTGTGAAATTACCCAGGTGTTACCTTTTTGTATTGTGTCTCGTTCCGATTAGACTATCGTATTGGAACAATATTGCATTGAACTATCCACACCAGCTTTGCAAACACAACACTGTTTTAGCTCTCTTTGTTTTGTTTTCATTTCATCGTTCACAGCACTGCCATCTTTAATATTTTCTTCATCTATTCCATTTATTTCATTTGCTATTATTTATTCTTTAGTTATTTTCCTCCCATATAAAACTTTTCAGTCTGTATTTTCGTGCGCAGCCAATTTCATTAACTACGCCAGCATTTTCAAATAAGAATATCGGGTTGTATTAATTTTTTACTCTTGGGAAACCAAAAAAAATAATGATTTAGATTCACTAACAACAACAAATAGCGGGTATGACAATAGTTTTTCTTGTAATTTTATGGAAATCATTGCAAGGAAAAGCCCGTTATTTAATATATAAGTGTATAATATTCGCGAATTTACGTGTAATGGATAATTTTAAAAAAGTGTAGGCAAATAAAACTAAAAATTTTTGCATCAGAAAAAAAACGATAAACGAAAGGTGTGTATGAATGTGGATAGAGAAAAATAACGAAGAAGAAAAAACGGAAGAAAAAATTTTTAATATTCACTTGATTTAGTTATTTTGTTTCTACTGGTGCAGCCGATTATATTTCACCGTTCATATAATAAAATTGCTTATCTCAGTGTGCGTTTGTTATTTGTTAATATTCATCCATTGAAATGAAAATTTAATATATATATATATATATATATGGACATGTTTTGTACGTATGCACATATTTAAGTAAAAACGAGAGAGGTTGCATCCATCCCAAAGATATAACAATTTCCCAAAACAATTATGGGTGGACAAAACCAACGAGAAAACTAAACTGAATATGTGAAATTTCTGATGTATCAAATGTTGTTAACATATAACAAAATTATTTAACAAAATTGTCATCTTGTATTTAAAGGAAAGTCTACGTTTTAGGAGTCTGGGCAAAATAAGCTTTTTTATCTCAAGTGCAAAGGTAAGTTACATACATCCATATGCATGTGTGGACATACCCATGTATGCACATTCACATGAAAATAATTAAAAACTTCTCAGCATAAATAAATTAAAAAGGCTAATCAGATAAGAAAATAATCTAATGTGATCATAAAAAGCAGGAAGATGAGATTTTCAATAGTAATCAATTTATTGACCCTCTTATGCAGAGTTGAGAAGTGTTAGCAAATTAAAAACTTATATAAATTTTAATAAAATTTTGAATAGATGAATGCAAGTAATGTTTACTCACACACTTTAAATTTTCTTCAAGTATAGTTTTAAAATTTTTCTTTTAACCAAATTGCTGAATATCATTTCTGTTTCCGTCTAAAATATCTATATTCCGATGCAATAAAAGAACAAAAAAAAACTAGAAAGACAGACGGCCTCTTAAAAAGAACATTGGTTATCAAGATGCTAGCAATATACGTCATTAAATGAATACAAATAAATATTGATAAGCACTGTCTGTAATCAATTTGAAATCAACTTTAACGTGTAACAACAGGGCGAAAACCAATTCAAATTTATTGTTTGGATTAGCTTTAACGTTAAAACCATGTCAATATGAATTAATTTAGGCTTAAGTCTATCGATACCAACACAATGCATCTTATAGACGTACTTGAACTATAACAAACAAATCAATATGAAAGCAAATATTTAAAATTTTTGTAAATGCTTATCTCATAGACTTATTTAATCTCTACCACTTAGGATGGGTTTGTGGGTTCGCAGCTAAACTTTGTTTAGTTAATCTGAAATTACAAACTTTGTGTATAAAATATTGGAGGACCACCAGCTGGTTTTACTCAAAACGTTGGTCTTTAATTAAAAAATAATAGAAAACATAAATGTCGGATAAATTTGAACAAAGTTGAAACTTAATCTACGTCTCAAAAACACTGCCTCACTAGTAAGTAAATTTTTTGCTTAACAACTAACACTCGTAGATATGCCAATTCGCAAAGGTCAATTCTTAACTTCACTTGCAAAAAAACCACAAAATACTTAAAGTTTATGCTTTTAAGCTAAAAATTCTTGAAAGAATAATAAAATAAATTTCAAATTTTTAATACCTTGTAAAAACAGGTGATTGGTTGTCTTCTTTAATTTTTTAACTAAAACCAATGCAGCAAATTAAATATAAAAACCAGATGCTTAAAAATAATAGTAGAATAAAACCACGTAAATAAATAAAAGTCCGTGGGGGTTAAATTTATTTAAATATACATACATAGATAAATATGTATGTATGTGTGCAATGATTACCAATAAATAGAATAAATGTAAAATCTCAACGGGAATAATTCAAATATAATAAGACTAAAAGCTATTTATCTAATAATAAAATTAAAAAATATAATGATTAAAATAATGATGTTAATAAGAATATTCTTGGGCTATAATGGAAATAGCGGTACCATACTGTTACCAGCAGTTGCGTAGATGGCGAACATAAACTAACTAGATAAGTTTAATTGCAATTTTAATAGCATTTTCTTGCCAAAGTGCAAATATTAAAAAACTTATAAATTAATTTTTTACAGCAGAAAATAACATTCGCCTTTATTTTGTGCTTAATTACATACAAGGAAAGATATTAATATGCCAGCCAATTCATTTGATTACCGTATTTATGGACATTGGAATAACAATGCGTTTTCTTTATTATTTATTATATTTTCTTATAATTTCTTCACTGGATAACTTGAAATGCTACTAGTCCATCAAGAGATCATTGTCTCGGCACTTGTATCATAGTCGTCAATCTTTAAAATTGAAATAAAACAATTTCCAGCTGCGTTTGATGGTGAAACGCAGTGTCATGGCATTAAGTTATACGTTTGCAGCTAAATGTCGCTTGGCTTGTCTGTCAGCCTATGTATTTTGTTGGTGCATTAAGTGAATAGTTCAATCCATCTGAAATGAGCCACTTGTAGAAAAAACTCAACGAGTACAACAACTCATAATTTCTTTTTCGTTGTTGTAATTTTTGCTTTTATAAATTACTCTATGTATGCTTGCTTGTGTATTTTTGTCGTGGATTTCTTTGTATTTAATGGTCATTTAAAGACATTATTCAGATATCCTTATAATTGTGATTTCAAGTCATCATGTCCCTTTCCCTTTCCCTTTCACTCTGTTCTTTTAATACGTTAAGCTAGTTCTTTATAAAATATCACTTGGCAAGTACTAACTGCCACTTAAGAAATTGTATTATAAGTCCAATTATTGTATAAATGCTTTGTAAAATTAATACATAGTGGATTAAAGTTATCCACTATTTAAAAAAACCCTTGGAAAACTGTTTCGAACCTATTTTTGTGTAATCAAAAAAATTTCTATGTAAAACTGAACAGCTCGAATATAATTATAATTTCGAATATATAACAGTGTTTTTGCGAGAAATTTATATTTCTTTATCATTTTCTAGAAAATTGGAATAACTTAACCTTCATTTATTAATTTTTTTCCATAAAATATAATTTTACAAACATGAATTTAATAATTGAAATCGATTGGCCGAGAGATATTGTTTTTGAGACCAAGTGGCCCACTGTGTAATGAATTTAAGTAAAAAATGACATCTTTCACTTGAACATCCCTCGTGCAATTCGTTTATTTTTCTTTTGTTTGTAGTGAATTTAAATCTTGGGTTAATTTATGCCGCATTATTGTTGATGAACGATTGTGTGTCTAAGAATAGAATAAATTTGAATTGCATTTAATTCAATTTATTTTATATCTACACTGCAAGTAATAAAATTATAAGAACTCTTATGGTTATTTAAAGGAAATCTTTAATATATATGGATGCTTGGAAATTTTAAAGATATGAAATATTTGTTATACGCGTTAATGGTGAAAATTTCTATCATATTGAAAATTTAATAAAAATTTTCGAATGGAAAAATTTAACCGGTGTGTTACTTTTGTTTACTTTAGATTTTGCGATTTCAGAGTTCACAAATCGTTTCAGTGTCATAAAAACGCAAGTGATTGCCAGATTAAAAATACTTGTGTAAACAAAGCTTCAACACATGACAAAACAAGATCCGTGATTTTGAACTCACAAGTGTTTTTGAAATATAGATTACGTTTTCGCACATGGAGAATTATATGTTTTTTTAAAATATGCTGTGGTAATCACATTGAGCAGAAGTATTTTTTAACAGAAAAAGGTTCTGCTTATAGTAGTCATATAATTTGTGCGTAACCATCAGAAATCTGCTTGCTGTTTTCATATAAAAATGTGTCTATAATTTCAATTATCTGCTGTTTCTCAGTGGCAGTACGAGAAAAGATTTAGTTTCCACGTTGTTAAACACCACGTCAACGAGTTATTTGTTTCGTTAAGACTAGTGGTAGTTGCGTTTAAATAAAATCAAGAAATAAAAGATTACATACGTTGCTTAAGCACTCTGCTATTGACGTAATCTCACCTAATATTGTAATCTTTATTGGCCTGGGTCGTCTGTTAGGTCTGACAGACTGTCAAAAAAGTGGCAGGCGGTAACAGCATATTCTTTTTCATGTATTTATTTATTTATTTATTATATATTTCATTACTTTTTTGCTCATTTCGCACTTTATGCTTTCAATAGATTTAAAATATGAAATGTTGTTGTAAATAGAAAGCAGTTGCTGCTCATTTTGATAAGAAATTAATGTTATCTCTAATTTTTGCTGTTTCTTAAGAAATGTGTATTGTTGTTGTACAAATAATATTTTATTTTCCTATTCGAATAAAAATAAAACACACCCGGAAAGCATTTAATAAAGAGCTAATTTTTTACATAACAAATAATATCTTTACAGTTTTAAATTGAATCACTTAATGATATCAATCAATGACGATTTGGTAATCCTATTTCAATACAAATTGATTGGCGTAGCTTGTAATAATATTATATAATATTTTTTTCAACAGACTAGAAGTGAAATCATGTATAACACGTGTCATTTATACTATGATTTTTAAGAAAAGTGTTCTTTGTTCGGGGAGTGAATTTCTTTATTCTCTACACCTCTCGCCTATAAAAACAACGTTATGGTTCTAAATATTCGTGTGAGTCGAGTGCAACTTTAAAACTCGTCTGGTGGCTCGGTGGTGGTGCCATATACATTAGCGATACCTGTATTGAATATAGCTTCTTCCATTTATCAATCGATTTTAATTATGAATATCAAAAATTGTTATTGCTCGAAATTCCTTGTAGCTCTTATCACTTCCTTATAATCTTTTAATGTTTTATTAAAATTATTTTATTTCAGCTGATTCTTTAAAATGCAGATTTCTCTTTTATCAAAAAATAGCAACTAGGAATATGCCAAAATGTCACTTGTTATTCATAATTTGTGTTCGTAATTTAAAAGACATGAGAACTAATTAAAAGTAATTTTGAAATTGCAGCTCAAGTTCATTTGGGAAAATTTATGTTTTACACCATACTTTTCACTTGAAGAATAGTTTAGAATATGTGAATTTAAAAATTTATTATATATTAATTATACATCATGTATAAAAAAAGTTACATACAGCAGCAAATATTTTTGTGCAGTTCCTATTTGTTTTTGCAGAATTTGGTATTTTTTATCTCCTATTTATTATGATTTCAAATAATATATTTCATGCCATTGTTTTGCTTCTGTATATGTATTTGTTTACATTATTATATATTGTTTATATCGAGTTTTTTCTTAAATGTCTATTATGTTTTTGAACTCATTAAAATAATGCTGATTTCATGTGAATGAAAAATTTCAAGTATGCCTTTGGCGAGATAAGAAATGAAATAAAAATTGCTGATACATTTGGTGTAATCAAACTGTAGGTTTAAAGTCATTTCGGAAGGAGGAGAAGCAAGTTTAAGAAACCAATTATTTGCGGTTTAATTCTTTTCCACTTTCTTAGTCAACCCAGTAAAATGGGGTGTTCAAATTTATTTGTTGTAGCTGGCAGGCTGTGTACACAGTACACCAGTTTTACATCAAAGATAATTATGATTAAAAATTTATTTAATCTTTCTAATTGTACTATATATTGTGTACTTAATACAACTTACATCTGTTTTGTCGACTTCATACTTATATTATTTGAATAAATATTATGACGCATGTGCATATTTCCCTCCATTTGGTTATTACATATTTCGATACCACACAGAAGGAAACAATAAAATTGTTATGATACCAACAAAAACTGACAACAACTCATCACTTCGTTAATTGTATTTAAATGAATCATCAACATTATGAAGTATCGCACATATAGCGAGCATTTGTTCATTTTATCTCGCCCCTCTATATGATACAATTAATACAAAACTGGCTGTAGGAATCGAGGCACAGGTAGTTTTCAGCACGTGTTTTTTTTTGGTGTGATTTAGTTTTGTCTTTTTGTTTTATGAACCCATTTCAATTTTACTTTGATATTTAACGAATGAATGGAAAAAGTTTTTAATATTATTTAATTAACTAAAGAATGTTTTATAATATGTTGTTGCTTTAATTTTTATTACACGCATTGCTTTTTCAACTGCATTTTGTTTAATGAATTTTCAATTTAAATTTAATGGCCTAACGTTTTACCTATATTGTTTTTTGTATATATTGTTTTTTAATTTATTATCTCAATATCTGCAATATGGCCATAAAAATACTATACGTTTTGATGTACTACAATAAGCATTTGGGAAATGAAATGTATATAAAGTCATTATTAGGGTTGCTATCGTGACCAGCTAAAAGACTGCTTGAAACATTTTTAGTTTATTTAAAGTTTTATTAAAAAATAGTGTGGGTTAGACTGCATTTACAAGCACGGAACTGAATGGCAGATCTTTTTCAATACTCCTATGATCTTGTCTATAAAATTAATTTGAAATAAGTTATTAGACAGACAGGCGGGATTTTTTACTTGATATTTGTGTGTATACTGCGAAAATATGTAAAGAAAAATAAAAAAATTATAAAAAACATGTGCTGTGAATGTCCAGCAAGAAGAATAAGAATCATGCAGTCATAATGATTTGACTTTGTAAATCTACAACTAACCTTGCAAATCAGCAACCGGCCTTGTAAATGTAAAAATCGTAACTTTTAAATGAAATGCACTAAATGGTCGGTTGGTCTTCTAAAATATGTTCCTGTGAATGAAAAAAATTTCTGTGAAACTGTGGAACTTTTTTAATACGTCTACTATTAGATTCCATACTATGGTTATTTTTTAGTAAATTAATAGTTTTGCAAAATTAGAAAAAGCAATTATAAGTTAATTAGATAAATACCTTTAATTAATACCTTGTATACCGTGCGAAATTGTGTAAAGCTTGCACATGCATGCCCAGAGATATATTATTTAGAGTCTAGATACTCATTGTAACTTTTCGAATTGCATGCATAGATAAAGAACTTTGATTTGATTTCTTATAATCTCTGCAGCTCAAAAGCTCAAGATATTTCACAGTTTTTATTTGTGTAGGGCTTCTCTTGAATGCTTTTTACCGACCTTGTCCGTTTAAATTTGTTTACAATTTTGCTGCTCTTTACTAATGTCATTTTGAAACTATTCCTGCATATATACATTTATTCTATTCTACTTTTTATATTGTCTAAGTTGGTTTAGGTTATAAGATTTCAAATTTGATTATATGCCAAAAAAATATTTGCCGATTACAGTCTATGTGTAAATCCGTACACTTGTACTTTTAAAGAGGATTGAAAAAAAAGATAGAAAAACACATGTGCATAATAAAAAAGATTTATCTATAATAAATAGATAAATATATAAAACTAATAATTAAAATCTTTTTAGTATTTTTCTTTAAGAAATGAATCTATTTCGAATTCATCAAAATTTCCTGTCATAAAACGTCTTAAAAATATTTGTTTTTAAACTGTTTAACGAAAGCCACTGTCTATTAAATAAAATTGTTATAATTGAAAGGCGTATTTTCCGTGTTAGATTAAAACAAACAAAAACATTCAGCAATTGTTTGTATTCAAATATTCCGACTTACAACAAGTGTTTCTTTAACGTTTATAGTAACTAGTGAGACACAATTAGTTATTATTCAAAATACTTTTGTTAAACGAAAACTTTTTAAAAGTCAATAGAGCATAGAAATTTATATATTGTAAAAGTTTCGATGGCTCGTCAGGACGATGTGTTAGTAGATGAAACGTAAAATGGTATTAATTAAATAAACAGATCTTTAAAAATTTCAAGATTTTTAAAGAAAAAAGGAAAAAGAACGTTCTATAATTAATATCATTTTTAAAATTTCATAACTATCAGACAATAAATTTTTGTAAAAAATGTATAGTTCTAAAGATTTAAAATGACAAGAATAATTTTTTTGTAATACGATATGACATTAGTTTTTAAATATGTTTTCTGTTCGCATAAGTTTTAAATAGAATGTAAAATATCCTCTGGCCGGATTTAATCCAAATCGAAAGGGACCTTTTTTAATGTTTGAGTAATTGTCATGGAATTACCCATATATTTATAAAAAGTCCCAGACATACGGGTTCAGTCTGTAGAAGTGTATTCGATCGGACAATACCGAAGAGCGGAGATTTTTTCATGCTCTATTTGTGGCCGCATCTCAGCTAAATTTGGTTCAAAGTTTTCTATTAATAATATAAATATTAATTTATTGTACTGGGTTTGTTTGATTTTACAAAAAAATGTTTAAGATATACTGCCTTTTCAGCGATGTCGAAAGCTATCGTTCGTTCGAATGAATAACATTTGAAACAACAACAATTTTTAAAACTTGTTTTTGTTTTAAATGTTATTAATTCGATCAAACGATAGCTTTCGACATCGCTAAAAACAAGATAAATATTAGCTGTAAGGAATATTTTTGTTTCCTAATTAACAGTTTTGTTTTCTCAAATAGCAAATATTTTTCAATAGAATTATTATTTATTAGTTGCAATTGTTCAGTACATGTTCAATTTTAATTAGGTAGTGGAATGTCAATATAATTGGTTTTTGATATTAAATAATACCCAAAACGAAATAAATTGTGTCTCACTATAATTTTGACCCAATTTTATTTGTGCTCCTCAAAAGTCTTAATGGGACCAATCATACGTTTGACTGTATGTATGTGTGTATATACAAATGACTGCATACATTCATAAGTGTTCTAATTACATTTTCCCACAGATAATCAATTCTTCAATTTCCCTTTAAACAATTTTCTATTACAATGTCTTCCTTTCAATTTACATATATAGCATATTCTGAAATGTATGTACACTTTGGCCTGTAATAGTGCAACTAATAGGATCGATAATGTCAATAAAAAGACACAAGTGTTATAATTTCCATAGATTAAAACTATCAGCAACTAGACTATAGAAATTGTAAAAAAGGAATCAAAGCAATTAAACTATTAGATACGTGGAAATTAATAAGTGGTATTATAGTATAAATACGGTGACTCAATATCATGAGAAAATAATATACACATTCTTATGTTCTTTAAAACCCTAGTGGTCATACCGAAAAAACCTTGAATCAGCATTAGCGTTGATACTTGATGCTACGGAAAATATTTTTATGAATTTGTGTAAAACAAAAGAATAATTTTTTGTGTGAACTATTTTTGATATAACTTTTTTGATATAACCTTGGGAAAAATTCTTTTTAACTTGATTTTCCGTTGGTGTAAGTACCGAACAGCTACAACGAAATTTTCTTTCTCCTAATCCATTTCCATATAGTCTCTTGACACTATTCCCACTTTTGAAGTTGTAGCATAAAGCACTGCATATGTTCGGAAAATCCCCTGAGTGGTAGTCGAAGACAAAAAAAATTGTCAAATGATTCTTAAATGTGACCGTACCTTAAGTTTAAAGACGACAACACACTACTACATTTTGTGACGTTGCACTTTTACTGTCATTAGCAATTTTCACTTTGCAATTTGATGCAACATAATGAAATAGACGGAAAAGACATATTTTGTCATTTGTTTGTTATTACGTTTGCGTAATAAATTTTGTTACAATCTATTACAAACACTTAAAAATATTTATAAATGAATTTAAATCACTTTATGGTACGGAAACCCTACAAAAATAACTATACTACAAGATTTTGCTACATATATCTTCTTATATACATAAATATTTATAGAAATAACGATAATTCGATACCAACAAGTTTGCACTTGTCTACTTGTTGTCAACAACAATGAATCGATTAGAAACACTAATAAACCTAGAATGCTTAGCTGTTAAAAATACCCTTATGAACATTTCACAAATGATATCGCGTAAAACTGGCGGAAAATCAAATAATCTGACAACAGAAGGCGATAATCCTACAACAAACTGAATTCAATTGGCTCAAACTGTCAAAAACTATTTTATATAGAATAAGAACACACAATCCATAAATATTCTTCTGTCTATGTAGTGCCACATAGAAAGACACACATATACTCGCATACAGTCTATAATTAACAAATCAGTTGGAAATAATTTGACAGACAGTTCGAACAAATAGAACAAAGTTGTGCAGTTGTGCTTTCAAAATGACCTTATTAATGAGTCTTGATAGTTACTAATACAATGTATACATAAAAACGAAAGAAAACAAAAAGCAATAGCGAATTAAACAAATTATTACAAATCATCAAGTACACGAACACATTTAATTCCACAAAGGTCAATGACTTTGCAGAGCACATCTAAAATCTTGTAAATTAAAATGGAATTCATTCAACCACCATGACTAATAAATAAAATGCATACGAATTCAACACTAAAGTAGTTACACGAAAATAATAATAATATTGTTTTGAAAGCTTGCAACAGGAATTGTCATATTTTACTTGTGCATGTGTGTGTATGTATGACGATTTATAAGAGTCCATTAAGTATATGCAAGTTATTGCAATCATATTCTTCAATTCTAGCCTGCTTGTTTTACAAGTAACTTTCAAGGAGGGCACTTTTTTAAAGGCATGGTTGACTATCGCTCGATTATATAAAAAAATAAAAAAATGCTACATAATTCTATTCGACTTAAAAATGTCATATCTAAAATTGGTAGACGATCTCAAACTGAATTAAATAAATATGTTTTTGATGAAAAAATAAAATTTTTATTGTATTCGAAAATGCTTTCAAGAAAAATAGTATCACCTTCCAGTTATTTGTTTTATTACTTTTGGTATCATGTGAAGTGTCTTCCAACAGGGGCTTCAGAACTTTGACCTTCAATATTTCAGGATCTTTCAAAAATATTAAATATATATTTTTTAAATTACAAAATTTTATATCTACTTCATTACAAATGGTTTTTATATTTTGTAGCCTCAAATACTTTCTTTAATATGACATAAAAATCATTTTTGTATATGAAACGATTTTCAATCTCAGGATTCTTATATTTTATTTTGATATAACAGCCAACGGTGTTAATAAAAATATTTTAGCAAAAGATGTACGTTCTCTGATTAAATCTAATTTTGAAATTTCAAAACTTTGCAAATTTGGTAGTCCCAAGTATTTCCTTTTAAATAACATGACAAGAAAAATTTAGTGTATGAGTTGGTTTTTGAGATATCGAAATTTTAAATACGAATAACTTTCGGAATTTTTTTTAAATGTTTTTCTGTTGGTATAAAATAGAATGAAAGAGGGCCATTGGACGAAGTTTATCCAAAAAGAAAGAGATCATGTATAACTCTTTATCGATTTGACATTTTCAACTTAAATCAGTTGTTAAAATATCGAGGAAACTATGAACCAGGAAATATATTGAAATTTCAAGTGTTAGCAGCAGGTTTTCAGCCAATTATATATATATATATATATATATATATATATTATATATATATATATATATATATATATATATATATACATATATATATATATATATATATATATATATATATATATATATTATATATATATATATATATATATATATATTATATATATATATATATATATATATATATATATACATATATTTCTTTTCTTATATGTATCTTTTCTATAAAACTTTTTTGTGTGTTATCTGTGTGACGTACATGCACACACTCATTCATTCACACACATCTTAATAATTAACACAAATTATGGTAGAATGTGCGGGTTAAGTTGACATTTGACTTTTTTATTTTTGGGGACTTAATATGTGTTTAAAGAAATAATTTTTTTTTATATCCACATACAAACATTTTACATTTTGTAACAATATAAAAAGTGTAGTAATTTTTTATATTAAATTTAAAATGTTTGCTTATTATATAATTTCTTTAATGATATTTGTTGCTGTAAAATTTCACATTTTTCAATTAATTTTAATTGTGGTTTCTTTCCATAATGCAGGCGGTATTACTGGTTTACAAATAAAGAAATCGTTATTTATTTTCAATGTTTTGGTATGCTCGTAGAGCACATTTTCGAAAAAAATTAATATATTTTTAAATCTAAATTCAAAAGTTGTGATCTTTTTACGACTTAAAGGCTAAAGATATATCACAGCCTTGTTGTCTGTGTTTATTTAGAATCAGATGGTTGGTAAATAATCTTGAGGTGAAATATCTCCTAAACTTTAAAAGATACTAAAATAATTGTTGCAGCGTTCTTTGTCTTTACGCTTTACATTTTTCTAATCGGTCAGTATTTATGAAAGTTACAAGGCACAACATTTTTTTCAAAACTGAAGGTTACCAAAGTGTATTAGAAATGAATTATCCACGCAACCATTTACCCGTAAACTAAAACAAACTATAGTATTACTATTTATCGTTATGGTGTTATTGTTATGTTACGTCTAATTTAACCTTAGAGATTTAAGAAGGCAAGATTTTGAAAGCGTGATTCATTTTCAAACCTGTTTAACTGAGAAGTGAAAAGGTGAGCTAATATATTTAAATATTTGGGATCTCAAACTGTAGCTATAAAATTCTAAAATATTAGCAAAAAAAAGATATAAATATATATATGGCACAATCCATCATAGGTTAGTGTGCTGTTTCAAAAGGTCGGTTTGTAGTTAGTTGCTGTTCAATAGAAAGAAATTAAAAGATTTGTAAAATCTTCTCTAAATTCCATTTATATGTACATATACAAAATTTACCTTTTCCTCAAGACTTTCGAAATCAATTTGTATATATAAAGAAACAGCTGTCATAATATGAGCACTGTGCGGTCTAAATCTTTTTTACTTATTTTAATGTTATACAAAATGTGAGTTAATGTACGGATATAAAAGTGTGAATAATTCTTAAACAGTTTTTTATCGGCGGTTAACAAAAGAGCTGCTGCCGTTCGAATCACATGTCTATCGCTGTTTCATGACTTTTTTGTATGCAGGACAAACATTTTTTTAAACTGCTCTAAAACATTAACCCCCTAATTCAGAAACGATTATTAAAATTAAAGTGGCTTTAAAGTACGGATTTTGTATGGTTAAATATCTCTTAAAACATTCATCAACTTTAACAATCGCTTGTGAATTAAGGGGTAAGACATTAGCACAATAAATTAATAGACCACTGTGTGAATAACCCAATAATATTTAACTAGTTAAAATAAACTTAATATTATGTTAAAAAAAAGTATTACAAAGTTGCTACAGTACTTAATAATAACTAATTGAGGAAAAAAGCTTGTGAAAAATATTCTTTGTTCTTTTGCAACTCTACGTTGACTCATTTATTTGAAAACAGAGAATTAAACATAAATAAATACAAATATAAACATATACATATTACTCATTTGCAGTTTCAAGTAATTTCAGTGATTTTAATAAACTTTTGCCAGCGTTGCCACGAAATAAGTTTGTATCCGATAAAATTTGTCACCAAAACTTATATACATGTTCACATGTCTGATGTAACTTTTCCATTAAAAGATAACCATAATGCCATAATATAAAATCAAAATTCACTTGGTTTCTACGGTTACGGGAAGCATAATTGAACACAGTGCGGCGAAGTGCGTTACCATTTATGGTTATAAAGCTCAAATTGGATGTGGCATAGCCATAATCTTTAATGTTAATGCAGCTCGAATCAATATTTTAGGAACCAAGAGCATTTTAGTTACGGAGTTACGGATAATTAACGTCTAATTTAAGCTTAAGTCACGTCTAATTTCACCTTTAAATAGGGTTGCTTAGAACTGAAAAATGTATATATCCTAAAATGGATGCATTATATATTTTCAAATCTACTAAAATTAGTTTTTGGAATACCATCCAACCAAGCAAGTAAATTTCAACCAAATTTGCTAGGAAAAGACTAACAATTGCAACACTGATGTAAATCAGTATTCTCTTTAATTAACGTGTGTACTTTGAAAAGTAACAAACGTGTTGTTGCTTTAATTATAACTTTATTGCACCTTCCCTTTAAATTAATTCTTTTAAGTCTAATTCTTTATTTTTATGTGTCATGTTCAGCAGAAAATATAGACAAGTGTTTACATAAATGCACATGTTTGTGTGGATGTGCACGATAATAATTGTTAAAAACAAAATTATTTCACCTCACAATTTTGTTATCGGTCGCCATAATTAGCAATAAATTATATTGAAAGTACTAAATAAATAGTTCATCAAAAGTACCCACGAAGTATGCAGTTTATAGGGAAACAGTTTTGTAAAGGATAGAAGTATGACCACTGTGATGGCGTGCTGTAATTCAAGCGACAAACAAATTTGCCACTGTAGATGCTTCAAGAAACGAACTCTTGGGAAGCAAAAATTTGGACATGATATAATAATGGGTTCATTGCTCAAATATTTTCATTAAAAAAAGCCATGATAATTACAATCAGCCGATCCTCATGCAATAAGCATGAGTTGGTAAATTTGAAATTTTTGTTTATATGCGAGTATGAAAAGTCAAAATAGTTCTGATTCTGAAATGAACTCATACTGCCGATGATCAATTGCATTAATTTATTCATATTATTCCATCATTCTTGGAAGTTTAAATTTTTCATTAAATTTAAAACAAATTACTAAAAAGGCAGGAAAGGTCCTTAAACGATTTACAGAAAAATAAATGTAATAAAATACATACATACATCTATATATCCCATATCGTAACTGCTATATTTTTAATACCATAACATATATTTTACCAGAAGACATATTCATCTTTATATAAATAAGTGAACTGAAATTAAACATTTCACTGTGGTTCATTGTATTATTTAAAATTAAATAATTATTTCTTTCTTCTGGTACATCATATATTTGTTTATCGTTTTAAATAAATCTCTCTAAGAAACTGAGATAAGACATTTTTGTAATTTATACAATGATTCATTGAATTCTTTATTAAATATATTTTATTGTTAATATTATTGTTATTCAAACTACAATGAAAGGAAATTATAAAAGTGAATAAATAAGTAAAATAACATGTGTAGTGCATTTGAAATTATATATTATACTCTCTGATGCATTATGCATCTACTAAATTGATACTGAATACTTTAATCGTCTCTATATGTGTTTCATATAGAAGAATTTTAGTAGTAGAATGTTGTGATTCGAATAGAAAATAAACAGAACTATTTGCAATAGAAATTAAATTACAATTTACAGACGTTAGGAAAATTTTAATGTGCTCTGCGTTACAAGAATGAATTTTAATTAAATAAGTTTTTGCAACTAAAGATTCATTATTTATTAAAAATTTTCTCAGCAGATTTTGTTGAATTTAAAAAATAATCTTAACCTTAAAACGCCAGAAGGCATTTGTATACAATAGCATTGAACGTTTTTTGTTCAGTTCTTTGTGTATAGAAATTATTAATTATGTGATATGTATTTTCGCTTAAAATGTTATTTAATTTGCTGCCTTTTGTTATCCATAAAAAAATATATGTAATTTATAAAAGGTTTATCAAACAGATTTCAATGAAAATTGTGTTTTATAAACCCTTAATAAAGTTAATTTTTTTATGTATAAGGCAGTTTAAATAAAAAAATTTTAATTTTCCGGATGTATATTTACTATAATAAAAATTATTTTACTTAGTGGGCTTTTGCCCGAAAATTTTTTTCGTTTTTGCCTTTTTTATACTGATGAGTTGGCATCACTGTTCAAAAGTATTGCTTGGGAAATTTGATTCAATATATGAAATATTTAAGCATCAGTCAGTCGCTCAATTTATTAATTGATGTACAATTGTTTTTGTGTTTTATTCGACTTTGTTTTTTAAATTAAATTCTTGTTATAATTATTCTTAGAGCCTGAAGAATAATTATAACAAGAAATTAATTAATTTCCTTTATGGTAAATTGATCTCAATTAAGGCTTTGATTGCATAAATTTTTAATCTGTATAATTGTAGGTTCTTGGATGATCATGATATTGATAGTTGTATTTTAGTGAGTTTTTAGTACTCAGATGAAGTTTATAGAATTATTTTTGATAGCTGCGAATCAGTTTCTAGTTTAAGAGTTTATGAAAAACTTAACTTCGTAAAATTTGTAATAGTTTTATTGTTATTTTATTGCAGGTAATAAACCCTAAATAGTTGTTATCAAAATGAAATGGTTGGTATAAAACTTTTTTTAATTCGTTTAAAAATTTGTCATGTATAATACACACATACACACAAGCATAATATGTCAGGTGGCTTATTAACAAATTGGTGTGAACTTTTGTTAAGAAATGAAACTAAAATGAAAACACCTGAGACTTAAAAAGGCGTGAAAGTCATTTAAAAAAAAGTCCGAAATATCTGCTATTATTTTAACTTTCAAATTATGTTGAAAGTTCTTAATATGAAAAAAAATTATTACATGCAAAAAAAAAATAAAGAAATAACAAGAAACGTGTCTTTAGAAGAATAAAAATAAACTCGAAATACATTAAACTTCAACTCTTTTGTTTTGTCTATGAATAAAAATCTATGTCAAGTTCAATGAACAAAACCAACAGTTGGGAATGAAAGTGTTTTTATTTTATTTATTTATTTATTCTTTTTTTGCATTTATTTTAACAACTTATTTCCTCACAAGTGTACAAATAATGTTTGAACCTACAAAATATTACAATAAATAAAAATTTAATTTCCTTTTCAACGCCACCATATTTGTTTGCTTCGTTTTCTATAAAACTATTATTTGTGCAATTGAAAGAATGAATTCTATTTATGGAATTTTGGTAAATGTTTGCATAATTTGATTGCAAGTAGCAATAAACTTAAGGCACGTTCGCAATTGTGAAATATTTCACGAATTCCAATCATAAAATCCAGTATCTGCAAGCGTTCTTCGTTTGTAAGTCGATTTCTTGATCAAATTGTAGACCAAACTGAACATGTTTGTTGGTAAAATGGTACAAGAAATCAACTGAGCTGCCAAAAACAGTGTTGTCGTATTTAAAATCCGAAGCTATGCAATGCCAATTTTTGACTAGAAAATTTTTTCTAGAATTAATTCTTTTGATACTCTGCATTTATAAATAGATATAATTTATTCTACATGTACTCAATGTATCACTACAAGTACTAAGTGTTTAACACGCAAGTGCGAAAAACTTAAACATCTATATAGAAAATGAAAAAATAAATTAACTAAAATATAATTAAGACGACCTTCACCATCACGATGCCCACAGCGGGAGCAACAACACCGAAAAACAGAGGTGCCACGTAGAAAACTGAATTCTACCGGAATTCTCTAAATTCAATTGGGTTAAAAAAAATTTTTTAATAATCTTTTGAAGTAAAAATTTAACAAGTCCTATATTTGTTTATCTAAAAAGAAAATAAATATAAACTTATTTTGTAGTATATTAAATATTTGTCTGTGCTTCCTTATATTAGGTACATACACTTACATACAAATTTACACTTCTGTCAATTAAAAGTTAGGAGAGGAATACAGGAGAGGATAATTTTTGCAACTGCAAGATGTTTTCTCTATCACTTAACGAATTTTAAAAACAAATCACACATGAGTACTGATAGGAAAGTGTAGCGGATTTCGGAAATGCGCTGTTGCTCTCGGCTGCGTAAGTTGAGTAGTGAAATTAACGTTGATTCTTCCCTGGGTTATATATCACGTCTTTCGAACAGTCAGTAACTATATAAACAAATTATAGAATCAATTTTTTTTATTTTATGATATGAAATTTATTTGTTGGATTGTTAAGCAATGTCTGTCTATATGCATTTCTTTCATTGGTGCTTTATACCAAATCGTCAGTAGTTTCAAACTTCTCAACTTATCAAAAGACTTCTATAAACCATCTGAGAATTCTGTTAATAAATTAACTATAAAAATTCACAAATGATTTTAAAAAATCACATTACAATAAGTGTAGTATTTTTATTTTATGTTTAGTAAATTATTGTTAATTTTATTATTATTCTATACATATACTTATATAAAAACAAACAACAAAAACACTAGGAAGCTGGTCTAGTATATTTGCTATTCTAATAGAATAAAACTTTCTGATATTTTCGTTGGATAAAAAAACATTATAATGCAAATTGGAAATCGAAAAAGGTTGGTTTAAAAATCATCTCTGATACACATGAAGCATTAGAAAGTGCCGGGTGCCCAGCCTTATTGAAAATTTTCAACGGTGGCTATCCTATAAATTATGTAAAAACTGTCAATTGTACTTGCAAATGTGTATGTTGCATACAAGCGAGTGTTGTTGTTGTATGATTTTTTTACAATATATATTCTCTCTTACTTTCTTTGTTGGCTTAATTTTTTATATGTTGTTTGTTGACACCATATACTGAAATGGGGAACATTTTAAATTAAAATAAAAAAAAAACAGGGGATATGAAAATAGTTATAAAATGTCATTAAAAACTAGCATTACAAAAATATAGGATGGTTTATTGCTTAGGCAATAATATAATATGTAATATAACATTAATATAATATAACATTAATTCAGCGTGCGTGAAAAGTTTTGCATGAAAAGTCTCTCCTTTTAGTAGGTGCTATTCTGAAAAGATACTGCAGTATAACCCGAATAGTTTCTTTACGCTTAAATAACTTTAAAGCTTATTTATGTAGAGTTTCAAATGGTTGTTCCTCAAAGCGCAAAAACAAAACAAACAAACAAAAAAACAAATAAAAAAAAACAGAAATGCAACGAAAATAATGATGGATTTAAAAAGTTCTTTGGGAACTGCTAGGACCTCCTACATCCGCATCAATAACATATTTTTTTATTCTAGTATGCCTTTTCAGCTGCGAATAATGATAAATTGTGCAACCATTTAAAAACTGCAATATTATTTGCAGCTTTTTTCCTTCAAAATACCCTACTGTGTAAACAACTGCAAGTCTCTTATACTCTAGTTTCATTTCATTTCTGTTGTCGCTTTCGTTTGCACAGATAAACAAATTGAATTAAAAAAAACCGTGGCCTCATCACCCTCAGCCACTGTTTTAAATAATAATCTTTATATGTTTTTTTATTGCTTCTTGTTAAATCATATTACATGTAGCGAAGTAAAAGCAAAAATTTTATTCACTTTGTGCCGATTGAATATATTTTCATTTAAATTAGACTGATATTAATATGTGGAACACAAATACTACTATAAACCATAAATAGCAAGCAAATTTAATTCAAATGAAAAAATTAACTTTTCTGTCTCTATTCTAGATTTGAAACTCTTCTCATCACTTGGAACAATATGGCAAGAATGAACTAACTTCCAGCTACAACATGGAAATAATTCTAAAGTAAAAGAAAACAATTTATAAACAATTTAATTGAACATTTACTTTTGGCAATCAAATGCAATGTTTTCTATTAAATTTATTTAAAACGTTTCATCGTTAACTCTTAAGAGTAAGTTGTTCATTAGCTTCTTAATTTGTTCGCTCTCTTATGCCGATGTGTGCTTTGCAGGAGACAGTGCTCAAGCGTTAATAAGTGCATTTGAGCAGTAAAAAATTATTGAAAAAAATTATGGATGGTTTACATCTGAATAATCAGTTGAATAAAGATCAATTGCTGCCTACGCAACCATTATCATCAGCAGTCTCATCATTATTATCACTACAACAACAGCAGCATCATCAACAACATTTGCTATTACAAACCAGAACCGGAAGCCAGTCTCTTTTGCGCACAAGTCGATCACCATCCGCTAGTCGTAGTAACGAACAAAGTAAGTTGATTTTATTTTATTCAATTATTTAACAAGTTGTTTGTGTTTTATGATTATTGTTGTTGTAAATAAATGTTTTGCACTGTTGTTGTAATTTGCAAATAAATAATTAGTATAAGTAAGAACACTTTAAAAAATACTTTCTTATAATTTACTTATTTTACAATGTTGTAACGAGTATATTACATTCACATTGCTTTTGATTATTTTTATTTGTAAAAACATAGTTGATATTAAAAAAATAGTTAATATGCTTAGATGCACTTAAATTTCTGTTTTTAGTAGAACATATCATTTTGAAAAAAATTTTCTTAAGATTTCTTTGAAAAATATTAGCATTGAATCTTAAAAATTACTGATTCTTAAAAAAAACACTAACCCAAATACAACTTTTCCCGTCCATACGATTAGAGCCATTAATTTAAATTAAAACATAATTTTAGAATTTAATATTAATCTAATGGAAAATATTTCGCACGTATTAAAATGAGCTATTATCTCCCAGATATAAAATAGTTTACAATTAAAAAAAAACTTGAACTAATTTTTTTAAGTTTCAGGTCTTTATATTATATACATTTTTAAACACTTATATATTCAATACTTCATTAATCTTCCCTTAACTTCTTCAGTATACCTTATTTAATTTATTTTTGAAATAAACAATTTTTTATTCGAGATATTGAAAATATAAGTTTTTAAAACGTTATATATAAAATAAAGACCCAGAGCTTAAAAAAATATAATAATTATATATAAAATTACAAAAGAGAATTTTCAAAATAAATTTTTGTACAAAAGTTTGTTCAATTAATGTTTTATGAGAAATGTTTTTTATAAAATAGGTAATAGATTTTTCAGTTAAGCATAAAGTGACTTCAAACACCCCCAAATGTTTGGTGACACCGTATAGTCAAATTTTCTCGACCTTTCATAAACCTTGCGTTAAAGCCAATCCCAAACATTTTGAATTATGTACAGGTTGAGAGAATGTAGTAGTATTATAATTATTTTGTGAAAGTTGGTTGCAACAAAGTCTTGTAAATCTCTCAAGTAATTTGTGGTCTTTAAAGTACAAAATCAATTGTACCATAATACATTGTATTATTCCTTAAAAAATTTTTTCGGCACCAAAAACTGTGTCAATCATTAAAATTTCAATTAGTCTTGTCGTAACTAAAACGCAATAACCATAACGTCATGAAACAAATTCATTTGGTTTCTATGGTTATGTCTATTATAATCGATTACAAACAGTGGCACCCATAACATTGGCTGAAACTGCACTATCTTTTGTGGTTATACATTTAGAAGCAACCATATTGGTAACACTGTATTGGATTGTAGTTGCCATAACCATAGAAACCAAATTCGTTTCGATTTTAGTTTATGGCGTTAGTGTTGTGATGTTATGAATGCGACAAGAAATTTGTATTGAGAATAGTTTGAACTTAAAATGACCATGTTATAAATTCAAGTATTCAAAATACTTGTCTGAACACCCAGCTTGAAACCTAATACTTTTTTTTATTAGAGGAAAAGGGCTGGACACAATTCGCTAGATTTTTCAAATATCACATGGAGCTCACCGTACGTTATCCGTTGACTTTTCACCTATTTGTGTGTTGATATATTTGTATTAAATATCAAGAATTGTATTTAGTTTCTTAATTTTAATAGTAAAACAATTTTCAATAATACAGTCTATTACATTCAGAAAATGGCGTGGTTGTAATCATCTAAATGTGAGTGTGTTTTACAAATTCATTATTACTTTCACTTTCTGTTTATTATTTTTAATGCGTTCTCTACTTGATTTATAAAAATCCCTATAAAACCAATTAAGCCTGAAGGGTTAACATAATTTTTTTTTATTGAAGTCATTAAAAATCATGAAGCAGCATTTTTTAATTGTATAAATAGCATTACGAGATAAATCGAAATATTGATTTTAAAGCGACATATTTAATAGAAATTCGAGGGATCTTCTAAAAGTCAGTATTAATTTTTTACATTGGAAGTTTCATATAAATTGGCATAGCGATTTACTAATTTAAGCGCAAAAAATTCTTTTTGAATTACTTTACAAATTTCACCTTGGTGAAGTGATTTACACATTTACACATTTCACTAATATTATACATCATAATGCATGCCAAGCATTTTGAATTTAAAACAAGTAGGGTAATTTAATAAAATTTTAAATTTCAAAATGTAATCATTATATTTTGTATGTAGTTTACAATTAAATAAGTCTTTTTGTTTAACATATTTTTGTTTGTATATGTTTTATCTATTTTTATCTCAATTTCATAAATTCTTTTACCACACAGCTTTATAAAATAAAATTATAAAAGAAAACAAAAGAACATAAATACCAATACAAAAAAGGACGCAAAACTCTGCTACAATATTGATTGTGTTATTTGGTTTAATATAAAAGCAAACTAAAATTGTTGCACTATTATTATATTTTATATTCAGTAATACATACATATACTATATGTACATATAAAGCGAACTAAAAGCCTCAATTTATATAAAAAAAAAATATTTTTAAATATTTCATATACGACTCGTATATAAACACGCTTTTCTACTGCATCACTGCTCAAATTGTATTTCACCCCCCAAAAAATAAATATTTTGGAAAGCCTAAAAGTCTGCCATGAGAACACACTATCAACTGTTATTGTATGTTTGCTTGTGTCATATATTTATGTAAATGTGCTACTTCTTCCACCACACACTCCTAGCGCTAAAAAGATTTTGTTTAAAGTTTGGAAATAAAAAATTTAAGAATAATTAACGGACTTACTTCCCTTAAAAACTTTTACGACTACAACTCGTACTTACGCACATTTTATAATTGGGTTTTAAAAAATAAACTCGAAACAAAATAATACGCATGAATACAACAATAGTGTCGAGAGAGCGTGATCATCATCAGCATCGCGGCGATAGTACGGAATCAGCGTCATCGGCAACCGCCGCTGCATTTGCATCTGGCACAACAGCGATTGCTGCTTCGGCTGCAAACATATCAGGAATAACTCCAGCCACGGCGACGAGTGCTACCAGCAGTAGTGGCACAATGACCGGAAGTGTAGGCAGCGGCGGAGGCGTGGGTGTTGTGGCCGTAAGCACATTTCGTGGCTTTCGCAGTCAATCACCATCAAATCGTCGCAGTCGCGAACGTAATCGTACTCACGCTCGCACACACGGCTCGGATCAGGGTGGTCTGTTGGCCTATCACGGTGCCATGGGTGGTGGCGGTGTGCCTTTTACAGGTGTTGGTGATATAACTAATATGGAAATAGGTTTAAGTAGTGCCGGTGGTTCTGGTGGTATCATTGAAGATTCCCGGTTATCAGGTAATTGTTGCGACTCTTAACTTTAAGATTTTAAAAAGTCCTACTGTAATAAGAGTACATTTTGTGAAACTAATTTTTGTTGTTTTCTTTTTTTTTTAATTTTTCTAGGCAATGAAGATCTTTGTTATCAATCGTTTGCTTCTGATGATTTAGATGGTAATCCCCAGGGTTCTGTGGCTGATGGTAGTAAAAAGCATCATCGTCGTCATGAACGCACTTTAAGTTTACAAGCTTTAGATCGTTTAAACACGAAAATTCAATGTACAAAAGAGTCCATACGTAGAGAACAAACTGCCAGAGACGGTAGGTCAGACTAGAAATTTTCATTAATGATTATTAATCCATTTCTATGGTATTTCAGATAATGTTAATGAATATCTAAAACTAGCCGCCAGCGCAGACAAACAGCAATTGCAACGGATCAAGGTGAATTGTTAATTTAATTTTATTAAGTTTTAATTTTAATATAAATAAATTGCTTAATAACCTAATTAGAAATTAAAATTTCAAAAAGTATATTTAATTAAACCTATAATTTTTAGGCTGTTTTCGAAAAGAAAAATCAAAAAAGCGCACACACAATTTCCCAACTACAAAAGAAACTCGACAATTACACAAAACGTGTAAAAGACTTACAAAATCAACAATATCATAATAAATCACAACACCGACAACCACGCGAGGTATTAAGAGACGTAGGCCAAGGTCTAAGGTAAAATTAAATTAGTTTGTGGCTTTTTCCCTTTATGAAAATTATATAGATTTATGCTCTTTTATTTTGTTTTTCAGAAATGTAGGCGGTAACATACGTGATGGCATCACTGGATTTTCAGGGTCTGTCATGTCCAAACCTAGAGAATTCGCACATTTAATTAAAAATAAATTCGGTAGCGCTGATAATATAAATCAAATGTCAGGTAGGTTTACTTCCTTGATAGCTTAAGTTAAATTCCACTTTGAAATTTTGAGATAAAATAAAAAACTATTTAATATTTTCAGAATCTGAATTAAATAGCTTAAACATGCCTGTGAATCAACATGAAATACTAGGCAGTACTACGCCCAACATACCCAACGCATCAACGGGATCGGGCGGTGGTGGTGGTGGCATTAATACGGGTGGTGCTGGTAGTGGAAAATTTAATAGTGAAAATGGCAGCGAGTGTAGCAGTGTCACAAGTGAGAGCATACCAGCCGGGTAAGTTAAAATTTATTTTAAACTATTCATACATAATTGCAACTGGAAAAGCTCTTAATAAATGCTTATAGAACAACTCACATATTTCTCTTGCGTTGTTACTTAAACAATTTATTCAGTAGTGCGAGTCAGTAGTTTTTATTACGATTATCGTATCGATAAAATATAATTAAAACATTTTTAAAGATATTCGATATCGTTTGAAATCATCTTCTTTTATTGCATTTTTTGTGGGCAATAATTTTTGATAAAACTTTGACTAATTTTGAAACTTGATTTATTTTTCAGCTCGGGTAAAAGTCAATCGGGTGCCAGCCAGTATCATATCGTTTTAAAATCCTTGTTAACCGAACTGGCTGAAAGGAAAGCTGAAAATGAAAAGTTGGCCGAACGTGTTGAACGTTTAGAGGTACAAATATTGATATCTGACATAAAGAAAAATGCAATTTATAACTCGCATTGTAACCATATTTCAGAATGCTCAAAAAGAATTGAATAACCTGACTGCGACACTGGAAAGTGAACGTTACAGAGCGGAGAGCTTAGAAGAGCAAATAAACGATTTAACGGAACTACATCAGGTAAATTTAACAAGTTTAATTTAAACACAAAAAACCTAAAATATTTTCACAAAAAGATCTTTTGAAATATAAAAAATAATTTCATACAATTTTGCGTAATAAAACCATGATGCTACCTCACCTTTGTCTTGCCAAACCAAAATTCATTGTGGTTTTATCGTTGTGGTAACAAAGATAAGAAAATTTAATATGTAAAAACATGAGAAAGACAGTATGTAGTTAAAAAGTGCTACAACAGATGATAAACAATTTTTCTTCCAATTGTATCATGTAAACAGTTTGATATATAAAAGTTGCGGTATAAGTTGGATTTTTAATGAATTATTAGCAAGCATTTGAAATACATATAACAAATTCCCAAAACTGGTAATATTATTGCGTTTATTTTGCAGAAATAAACGAAGGTAAAATAAACGAAGTAATAATAAGAAAAGTTCTACAATGGTGGAGTTCATTAATATTATACAGAAATTTGCCAAGACTAAATTGTTTTTTTTTTTTATCAATTATATATACATATCAGAGGGAATTTATGCTCATATACATAAGTTTTTTCATCTTAATGTTTATATAAGGAAATTAAATTTGTTCTCTTTCTTTTCATAAATCTACGACACTTTTTTCCTTCAGAATGAAATTGAAAATCTGAAACAAGCTATAGCCGATATGGAAGAAAAAGTGCAATATCAGAGTGATGAACGTCTGCAAGATGTCAACGAAGTGTTAGAAAATTGTCAAACTAGAGTAAGTCTTTGAAAGTTATCAATCACACATCTCTGATTAATAAAATTGTTTCTAATTATTGACAGATTTCCAAAATGGAACATTTATCACAACAACAATACGTAACCGTGGAGGGTATAGATAATTCCAATGCCAGAGCTTTGGTAGTAAAACTTATAAATGTAGTATTGACAATATTACAGGTAGTGCTATTATTAGTAGCCACAGCGGCCGGTATAATAATGCCATTCTTGAAAACACGGTAAGTTTTATTCTTTCTCGTTTTCTAATTAAAGTAATTAAAATATTTCATGACTATTTTTTATTCACGTGTAAAAATTTGCAGAGTGCGTGTTTTAACTACTTTCTTATCAATATTTTTTATAATTTGTGTGATACGCCAATGGCCTGATGTTCAGGATATTGGCGCTGGCTTATTGCGTCATATAAAACAGTCGTTGGTTGTTAAATAAATTAAAATAGTCGTCTTATATATATAAATACATACAAATGTGTATAAGCAAAACACAAAAATCTCTTTATTTTTGTACATTAACTCCTGCTACAAAATATAAGAGCTTAAAATACGATGTAGAAATTCTTCAGTCCGTTTGTATGCATATTTAATGAATATGAGATAAGAAGTAAAACAAAACACATTATTAACATTAAACAAAATATTCCTAAAACATTTATAATCAAATCAATTAAAATGTAGAAAACAAAACAAACATCACTTATAACCAAAATGCATAAAACGCCACACCTAAAAACATCGACATAAAAATCTTTCGTCTACAAAAATGTTATTCTCCAAAAACACTTTCATATACACACATCCCTTACTTTTTGGTGCATATAAATATTATACGAAAAATTAAATTGTAGCTGTGACTAGTGAAGTCGATTTTTATAACAAAGGAAATTATATTAATAACAGTTTTGTTTAAGTGAAGTTTGTTGAACAAAATAATGAAGTTTTCAGTTGCCCATTTTTATGTAATTCAAATCAACCCCAAATATTTTCAGAAACTAATGAGTCTTATTTCGGTTGTAATAAATGAAAGAAAACCACATAGTTTTTATATACTCTAATGCAAACTCTCAATCCAATCTAGTACATGCCTGCCTGCACTTTGTTAATGTTTAAAATTTTCAAAATTCTTATAAATGAGCAAATGATAGTAATTAAAACATATAAACATAAACATCTTTAGAAACTTCTTACAATTTTTAAATAAAAAAAAGTTGTACTAAAATAGACTCGCATGGGATTAGAATTTATGATGTTCGCCAAAAACTTTTAAGCAGCCAATAAGACATAAAAATAGCAAAAGACTAGTGCATGTCGCTCACAACTTCCCTGATACGAAAGTGTCTGAAACAAAAGAAATTTTGCCTGCATGGCGTCTTTTCCCAGGCTCTATTAAACATACAGTTCCTTATGACTATTAATTAAACCCATCATAGAAGGCATTTAACCACACCCACCCATTTACAAAACCTTGTTTGTCATGCACTTTTGTTTAACAAACTTTATTTAAATTAAAAAATGCTGATTACAAAGATAACTAATAAAAGGGTTTATTTTGCCGAAACATATAAAAATATTGAAAATTAAGAGAAACCATTTAAGGGAATATGATTAATATATAAAGTTTAACTATTGTATTATAAATAATAAAAAAAATCCAAATTAAAATTAAAAAAAAAATTATATTGTTATATTAAAAATTACTTAGATAAATTATGAATATTTTTTGTAAACAAATCGAAACGAAAATAAAGCCAATTTTATTAATATTAAATGAAACCTATTTAAATTATTTTTCCTATATGCTGAAAACAAATTATATAAAAAAATTAAAAATAAAACACAATGACTCTAACCTACCAATATGTATAAATACAAAATAAATCATAAAATAAACTTAACTATTGTAAACTACAAAATTTTTATTGGATTTACCAACCACCAAACAAAAACCATGTTAAAAATAAAAATAATTACAAAATACCTATAGCTTAATTAATCTTATATACACATAAATAATATATGAATATAATTAAGTTTTTATAAATAGTTGACATTTTTTTCCAATTTTCTCTCTCGTCTCCGCCTTATTCCTTCAGCATCCTTTCGCCGCTATTTATATATTGTTTACTTTAAAAATATTTATGTATTTTTTACCTTAAAGATCCTTTTGTAGTGTTTGTATTTATAAAACTATGTATTGCCCAATTCACGCGCCTCGTCGTATCGCTTAAGTTGTATATGGAAAGGCAATTTCAAATAAAGTATCGCAAATTAAAAACATTTCACTCACAATTTATTTTTGCTTTGAGTATTTGTTTTTGAAGTTAATTAATTTTCCAAATACAACAATTAACGATACAACAACAAGGCTTGTGAATTGAGCAAATATTTCAAATAATAATATATTGTAGTAAAGTGATTGAAGTATCAATTGTAATTAAATTATTATTAATATACTTAACTGTAAAATTGTTTTAATATTTATATTTTTAGGTTTTATATTCTTTTATTTTTAATTGAAGGCTATTTTTTATTCGATACGATATTTGTAAATCATTTTTAATGGAAGATATTTTTTTTATTCTTATTTATACATACGAAGAGCAAACAAAAATATGAAAATATAAAGAAAGCAAATATTAAGGAGCTAATTTTGTATATCACTATGCATTAATGAAATTTATAGTGAAATTTCTGTGTATAAAACAAAAACATATATAAATATTTTTTTTAGAAATTTGTTTTGCTTTATTAAAAATAACGCTTAGTGATTTACAAAATTAGGGCCTAAGTTTGGGAAAATTAATTTAAAAAACAAAATAAGTTATCCTGGGACGACCGACGATTATTTGTATTTATGACGCCGGCGAAAGGCGAACAAATCAATATATGGTGTGATGATGTTACGTTTCAGTTTTAGTAAATGAAGTTACTTTTTCCCTTTAAATGTTTTGTTCTTATATTGTCTTTTCAATTGAATATATAAAATATTTGCCTATAAAAATTTATTTCGGTTGTGTTTTTGCTAGACTTTCAATTGGCCGCACTATCATACAAACTATAATTAAATTGATTAATTGCAAGACATATTTCCATCTTTATTGCGATTCATATGATGAACTTAGACAACGAAGTCGTCGTGCTAAGCTAAATTCGTCGTTCGTCCTAGCATTAAATTGCCTTTAATACTGATAAATTATAAAGGTAAGTTGCTTAACCTAAAGCGGAGTTCAAGCGTAACGTTTGCAGTAGGATACGCATTTGCAATACAGCCAAAATATATGATTGCCTTCGAATGTACTGTAAATACGTACCCAGATGCCAATGCAACGTTCAAAGCTATTTCGCCTATTTTGTTGGAAACCCGACAAAACAAAAGAATAACAAACTAAAGGGTAGAAAATAATATCATTTTGTACCTCATTAACGGACCTTGTCCTTAAAATAAGTTTTGTAAACTTTTCAACATCGAAAACAAAGGGAATAATTTTAAGTTGAAAGAGAAAAACTTAAGAGAAAAGAATTACTCACGATTAGGGGAATTCTATTTCAGCATGGAGTTTTGTCATGGCTTTAAATTTAAGGGTAAAGGACACAAAGTAATCATGGGAGAATGTGATATGAAAGCAACACTATCACCTTTTATACTGCGGCATTATGAAATCGGATGAAGTCAGCAAAATTTACTTTTTTTGTAGCTTTGTTTTTGGTACAGATATTTTGACCTCAGTATACCAAAAAAAAAAAAAAAAAAAATAATGCAGATTTAAGTAGGTTCCAGCTAAGATATAAGAAACTTAGTACACAATTCAGAGTCAATATCAGTGCAGTCAGGTTATCACTTTGGATCGAATTTAGTAGCGTAAAAAAATGTAGACCGTTCATTTCAATATCTTGCATTCTGCTCAACTCTTAACTAACAACTATTCATTAAATTATTTAGATATTAATGTAGAGTAGTATGTGATCTCTGTAATTCCTTATTGCTTGGCGAATTATCCTTGTTGGATGTAATCATCGTCTCCATTCTTGAACTTGTTTCTCGCATTACACCTGTTATGTCCGTAAAATCAAATGCTAAATGAGCAGAAAATCTGTTGTAAACTGAACTCCTTTGGGACTCCTTATCCAATTTATTTTTATTTCTTTCATATTTTAATTGTTGATTCAAAAATATAGAATTTTTCACCATATCTTGAACCCGATTAAATATCTCATCCGAGTTCTCAATATTCTTCATTGCCCTTACAGCATATTCCATATCGAAGCAGTGACCCTGCAAATTCTTTTGCAACGAAATCACCTCTATTCGCTTGTCTAATATCGGCTGGATAACTTTTCGTACGTGCTCCTGTATCCGAAAGAAGGCCAGCGAGGGGTCGTTTGCAACAATATGTATATTTTCCGAAATTTTTTCGCTAGACTTTTTTACTTTAACATTTAGGTTTGCTTGTGTGGAACTCATTCTCTTTATTTGCTGTTGTCTTTGATCTCCAGTAATTTTTAGGTGGCGTCTGAAATTTTGTTGGACAAAATCAATTGAGCCCAAATCAATACACTGAAATTATGCTTACTATTTCATTTAACACTTTGTATTTGTTTATGCAAAAACTTTCTTCTAGTTTGTGTTCAAAATCTTTCTTCTATCATAAAGAAAAATAATTTTTGTTTTCTTGCGTTGCAAACAACTTTTGGTAATGTTTAGTTGATAAATATGAACAGCTGTGAAAGCTAAACGCAGCTGTAGAAAATTTTTTGGGTTTAAACAAGCTTTCCTTATACGCTGCACCCTGTTTGTGAAAATGTCCATAGGGCGACTCAAATACTTTGCAGGGCCTAAAACTATGCTGCAAAATATTTTTTAAAATCAACCTGCTGCTTTTTCTGGCATTCTGGGCTCCTGGTACCAAGGAAAAATTTCTGGTTTTCAGTTGAAAAATATTCAAGCTGTTGCTAACATGAGCATGTTAAAATTAACATGCTGTTAAATAAAAGAGCAAAACTGATTGCATTTATGCAACTTTGATGTTATTGGCAGTTCTTTAGTTCTTTTGAGCTAATTGTGTATACAAATATATACAATTACCATTTTGACATATTTTTTTATTGTCTTTTATTGATTTATAAGTATGTGTGTATTTTTACTTACCGCAATGAATTTCGGGTATGTTAAGAATGGCGGCACTCACTATCAAGTTTCTGCCAAGTTTATATTAAAACTCATTTTGGTTTGTATTTTGAGAAAATTTATTTATATTGATTTGTTGTTTATGCGTTTTTTAAACATTGTACACCAAACTAAGCTTTGTTTCTTGTAATATTTCAATAAATAATTGTTTTAAGCAGCTCTAAGTGTATGATTTTTTCCAGATTTTTTTAATATTTGATTCAATAAACTTTTTATTTATTTTTACAATTATTTGTTTTAAATGCTTTATATATCCTTTTGACTACATGTTTCATTTATACATTTTTTTAAAATAATTTTATTTGGATTTTTGTAATGTTTTTTTTTTTAATAAATGCAATATCATGTAACGAAAGAAGAAATGGCGAAAAATCTTTTTAATTAATATACAAAATAAAAAGATATATCAAACCTATTGCGAGTTCCATAAACCAATAATGAACATGTTGGACCTTATTAAGTTTCTGGAGAGTGTGTAAACGTCTTATATGGCACATAAAGGCTGCTAGAGTTTCCTATAAACAAAATAAATTTAAAGAAAATACACACTTGCTTCAACTTTTTCACACTCAGATTACCGCCCGTTTTTCCGCCTTAAGGTGTTAAAATTGCCATTACGACACATTTCTTCCGCGAGAATTATATTATTACAAATAGATATATGAAAATACACATTATAAATGATAAATTAAAAAAAAGTTAACTAAATATATAGCCATTAAATAATATAAAAAAATTATTGTAAATTTTTTAAATAAAATTGCAAAACTTTTTATTTGGTTTCAACAAATGTTCTTAAAATAAATTCCTATACTTAGAAATATATTAAAATATAATTGAAAAAATAAGTACAACAAAAAGCAATCCGAATTGAGGATAAAAATAAAAGACTTGAAAAGGATAAAAAATACTTTACAATAATTAAATTATAAAACAATTTTTGGATAAGAAATTTTTCTTTTTTAACTTATATTGTAGATACATAACCTTAAAATATCTGACTAAAATCCCATATATTTTTTTTAATGTTCAATTTAATTGTTCCAACAAATCCCAATTTTGTTGTCAGTTACCAACTGAAAGTTCATAATGGCTAGAATAGCAGCAGTTGAATATAACAACTATTACTGCATCTACTGACAAACCCACTAGTGATAGTTTATTTACATATAATTGAAAGGATTTTGATTCTTAACGTTTATTAATTTAGCGGGTGATGATTGTAAGCGAATTCATGTATGCCCTTAAAATATTTTATATTGGGAAGTTAAAGAACGGCTTAGCTTAACAAAAATGTTCTAAATTTTATCGATTTCTAGTAGAGTAAATGTTTTTTTTTCTTGTCACATTTTACTTAAAATAGCGGTATTATTATTACTACAATAGTTTTAATTATACTAAACAACTTAGTTTCCTCATCAAAATGAATTAGATTTCTTATTTAATCAAATAAAAATTCCAAAATATTTTATGCGGTGTAAGCAAGTTTTTAGGATTGAAAGTCAGATTAGTATTTACTTATAATTAATTAATTTTATCAAATTTTTCATTCCGTTTGCTGTTTTTAAGTTAAAGCTCAAGCTTCGTAGAATTGCTATATTGAAAAACACAAAAATGACAAGTTATACCTTCAAATGTAAAATTTTGTTGTATTAAATACAAAAATATTTTTTTAGTTTTGAAACAAAATCATTCTCATTTCGTTTATGTGCAACAGCTTTTTTTCTTTTTATGCACTTAAAAACTACAAACAGAGTTTAATTATATACCACTACAGTCAATCCTAACAAGCCGCTCAAGACTTTTCAAATTATATTCTTAAAGATTTGTATATAAACTGTCAAAGAAATATAAAGGAATACAATATAATTTAAAAGAAAAAAAAAACGGTAGAATAATTAAAATTTTTCTAATACATTTTATAATTATAAATGATGCAAGGACCGCAAATTTAGATTTAAAATATTTAAAATTTTTAAACACCAAAGTAATTATATGGGTTACCTTTTGGTGCATTTAGTTTTATTTATTTGAGTCTTATTAAGAAACTGGACTTTACTAATTATTTTCTGAGAAAATAAAAGTTACTTTTGCATTTTTTTTTGCACACAAAAAGTCAATTTTAAAATGAAGAAATAATGTAATCATACTTAGCACAAGATTTAAGACGAAATTTTTCGCCTGAGTGCACGGTAATAGTTTTATTTGATACATTAAACACATTTTATCTTCTTAAGGTTTTTATATATTGATTTTGTAAGAAAAAAAACTTAGCTTTTTTCATGGGAATAAATAAAAGCCAAAAAGTAACTTTTATTTTCTAATCGCAAAATAAAAATCAGAAATAATGATTAAAATGTAGTTTACAGAACAAAACTTTTAACCGTTATGGTCAGTGATTTAATGTAATTAAATTAAATTTATATAACAAGGTGACAGCACTGCATTAAAGCCTATATGGCTTTATTTCAAATATTTAATATCCTTTGGGAAAGCCCAAATAATTAATAAGATAACCACCACAGAGACAACTCTGCCTCTAACCTGCGGAAATGAAACGGCACTTTTATTTTTATTTACTAGCAAGTGGTTGTCAGCACTGACCGGCATGTGGCTGGTACTTTCTTAGAGAATATTACTAAATTTGTATTTTTGGTTTTTGTTTTTAATTAAATAACCCGTTAAATTATTAAAGCAATTAATTATAATAATAATTGTTATTATATTAATTAAGTACATATACATGGTTTTTCTTTTTGCTACTACATATACAGGTTTGTTTTTGTTTGTTTTCTTTTTGTATTCAAGCTGTATTTCGCGTCCATTTTATTTTTTATTATAATTATTATGTTATATTTGTGAAGTGTCTGTAGAATTAGTTTTGTGTTGGGGTTGTATGGCCATAAATTTAAAAAAGTAGATTTTGTGCGATTTTTAATGTTTTGTTGTTTGTTTGATTTCCTTACAAAAATGTCGGTTTTATTTTTGTAGAGGAAATTTAAATACACAAAAGAGGAGTTTTAAGCTAAATTTTTGTTTGTTTCTTTCGGTTTTTTTCTTAGATTTTTACTGGCACAATAAGCTCTGCGGGGTTTTCATTTTAAACACTTTAGTTATTATGAATTATAGTTTTTCAATAGCCTTTATATTTTCTCAAAATATGTATGTATTTCATGTTTTGTTTTGCCAAACAAGTGCTTCGCTAGTCTTTTGACTAATAAAAGCTTTTTAGAAATTTAGTTATAAATCAAAACCGTTAGCTATTGCCACCGGCAGCTGTTTGAGCCAATTCATTGGTAGTGGTTTTTGCAGCAGGCGCTTTATCGTAGATATTTTTAGCAATAGTTGAGCGTAATTTTGTCGTCATTTCGTCCTCCACTTCAGTTTCCGTTTCTGTTTCGGTCAGAGTTTGTGTGAGTAGTGTGCTAGTGGGTGTGGACAATGATTTCAAATAGTGTGTGGGTCTAATGGACTTCAATTGCGTGGTGCCGTTGAACTTAACATTCACCTCCCCCACCATACTCAGGGGATGCATTGCTACTGCTACTGTTGATTCTTCTATTTTATTAGTTATCTTCACATCTGCATCTAATTCGGGCGATAATTTAATGGGTGATGTGATTAGGGCGGAGGTGGTAGTGAATGTTTGACGATTTGCTAAAGGAGAAGTGAAAACAGCCGGAGTATTTTTATAGCCAATGCGACTAAATAGACTACCGGTACTTAAGGAACTACTTTGACTACTATTACTGCTGGTACTGGGTGGACTAAGGGGAGTACCCACTCCGCTGTCAACCTCCGAGGGACTCTTAATATTGGCCATAAACCTATCCACATGTTCGGGGAGTTTTAGATTATCTAAACGAGTTTTCATTTCCTGCATATTTGGAATTTTGTCATCGTACAAACGATTGGGCCTTTGCAAAGGCTTCTGCTGCTGCTGTTGTTGTTGCGAGTTTTGCTGTTTCATCTGTCGTAAGGGCGATGTAGAATCTTCACCACTGCTTGTGGCCTCATAGCGAGTGTGTCTCTGTTGTCTCAACTGTTCGTAGGTGTTTTCAAAAAAGGGTGTCTTCTTGGTTTTTTGGGGCGAACCATGTTCGTCTTTTTCGTTCAGCTCTTCGAGGACTTTCAGTGGAAACCCCAAATGACTATTAACTGAAACTGATTTACCTATTTTACGTTCAGCGAAAAATGGTTTACGTCTTTGCTTTTCCAAATCGTCTAGCTGCTGCAAGACTCGGCGTACTTCCTGCGGTATTTCCAAGTCGATATTACGATCAGCCAATTGACCAACATACCGTCCCAGTGTTTGTATGGTTAATTCTAATGATTGTACTTGACTCTGAAGATTTGTTATTTGATGTTGTTGCGACGATCTGGTCTTCTCCAATTGA
Organism: Linnaemya vulpina; assembly: GCA_963675445.1. NCBI lineage: Eukaryota > Metazoa > Arthropoda > Insecta > Diptera > Tachinidae > Linnaemya > Linnaemya vulpina. The sequence goes on from OY776277.1 coordinate 106,142,314, forward strand.
GCTATAGACGATTGGGCGAACTGTTGATGAAAGAAAACAAAAAGGGTTATTTGACAATCTACAAAATACATTTGCGGCTTCTTTTTAGAACTACAATTCCTCCACTTTACGAACTTTAACTTTTGATGGAAACGAGATAAGACCAGATAAATTATATATGATATAAAGATATATGATTAATTTGTCGTATTCTGATTTTATTCAGGTGTAGGTAAATATATTGTAGAATGCCTAAACCATAATACAACACCCTATAATTTACATTTTTTACTTGATCTTCCCATTTACTTAAGTTGAATTCAGAGTTTTATAGTAGAATTTTATGACAAATATTTTTATGTAACTGGCTGTTTTGCAGCCTTCAGAATATACGAAAGTGTATATATTTGAATCAATGTTTTTATGTGCAGAAACTTACTTGTAATTGTTGTTCCAAGTGCGTATTTTTCGATTTTTCTTGATTCAACATTTCCAGGTGATGATTGGTGGTCGTTATTTCTTCTTGCAACACGTTGTATTCCACATTGTATTCCATTAGCTGTTTGTTTATATCCAAAATGAACACCTGAAAGCACATTTCATATTTTCTTTTTGATATTATATATTCTCCACCTTTTTCCTTCCTACTCACCATTTTCATAACTTTCTCCATAATCTTGACATCGATTTTCGGTACTATGGTTTTCAAATAATCCATAATTTCTTCGAAATTATCACGGGCCAACAGCTCCTCTTGATGTACGGTGAGCAAGGCGATGGCAAATTTGAAAATAACTTCCGATGACTCCAAGAACATCAAATCAAACACTCGAGCCACGAAACCCAACGGGAATTGTGAGCTAAAGACGGTTAGAATCCAAGGAGCTGCATACAAGGTTGGCGAGACATCATTTTGATCCAGCCAGACATAAAGATCGGGCAAATGATCTTTAACCAAACGCGACAATTGATATAATTGAAGTTGGAATTTTTTCATATCCGGCAAGTATTTGGTGCGCATTTGACGATGGAACATGAGATGCTTTAACAATTGAAAAGCATCGGCTTCTTCACACTTAAAAAAATAGAATTTCATATTCATGTAAAAAGAAAAGGATTAAGTTTTAACTTACATGCAACAATAGTATGCCACATATGAAACCCAAGCCCTGGCAATAGCCCAGCTCGGGATCTAGTATGGAATAGGCTTTTAACAAATTAAACAACGACAACTGGCCCAAGCCCAAGGGATCTTTATAGAACTTGTGATTGGGAAATGTTCTACCCAAATCTATGAAAATGGCATGTTGATGCTCGGTTAGGTTCTTCAACAGCATATGGTAGGGTGTATTGAAATTGGGAAATTTATCGGTGTCGACTGGTGGTGTGTTCATGGAATGCTGTTCGGCCAAGAAACTCCAGACATCGCCACGTTTAGATCGTGGCACACCCGTTTTAATGGCCTGAGCCAATACTTTGGGATCCTTTTTATTGCCTAATTTCATAGAATCTCTTTCAATAAACGATTCCCAGCGTTCGATGAGCTGTTTGTCACATGGCACAATTTCCTCGTAGTCCAATTTCATGCGTTTCAATTCATTTTCATTTTGTCGGGCCTGTAACATGGCATTTTCCGTTTCCATACGATTGAGTAAAATTGTCTGGCGTATGGCGGTCTTCCAAAGTTCACGTAATTCATCGCGTGATCGTTTGCCGCGTTTGGGTTCTGCAACACGATAACAATTAGAAAAATGTTTTAGTGAAAAAAAGGAAATACTTACGCGTTATTCTCATGGGCGATAGAAATTCTGATTGGGCGTCATGTTCCATTCCTTTGGAGGGTGTAACCACACTATTGAGTATAGCCTGGCGCCAAGAGCCCTGATGGGTTTCAGATTCTTTGGGGCTGTTGCCCACCTTAATAAATCTTTAAATGAAAATGAACAAAATCAAAGGAAATGTAATTTTTTTTTTCAGTTTATGCCCAAAACTTACATGTCCATCATGGGACTCTTTAGCTGATCTGCCGTAGGCTTGCTAGGACTTGCATTTAAGGAGCCAATAGTATTGGAACGAGATCTAAATGTTTCAGGTGGTGAATCGGTTTCATCTTTGCCACCCTCCAGTTTGGGCTCTGCAGAACTTTCTCTTATTCTGTGCTCCTTAACCGTTAAACTATTCGCCCCGATATCATCTTTGGAAGCCTTTCGTTTCAATAAATGATCAAATGAGTTTGTCAAGGATCGTTTGGCTTTCATAAAGATCGTACTACCACCCAAATATTGATTTAAAAACTCCGATCTGTTTTCAGCCGTATCGTGAACATGTCGTTGTTGTCTCGATTCACAATGTGCCCTTAGAAGCATCATTAGGAATTGATTTTGTTCAGCCAGAGGAGCGCTCATTTTCTCCGAGCCATAAAATTTCGCCCATATTGTATCCTGTTCATCATCGGATAATGTTTCTATACGTCGGAAAATCATATTCTGTGTTTTCTTTTCGCTCAGCCCCTCGACATCGGTGCACAGCTTGTGGTACCACAGCATGGGACAATGATCGCATGAAAAGATTTGTGTAGCCTCTTTACGTTTTTGTTCGGCACATGTTACAAACGCTTGAGAAATTGCCGCCACAATATCGTCGCACACATGATCCGACTGACACTTGAAGACGTATCCAATGTAACCATCGTTATGAGCTTCACGACAAATGATGCCAAAGTGATCGGCGTTCTTTTGGCCTTGAGCACAGCTGGCCACATCCTTGAAATCCTTATACAATAAGACCTGCTTGCGATCAGGTGAGATCAAACGTAAATCGGAACGGCCGACTAAAAATACCATTGTACGATTCTGCTCTACGTATGGTGGTATGCAGCCATAAGAGGCCGAACGGTCACGTTGTTTTGGTACACTAAAAGGCAAAGGGGATATTCCAGGTTAAGAACTCTTCAAGCAAGAACTTTTTACAATAATTTTTTTATAAAATTCTCTATTCAGAAACAATTTTCAAAATATACTTTTTATTAATGTTCTTCCAAACTTCTCAATAATTTACTAAATTACTTTTTCTTAAAAGATACTTCTTTAGAAGATACTTTTTGCAACGATTTTTGGTTACAAAATATACCTCTTTTAGTAACACTTTTTATAGGGTATTCTCTAAGTTGGTTTTCCAAACAAAAGAGTTTTTTAAAAGGAGTTTTTTAAAAGGATTTTGAAGCAAAATATTTTTTGAAAGCTGCTTGTATTCTGATTTAAATATTTTTTAAACTTTATTCTGTTTTATAAGAATTTTTCTAATAAATAATTTTTTAAAAGTTTATTACTTTTTGAAAGAAATTAAAAAAATACGTTAACGGTATTTTTTTTTAACATGCATGTATTATTTAATAAAACATTTTTTTAGTTATTTTTTCTAAATTCATTTTTGTTTAGGTACTTTTTTGCAAGGTACTTTTGGAAATTGTTTTTTAAAGATACATATTTAAAAAGTTAAAAAATCACATTTTTCTAAGTGTACATTTATATTATAAAAAAGGTTAATTAAAGGAAAATTTTCAATTTGCTGTGAAAATAGTAGTGTAGTAGTGTAAAACATGCTCGGTGTTGATTGTGTGGCTTAAAGCAAAGGTGTTACAACTAAATATTTAGAGTTTGAGCCTCATATTTATTAAATAAAAAAACTAAACTAATTCTAAAACAACGTATTTTTGACGCAACAAACTGAAGAGGGTGGAAAAAAACTATAAGATATATCCTTAAAATTATTAACAGCCGTATTCATGAAAAACAATTTAAGTTTGAAGAATGTTTGAAAGCAAAATTTTCTTGTAAATTTTTTATAAATTTTTAAATCATGCTTAAATTCAGGTGAAAATCAAAAATTAATTGCTTACATCTGGCTAAATTGTAAAAGATAATCTTTTTGTGTAGGGATGCAACAAAAGAGCGATTTTCATGCTCGTCAGGGCTTTCTATTTCCAGTTAATTTTCAAAACTATATTTCAAGTTATCCAACTAAATATTGTGCAGGGGGAAAAAGAGAACATGCGTGGTGTAGAATGTTAAAGAGAAACAAAAAATCAGCCATTAAATAATAAAACATGGAAAATTTGTTAGCAAATCTGTAAAGCAAATTGTCGTAAATGTGCTTGTTGGGGGGTGGAGGTGGACAAACACAAACGTTATAACGTTCGTGTGTTTCCAAAAGAAAAGAAAAGGAAATAAACAAACAAAAAATCAAATCAATTTAAGAGATTTATGCTGTTGAAATATCTCCTCTGCCGGCTACTTCTTTCTACTCACTTATCCAAACCATAATTAGCATTTAATTGTTGTTGCGGTTGTTGATTTTCTTGTGGCATTTGAGGCTGAGATGAATTATCATTTTCTGCTTCTTGCCGGGGAGGCGAAGGATGTTTATTTATAATGACATTGAGAGGCAAAGTCTCAGTCTCTTCAAGACTTTGAGAATCGTGTGAATTCAAATGCTCTTCTCTATACAAATTTACAAAATATAGATATACAAAGAAAAAAAAGCTGTCTTAGCATGTTTTTACAGGTTTGTGTAGTTTAAAACTCTCATTTAGTTTAGGAGAGTTTTTGCTAAAATTGCATAATTCTTGAGATCTACTGATGATGTGGCATATGAGATATATATATAGAGAGAGACACGGACTTATAAAGTATATCATCTAAACTGCTACTTACTCCTTCTTAACACTGATCTCCAGTTGGCTTATGCCCCTCATAAGCCTTCCAGGTGGTGACTTATTTTCCTTATTGTCCTCCACTGATTTTGTATCATCCTCATTGCTGCTGGTGCATGTAGACGTTTCTTCGTCTTTTACTGTTTCCTTAAACTTTATTTTTGTGTCTTTTCGCTCTTGTTCTGCTTGTTCGGCTTCATCTTCATCCTCCTCCTTGACATCGTGGTCTTTGAGTGCACAGGATTTCAAATCAATTGAACCAGTGGCAATGAATGCTCCTTCACTGTTTATCGACATTTTTCGATTTGATGACATTTGCATGAGACGTTGCCTCTGGGCGTCGTATGCCTTAAACTTTGGCAAGGCGTCGTCGATAAAAGAAAATGGTACACGTTTGTGAGAAACGCGTATTTTGCCAACGTACATAACCTCAAAGAAGTGAGTGTGATTGGGCGAGATGTCGGCTAGGAGGGAGAGATTACTTTGCGCTGAGGTAGAAGTTGGAATGTTAACCTGCAAGAAAAACGAAAACAAATAAAATTTAAAAACGAAAGTTTAATTTTAAATTGAATTTTACATTTGAAAAAGAATTGTTGCATTCCATGGTTTTGCAATGAGTCCATGGATTTTTAATTTCTTTTGCAAATCTTTGGCACTTACCGTTCCTGCGGAATTGCTGAGACCATGTGTATACGATTTGGATGATTTCATCTTTGACGATGAGACTAAATTGGGACTAGCATCATGTTGAGCCTGGCGTAATGCCTCGCTAAGTTTTAGATTTGTTGCCGGCGTTGTATGTACGCCATTGCCGGATAAGGCCTTTTGCAAGGACATATCAGCGCCTGTAGAATTATTGGATACTAAAGTCTGTGGTATGCTGCCAACCGAGCCGCCTAATGTATGGGCGGGATCGCGCATCTGATGCATTAATTCAGCCATCTGCAAATAAGAATGATAATTTTTATTTTTAATATTGATTGCAAAAAAATTTGCAATACATATCGTCATCTAAAATCGAAACGGTCGTAACTGAACTTCTGATTGGTTATGTCGTTAATTAACAACAACAAAATTTCAGCAAAAGCAATAAACGAAATTTATTTTCAGTTACGTCTTTTTCGATTTTAGTTGGCGATATTTACATGCATTTAATAATAACAATTTGGGTTGTTAAAAAACAATTAAGACATTTAGTAACTTGAAAAAAGAAAATTAGTGAAAATTATGCTGCCAGTAGCTGGCGGGACAATATGTGCAGAAACAAGCATCGTGTATTATTAAGTCCTCAGAGATGGTTACGAGTACAAAATACAATTTATTTTAATTATTGCATGTATTTAGTCGCGAGTATGACAGGCTGCTCGTTTTCATTTCGTTGCAAGCTTTTATTACCCTAAATTCTTTTCTACAACCGTAAAAGCATAATTACAACCTCCAGCATTCTAAAATATTAGGGAATAGGATATTAAAATTATTTTTTTCTTCTTCTCTTGTTGTTGCAAACGACGTTGTTAAATGATTGTGTTGCTGCTGGTGCTTAATGGGCTGAGAATGACAGCAGCAACATCGCTGTAGTCTGGATTGAAATGTTGTAACGGAGCACAGTGGTTTGTATAGAACAAAAAGTGAAAGCTATTATGCAACTTCTGAGTCACCAAATACTTTGCAAAGTTTAACTGAAATACATCTTATGGCGTTGCCATATTTCTTTTACTAAAACTCTGGGGTAATTTTAGTTTTTCCTTGTGTAGTTGTAAGTTATTATGAGAAATAAGTTTAGCTTGAAATTAGATAATAAAAATTTTTATTTTTAATGAATGAAACTTAAATTAAACAGTTTTTAAATTTTTGTTATAAAAATTTGTTATTTTCAATGCTCTGCTTTTTATTGCAAATTCAATTAACTATGCGAATGTGTACACAACTACAAACATATATTTCAATACACACATACATTCATACATATATAAGCATGTTTGTACATGCATTTGCTTGCATACTTTTTCCAAAAAGCTAACGGAGGTGTTGCTTTAAACTGTTTACAATTTTATTTACTTTTTATATTATTTACTCAACTTTTTTTTTAATAAACTTTGAGGCAGAATAGGAAAAAATTATAATTTAAATAAACATTGAAATGATAAGCAACAGTGAGTTTACTTTACATGCTTATATGTATTTGTATACATATTGCTTTCACATAACAATATTTACATGACACTAAGCAAACATGCAACATGCATACAAGACGTCAATTGTAGTGAGCATGAATGTACATGCATCGTTTACGTAGAAACAATTTTTAAATATACTGCATATATAGAAGAAGCAATAGGTGCACTACTGTTGCCAAAATTTACTTAAGACTGACGAAGTTCTAAAAACAGGAAATGATATTTGTTTTTGTCTACCAGCCAACAAACAAATTAAGCAGAGATTTTTAAAAGTTTATGTTTATGTGCGTATTTTTATTTATGAATGTTGGCAACCAGGAAACGAAAATGACATAGAAGAATTTCCCTGCTATTGTTTTTCAAGCACATTTTCAAATGCCGTTTAACTAATTTTATATTACGAATTTAGAAAAATTATTAACGTTGTGCATATTTGCACAAAAAAAGCTTTCAAACAATATATCTTTTATTAATATAAGTGGATGGCAAGATACTTAAAAATGTGCCACAAGAACATGTATGAAGTTTTTCTATATGAGAAGGATTTTCCTCTTGTAAAAAATTTTTTATTATAAAAAAAAACTATCAAATTTAAGCAAAACAAATTTATGTGTCAGTTTCCATCGTATACGAAATCTGGAGTACTTTTCCTATATGTAACACAAAATATGTATATTTGAAAATATAAAACGTATAGTTCCCTGATAATATAAAATCTATATGAAATGAAACAAACAGAAAAAAATTTCAAGCAAAATGTAATCAGATAAATTTATTAACATGAATAAATAAATTACGAAGTTAAAAGTTATTATTTCGGCTTAAGATTGAATATGCAAGTTTACAAATTACTTGTATTTTAAGAGTTTATCTTAAGCTCCAACCTTTTGTTAGCAGTGGAATATTTAAAATATTTATTTTTAAATCATAAAACTAACAGAACGGATCTATACTGATTTCGAGGCTGCTACGCCATCTCATCAGCGTGCTTTTTTGTTTGTTTGTTTATTGTTGTTGAGCATTTACAGTTGATTTAAAAAAAAAAACGATTTTATAACGTGTGTTTTTTACAGAGTGATACAAGTTTAAATCATAATAATACAAAGTAATATATTTTTGATATCAATGAAACGGTCTTTATTGGATAGAAAATTTTATGACATTAACGTTTAAATATGATTTCGGCCATGTGGCCGCCATGGCTGGCGCGTACAAGGCGCAATCTGGAACACCAATTTTCACAAACTTTTCGCAGCATTTGCTGCCGTATTTTGCCGATAAATCTTCGAATGTTGATTTCCAGGCGTTCAATTATTTGTGGCTTATCGATGTACACAAGTGACTTTATATAACCCCAAAGAAAACAATCAAATGGGCTTAAGTCCCACGATCTTGGGGTCCAATTAATTGGGCCATTTCGTGAAATTATTTTTTCGTCAAAAGTTTCCTTGAGTAAATCAATTGTAGCGCCCGCTGTGTGGCATGTGGCTCCGTCCTGTTGGAACCACATATCAGCAAGAATAATGCCAGCTAATTGAGGTACGAAAGAACTTGGAATCATGTTCCTATACCGTTCACCATTGACAGTAACATTCTGACCATCATCGTTGTTGAAGACATATGGGCCATTGACTGCGCCAGCCCATAAAGCGCACCAAACAGTAATTTTTTTGTGGATGGTGTTTCGACAAAAGCTTGTGGCTTCTCCTCACTCCAAATGCGACAATTCTGTTTATTTACGTACCCATTCAACCAAAAATGGCCTTCATCGGAAAATAAAATTTTGAATGGACGAAGTGCACGATAAGTTCGACGAACAGAACCATTATTTTGATTAAAAATTTCCACAATTTGCACGCGTTGCTCTGGTGTAAGTCGATCCATAATGAAATGTCAAAGAAAACTAAAGAAAAACCAACTATCAGCTGTTAAATGGGTGGTCAAATAAAGCAGTGATGCCAACTCAAAGTTGTATTACACTATAAAAAACACCCGATATATTCTGCTCTAATAAAAAATTTTAATTTAGGAAAACTATTAAAATAAAAGTAATTTGAAAGATTGGAAGTTAAGCCTGACTAACAATTTTTTACTTAAAATTTTATCTGTAAACAGCGATTAATAATACACGCCATGACTGATAAAAGAAATTAAAATATTTAAAATATATAAAAAACATTAATTGACTGCCGACATGTCAAGTATTTATGAATTTGTTTGCGTTTGAACGGTTTAAAATCGTTAGATAATTTAACTGTTTAAATAAATGCAGGTGGCATCATTTAAAGATTAAGTTATTGTCTAGGGAAGTTCGTTTTGATGATGCAACTGAAATCCCGAAATCCGCCAATAAAGTGCAGATATATTTATGAGAGTTAAGGGACTCTCGTATAAAATTTGAAATCATCTTGAAACAGCCACTGAAAAACCTCATTAAATTATTTATTTAACATGTTTTTTTTTCAAGAGTGGAAGGAAGTGCCTGTGGCTAATAATTGACGCAATTAAGAGTGCAGGAATTTATACAGATTCAAATTGTTTTTTAATCGTTACAAGTCAGGTTTTCGCATGCCGCCTATTCGAAGTTCACAACTGATTTATTGCAGGCAATGGCAATTGTATTGAATTATTTCAAATGTGCTATTTTTCAATTACCAGTATTTTTACTGTAAATAGTAAAAAACTTATTATGCAAATAACTTTGTTAATGTTTCTGCCATGTTAATTGATTAATTTTGTTTCCTATTTAAACAATACAAACATGCAGACAGACGTAAGTAACGCTGCTGCTTTACAAAAACGCAAAAGATTAAATGGCTCAAATTAAATGAGTTATTTATGAATTTATGGCATAATTGAATTTCGTTTTTACACAATTTTGCCCATTAAAATTAAGTCTGGCGAAAGAGAGAGAGAGAGAGAGAGAGAGAGAGGTGTGAAGGCAGAGAGCAACTTTCATTATTTCAAGAGATTTCATTTCAAAATTAAATGGATTTCAGCAGTTTTAATTTTATATTAAATAATTTCATAATTAATTTTTATTCATATTTTTATTACAAATTTTGTATTTACGTTTAGCAAACATTTTCCTAATTTATGTTTTTCTTTATGTTCTTAAAATAGACCGGACCATTTGAAAAGTGTCAGCATTTATTTAAAATAGATATTTACTAATTCAAGAATACGAATACAAAATAATATATTTCTGGCAGTGGAACAAATTTAAGCTTTTAAATGTCTATAAAAAAAGAACATGAAACATTTCAATTTGATTTGTAATTGTGTGCAGAAGTGTGTGCACTTGATTGTTTAATTTCTTGTTACAAAGAAATCACACTTAAATCATACGATAACGTCATGATCAGTTACCCATCGCTCATTTGCTGCAACATCGTCATAGTGCAGATTGAAGCGTCACTAAGACCGCCAGCGCTGGTCTAAATTCGATCACTTGACATTTGCAATAAAAATAAATTCTTATTTATTTCGTCACAGCAAATGCTCGATAATTTTAGATAAAATCTAGAGAATTTTTTTGAAATAAATTTCAGCTAAAAACTAATTTTCCAAGAATACAACAACAGATTGTGGGACATGGGACATACTAAAGAAAGCACTACGGCCAATCGAGAGCTTTTCGCCAAGTTCAAAAGGTTAGTTAGACTTTGTAATCTATTTTTTTGAGGTGTTCGGCAACAGGAATAACAGAACTTCGGATTGTACGAAGTCTTGGCATCGCAATTGGCTTTATGGCCTGTAAAATTAATCTCTAGTTGGTGGGCCAGCCCCTGTAATCTAGATTATGGTATAAATTTCTTTTGGGCGATACAGATTTAGTGCCTTCTTTGTGGTGGCGACCGGCATGATGTTTTGCAAACATTTTAATTCCTTTTGCTTTTAACAATTTTCCTATTAAAACGTCACAAAACCAGCGGCCATTAAAATCATTTTCTTTGAGTGCTCATTTTTCAAACGATGATTGAAAAGAACAAAATATCATCAAATCAAAACGTGATATCATAAATTTCTTTCCTATTTTCGAAAGATGAAACTTTTTTTTGAGAATTTTTTTTTTGATTTTCAAATTTATGCCACAAACAACAATTAATTCTGTTTGCATTTCTTTTTGAACTAAAAACAAGGCCATCAGCTAAATAACACACAAAGGCCAAAAACAAAATAACAAGAAAACTTGAAGGAAGACGCTGGTTTGTCTGCACGTCTAACAAAAATAAATGCAAATAAATTGTTAAAGAAAATCTTTAAGCAAAAGTCAAACTGTTAAAACATTTCATCTTCTAGTCTGATTTGCATTGGAATTGAAAATGAGAAAAAAAGTCGTGTTGCCTTTTTGGCAGCCATTAAAAAAAAAAAAGAGAGAGAGAGAGAGAGATGAAAAGAAATGAACGGCATTCCCATTATTTGGCCACGAATAGGAAGAGAAACAGCATCAATAAAATAGCAGATCTTTAGTTGAATATGTGTCAGCCTTTAATTAATTATCATTTAAAAAAGTTTTTTTTTCCCCTCAATTGCAAAAATACAGTTTAAGAAAATTAACACAAATCACTAGATATAGTTTTTGATTTATTTTTGTTTCAGGTTTTCTTTTTAGTTTTCGTTTAAAAATAAAATAAAATGAAATAAAATAAAACTATTTAACCAACGTCTGACTGACTGATCGTAGAAACCACAATTTATAATTATTTCTATACCAAATAAAATAAAAAAAAGAAACGAGTAAAAATTAAATTGTGTTGTATCATCCGTTGATTGTGTGATCGATGATGAAATGGAATTTTTTTTTTGTTCAAACAATTTTTTCTTTGTATCAACTTTGGGACTTGAGTTGACTTGTTCTGGGTTAAGTCACTCTTCACTAATTTCTGCGGAAATTTCTCGTTTCATATGGGACAAAGAAGCCATAAAATTTATAATTCTTTAAAAGAAGAAATCGAAAGCTTTCAAACGCCACCACTTTCATTAACATCAACTGCTACCTTCCAAAGTTATTAGCAGTTGAATAATAAAGCAAATAGCGTCGCTGCAAACTCAAAGGGCTAATTTTTAATACATTTTTCATGTCTTATTGACAATCTATTTTTACAAAAATTTAGATTCTGAGCAAATTGTATAATAACAAATAAAAATCCCAACAAGATTAACTCTGAAGGCCAAACTTTGCATAAAACAAAACAATAAAACTTTTATTTTACATTTGGGGTATTCACACTTCGTGCTATTTAGTCATATTGTTATGAAGTCATAAAATTTTAGACAAGTTAAAAAAAGTTGTTGTGCTGCATATAAAAAAGTCATAAAATTATAGCACTCTTTTAGGAATTTTCTTGTGTTGTCATAAAATGCTCTAGAGATCTGAGTCGAACGGGTGAAAATCTTGAGGTGAGACGGCGATAGTATATATATGCCGCCGTTACTTATTAATGATTCAGGACTAAAATATTATTCATACCTGTATGTCTGTACATTAAATCACATTTTTGTAAGATAAAAAATAATAAAAGAGCACTAAATCGGAAAAATTACATATTTACAAGTGAAAATTTTTTCTCGTTTAAATTACGTAGCTGGCAGCCACTGAACGTTTTTCCATATTCCGTATTCAGCTCATAACAAGGCAGTTATGAAGGGTTGTTCACACTTGTCATATTTTTCGTGCTATTATTCTATGACTTATGACTCTGACTACAGTGTGAATCCCCCAATTGAATTTTATTTAATTTTGATTTTAACGAACGTTGTGTTGTCTCAAAGATTTTCAATTCTTCTAATGAAATTTAAAATAAAATAACTTTTAAATGAATCACGTAAGAAGCGGGGGGTTTTCGAGTCCTACAGAATAATCAAAAACACTAATTAATCAGATATACAATTTTTTGGAGCTTAAAAACTAAAACGCTCTTTAGAATGGACTTCATCGGAAAATCAGATTTTGAATGGACGAAGTGCACGCTAAGTTTGGCGAACAGAGCCATTATTTTGATTAAAAATTTCCACAATTCGCACGCGTTGCATCCATAATGAAATGTCAAAGCAAACTAAACAAAAAGCAACTATCAGCTGTTAAATGGATGATCAAATAAAGCAGTGATGCCAACTTAAAGTTGTATCACTCTATAAAAAATAAACTATACCTATAGAAATAGTAAATAGGGATGCTTCCCGGGAACTCAAAACATTGAGATCTCCATTTTTGTACCATGAGGTAAAACCCGATTTTTTAATATGGCGGAAAGTTAGCAACTTCTAGAAGTGGTACAGGCTTTCCAAAAAAAGTCATGAAGATGTGAATGATTTCGACCATCCTGCGCCGTCCCAGCTCATCAACAACCGTTGAAAATATTGAGGAAGTGAAGAAAAATGTTTGAATAGAAAATTTGATGAGAAGGTCGGCATAACGGTTGGCTCATGCCGGCCTTTCTTTTTTTAAAGAAGTTCGTTCAGAAAATGCAGAATTTTGCCATTGAAAAAAAAGCCCGCGAAAGCGCGATACATCCGAAGGGGACTAATTTTGAAGGTGACAAAATAGAATTCAATATACGAGTATAAGTACGCTTCTAGGAGACTTAAAGAGCTTTTAGTTCGTTGGTGTCGTAAGACCCTTCGGTGGAAATGTCCATAACTCATACGCTGCTGATAAGAGCAAAATCTGCCCATTATTTGTGTTCTATTCTGACCATTAAAAAAAGGTGAGGATAATATATAAAACAATTTCATATTTATAATGAAACATTTTCTCCCAAAAATAGGGGACATCAATATGACGTGCGGTGGCGGATGTTTTCCGTTTTTATGCAAAAAGTTTCCTCACGTCTTTCCACCAACAACACAATTTTTATGGTGATTTAAAAAATTGTACAACTTTGAAGCAACCGTTTCTGCCCAAAAAGCGGGGGAAAAGGAAGGGTGTACTTTCTTTTACTCTTGAGGTCGTTTTATTTTAATTTTTTTTCCCCAGTTTAAGGCTGCTCTGTTGTTTGCCACTTTTGATTTGACCCTGAGCCAAAAGAAAACAAAACCAACTTATTCAACTACGCTTTCTTTATCTGAAGAGGAATGCAATTTGAAAAGAGATTAAACGAAATTAATTAAAGAAGAATTCCTTTGATGGAAAGTACTCTTGTAATTCTCACAACTCGCAAATATTTTTCTTAATAAATTTTTATCTACTCGTGCATGTGTAACACACATTTTCAATATACAAAAAGTTTCCAAAAATTAATTAAAACAACTTGGCCTATGGAACAAGTCTCCCTCTCTGCCTCTCTCTCTCTATCACTCCCTCTCTCTATTAACATAAATTCCATACACAAATCCAATATCATTTTCAACTATCGCCATGAAACTTGATTTTTAAATATTTAAGCAATTCTGTAAATAAATTTATTTAACTTATAATTATAATTAATTTAAATACCAGTCGCTGGAAGACGTCAGTGTAAAAACAAATTCTATAATTATATACACTGAAACTGAGATTATAGCAAAACAAGAAAGAATAAATAGATAGAAAGAAAGAAAGAAACTAGAGAACACAAAAAGTAATTGAATAAAAATAAAACCGTGACTATTTTATTTGAAGAAAAAAACTATAATTATTTGTAACTTTTTAATTCAGTTATTTTTGATTAATTTTACAGAGTCTTAACAGATTATCAATTGTTGGGCATTTTAATAAAATCAAACGAAAAAATAAACTTGGATTTACAATTTTATTACAAAACCGGTATTGAAGGAATTTTTTTTTTTGTGACATTTAGAATATTTAGGCACGAAGTATTCAGCCATAAAGCGATAAATTTTACACTATTCATAAAGGGTGTTTTTTATAGAGTGATATAACTTTCACTGCTTTATTTGACCACCCATTTAACAGCTGAGAGTTGCATTTTGTTCACTTTGCTTTGACATTTCATTATGGATCGACTTACACCAGAGCAACGCGTGCGAATTGTGGAAATTTTTAATCAAAATAATGGTTCTGTTCGTCAAACTTATCGCGCACTTCGTCCATTCAAAATTTTATTTGCCGATGAAGCCCAGTTTTTGTTGAATGGGTACGTAAATAAACAGAATTGTCGCATTTGGAGTGAGGAGAATCCACAAGCTTTTGTCGAAACACCATCCACAAAAAATTACTGTTTGATGCGCTTTATGGGCTGGCGGAATCATTGGCCCAATTAGTGTCTTCAAAAACGATGATGGTCAGAATGTTACTCTTTGTGAAAATTGGTGTTCCAGATTGCGCCTTGTACGCGCCAATCGTGGCAGCCACATGGCCGAAATCATACTTAAACATTAATGTCATAAAATTTTCTGTCCAATAAAGACCGTTTCATTGATATCAAAAATATATTACTATGTTTTATTATGATTTAAACTTGTATCACTCTATAAAAAACGACCTTTATAATTGAACTATCAGCCATCTCACAGACTACGATTCCGATTGAAAAAGTTCTTGAAATTCTAAGATTATTTGTCAGCCTTCTTGGCATTAAAAATTTTGTTTTTTGTTTTTGTTTTTTAAAATGATGTAAGAAATTAGTCCGGTATTTATTCAACATAAGCAATCAGCTAAAAAGCTTCAACAGAATCTTAAGAAATTGTTTAAGAATTTTTTGTGAGGAATTTTGGGTGCTTGAAATCAAGGAAGTTGTTGTGATCACCGGTACCTGCAACAAAAAGTTTACCGGCGAAGTAAAAAGTAAAAAATAGCTGCAACAAATTATCCTTTAAACTGTCGTCATGAACACTATCCCCTCCTTCATAGTTCTGGCACAATGCACCGCATTTTGTAGGAGTCAAACCCTGAATGCTGGTCCAAGAAAAACAGGAAATACAATCAGCTGGTCTTTTAAGTTCATTTAGGCCGGGTTTTCGAGATGTGGTTTAGGTTTAAACCTTGGTTAACACAGTTTTAAACTCTTTTTCGGCCAAAAGTGATTGTTTTAAATTTATTTTAAATAAAATGACCGTGAAAATTCTGATGGTGGCACAGATCTCTTCTAAGATTAACTAAACCTGGTTTAACTGACATCTCAAAAACTTGGCCTCAGTATGAATTCAGTTTGCTCCACAAGCGCTGGCGAATAGGATTCAATCGGTTAAGGGATTAAATCAAAAACTTCAATTCATTAATCGAGCGATTAACCGATTAAAACCAACCCCCCGGTTTATAAGATTTAAATTATAAAACTTAATTTTCACATGAGATTTAGTTTAAAGTACTCTTTAAGTTGACATGTTTTTTGAATACGATAGTTAAAGTAGACTTTATTTGTGGTGTGACTGTGCGTCGATAAGTATCTACATACACAAACACATACATAAATCTAGTGTGTATCCATGAATACATATTTTTTATAACTTCACCAAAAGCCGTAAAACAACTTGAAATCCTCAAATTTTATTTTGACAATCAAACACGAGCTACAAAGTTAACACGTTTAACCTTCTTCGCATTTATTTGCATATTTTTAATTTTTTTTTTTTTTGAATAATTTGTAAACAGATAAATTTAGCGATTCAATTTTTCTAATACTATTTACTTATTATGAGTTTGTTTGTATTGGGGCTCGAGGTTATTATAATAATCATAAAAATAATAATAATTTAAAAGGAAAGAATATAACAAAAATGGTCGATTAAAAAAAAATTATTAAATAGAAAAACTATTAAATAGAATGAAAGAGCACCTCTCACCGAATTTCGTCCAAATCAAAAGGAATCGTGTCTATCTCCTTGCCGATTTGACATGGAATTAACCATTTCAAATTCCGACTTAATTGAAATAGAAAAAACATAGAAAAGTGGGACATGAAAAATACAGGGATTTCAATTGTGTTAACAATTTTCATAATTGCGAAAAACTTCTCGTATACTTTTTCCCAAATAAATTTTTTATGAATAAAACTTTTTATCACAGCCAACTAAGTCCAGTAATCAGTAGTGAAAAAAACACGAATACTAATTGACAAAGTGTAGCGGCTTTCGAAAACAGTGTTGGGCTGCTTTGCTGTGGAAGTTGTATAGGGTGTTTTTTTATAGAGTGACATATTATTTGACAAAATCGGCCACAGAAAAAAAATTTTTTTAAATCCTTTAAAACTTTCCATTTTATTTTTGATAAAAATGACTAAAAATTTAGTTACAGCTGACAGAAAAAAATCGGCACAAATTTAATTTTCGACGATAAAATATCGTTTGAATTTCAGTTGTCTTTGATAAAAAAATAACAAAATTTATATAGGGTGTTTTTTATAGAGTGATACAAGTTTAAGTCATAATAAAACTTAGTAATACAGTTTTGATATCAATGAAACGGTCTTTATTGGATAGACAATTTTATGACATTAATGTTTAAATATGATATCGGCGCAATCTGGAACACCAATTTTCACAAACAGTAACATTCTGACCATCATCGTTTCTGAAGACATACATATGGGCCAATGACTCCGCCAGCCCATAAAGCGCACCACACAATAATTTTTTTTGGATGGTGTTTCGACAAAAGCTTGTGGATTCTCCTCACTCCAAATGCGACAATTCTGTTTATTTACGTACCCATTCAACTAAAAATGCGCTTCATCGGAAAATAAAATTTTGAGTGGACGAAGTGCACGCTAAGTTTGACGAACAGAACCATTATTTTGATTAAAAATTTCCACAATTTGCATGCGTTGCTCTGGTTTAAGTCGATCCATAATGAAATGTCAAAGCAAACTAAACCAAAAACTACTATCAGCTGTTAAATGGGTGGTCAAATAAAGCAGTGATGCCAACTCAAAGTTGTATCACTCTATAAAAAACACCCGATATAATTAAATTTATATTGATTTTGTTTTGATCCCTGGAATATGAAACATGTCTTTCTGAATATAAATCATCATGAATTGAAGCCTATAAATTTTAACTAAATTTTTTGTATAAAATTTAACTAAAAATATTGTTGCGCAGTACAGTTTTTATTACTTTTTTTTTATTGACAAGCATTTCTAAATAAAATAGTTTATTAGGATGAAATATTAATCGAATTCGCTTAATTGTTTTTTGAAGCCAACGGCCATTAAAACTAAAAATAAACACGAATCATACAAATAAAACAAAAAATTTTTAAATAAAAATATCATATCGAATTGGCCTTAATAAACGCCAGACTTTTGGCCATCTGCTCTGTTTGATGTCCTTGTTAAGAATTTCAGGTTTATAAAAAAAGCAGAAATCAATTAATAAAAATAATAAATTTATTGGAGGAACTGCAGCGCTTTAATTCCAACTAGAAAAGCAATTTAACTGTTTCGCAATTATTTCTTTTTTTTTTTCAACAAAAAGAAACTTTTATTTTGACACACTTCCTCCCGTCATCGATTTTCAATTTCCGTTAGAAATTAGTGTTTGTCTGTCCGTCTGTCCGTCAGTCTGTTTTCTTTCTACAGCTTCGCTCCCATTTATTGGCGAATTTCAGTTCTACTTAATTATTTTTGTTTGGCAAAAGTTCTGCAAATTGTAGGAATCGTGTGTTTTTTTTCGATTTGGCTTTTCGCAAAACGGAAATAAATTTTTAATTGTTTTATTACGAGAAAAAAAAATAATAATGAACTGAGTACAGAGAATTAAATAACATGCAGCAAAAACATTTAAGGTCAAACCTTTTTTTCTGAACTCATACCGCAGCCACTGCCACTAGAACTACTTCGGCCGAGATAATTTAAAGACCACGTACAAGTGCCCGCTCGTATGTGTAATTAATAGGCGAGCGAGTTGCTTGATGGTGTCAGAGCGCATGTGATTAATAGATCTGTAGTTTTTTTTTTTTTTTGTAAAAACCAATCATTTGTATGATTGCATAGAATTATTTTTACAATGTCTATTAAAATTTTATTTTCTTTTTAGCATTTTGAGTTAATTAAAGAATTGCATTAATTTACTGCAAAGAATTTTAATATGAACTTTTCTTTTTATTAGCCGTTGATTACGGGTATTTTTTCTATATTCTGATTTGATTGCTTGTGCAATTAGTTTCATGACCCTTAAACTTATTTTAAACTTTTTATAGACTATGTTTTTTTTTATATTTAAGATTTTTTTACAAATTAAATTTTTAAAATATATTTCTGTTATTTAAATTTTCTAACAATCTTACTGGGCAGCCATTAACGATTTTCTAGAACGTGGTTGTATAGCCGGTTCCCATGCATGTCGGAATTCGCAGATCAGCTGTTTTCGTGTAACCTGTTACTATTAAACATGAACCGTTTGGTCTATAATTTAACCCTGAAGGGACTTACAAACGAACAATGCTTGCGAATGTATTAAGTTTTATTGTCGAAATTCCTGCAAGAACTGAAAGTGGATTGCTAAAAATGCACTGTTTGCTGAGGATTATAGGCCAGAGGCATCACTGGCACGTACTTTTTCAAAGACGACGAAGGCAGGAGCGCTGCGCTAACGTACAATGATTTGAAATTTTTTTTGTGCCGGAAATGTAGGACCAGGACTTGCATTACATGTGCGAAACAATGCCCCAATTGAAAGGCGAGTTGGGTGAACAGGTTATTTTACGTTTGTCCCCGGTCAATTGGCTGCTTGGATCGCGTAATTTAACGGTTTTAGACTATTTTTTATGTGGCCATGTTAAAGCCCAGGTCTATAGAGACAAGCCCGCAATGGTTGACACCGAGGAAGACAATACTACTAAAGAATTTATTCAGGGCACACTCAATCCGATATGGTGGACGGATATCGCAAAAATCGGATCCCCCTTATGAATCATTTGAGGGATATCCATGGCCAATATTTATGCAATCGACTCAAATAGGGATTTTAAAAATGTCTCTAAATTTAAAGTTTTTTTTTTAAATCACATCTGAAAGCTTTTAAAATATCAGTCATTATAAAATGTGATATTTTAATGAAAGAGAAAGAGGCGTGGCATTAACGGATTAAAAATATTTTCTTTGATTTAAATCTCCATAATTGAAAATATAATAATTTGTTGGACTAATTTCTAAGGTTATGTGCAGAATATGTTAACAATTCTTGGTCTCCCGTGTAAAGAATTGCGAGTTAGCAGGTTTACACTCTGAGGCTTAGGGTGTAAACTGAAGATATATAAAATGCTTAGCCAACTTCTATATTATTGATATTAATTTAGAAAACTTCTTTGTTTTGAATTCAATTTTGAAACGTGATTTCAATTCAGAAAAACAATATAAATATTCCGAATTAAAAAAGAAAATCAATCGCCCATATTATGAATGACGACGTCGACGTCACATCAACACGACAGCAAAAAGTTGTCACGTGTCATTTAGTTGTGGACAATAATTAATTATTATTAACAGCCTTTTGGTATTCTCCAAGGCGTATAATATTAATAGAAGTCAATTTCTGTCGACAAAGACTTGGCAAGTGACAATTTTTCACTGTCCTGTTGATGTGACGTCGACGTCGTCATTCATAATATGGGCGAATATTAATTTTAATTATTCAACTTTCACAGCAGAGCAGAGCAGCTGTTTTCGAATAGAATACGAGAGAATACGAGAATTGTATCAAACCGATAGTCTGTTCTTTCTGTGGCTTTTGGAGGGATATATAAAAATATTTAAATATTAATGAAATAAGTAAATAAAAAAAATTTAAGAAATAAAGTTTAAGATGGACCTGATGTTTACCGGAAATTTGAAATGAACACGAATTTATTTAAAATATTTACTTTGGCAAAAAACCATAAAAAGTATGTAAAAAAAAGGAATTACGATATATAAAAATATCAGGGAAACATGAGCCCTAAAAAGTGCGCATTTCACTAACAGTGTGTTCTTTTCTATGACCTGCTGTTTGGCCTGCTCTGCACTATTCTTATTTGCTTATTTCGCGAGAATAAAACACAAGTTACGTAAAAGTGGAACTCCCCATTTTTAACAAGTGAAAAATAACTATTGATTTAACCCAGCTTTGGCTTTATGGTTTTCTATATTATTTTGTTTTATTTTATTTTATTTTATAATAACTGTCGAATTCAGAAACATCTGTGCGCTGGATGTCGTGTTAAATATACTTTTCGTTTTTTGTTTGTATTATAACACCAAATTGTCTTTTGTGTTGTAGCAGTTTAACTATCAAAAAAAAGAAATAAATAAATAAAATAAAAAAGTAAATAATAATAAATAAATAAAATATACTGCCAGTATAGAACAATTTAAATTGTGAACGTTTCGAATTTTCTAATTTGTTAATAATTTTAATAATTGTGCTGCTATTATTAATACATATTCACCGCTATTGTGAATAATAAGAGGAATTTTAGTTCCCATGGAATTTTAATTCCCCACGAAGGGAACAAATATTATCCGTTAATCTCCCGTGAATAAAATTTTCCCTCTAACAGTTCTTAATGAATATGAAAGCAGAAAGAAACGAAAATAAAAAGTCCAAGAGAATTTTATTTAAATATCGGGTGTTTTTTTATAGAGTGATACAAGTTTAAATCACAATAAAACATAGTAATATATTTTTGATATCAATGAAACGGTCTTTATTGGATAGACAATTTTATGACATTAATGTTTAAATTGGATTTCGGCCATGTGGCCGCCACGGCTGGCGCGTACAAGGCGCAATCTGGAACAGTAACATTCTGACCATCATCGTTTTTGAAGATATACGGGCCAATGACTCCGCCAGCCCATAAAGCGCATAGAACATTTTATGACATTAATGTTTAATTATGAGTTAGGCCATGTGGCCGCCACGGCTGGTGCGTATAAGGCGCTATTTGGAACATCAATTTTCACAAACAGTAACATTCTGACCATCATCGTTTTTGATGACTCCGCCAGCCCATAAAGCGCGCCAAACAGTAATTTTCTGTAGATTTTCCTCATTCCAAATGCAACAATTATGTTTATTTACGTACCCATTCAACAAAAAATGGGCTTCATCGGAAAATAAAATTTTGAATAGACGAAGTGCACGATAAGTTTGACGAACAGAACCATTATTTTGATTAAAAATTTCGACAATTTGCACGCGTTGCTCTGGCTTAAGTCGATCCATAATGAAATGTCAAAGCAAACTAAACAAAAAACAACTATCAGCTGTTAAATGGGTGGTCAAATAAAGCAGTGATGCCAACTCAAAGTTGTATCACTCTATAAAAAACACACTATATATATATATATATTTTAAAGAAAAGTTAAAAAGATTCAAATTTGAATATTAAGTATTTCGATTTCAACGCTGGTTTGTTGCACTTTTATGTAGCAAATTAATAACAAGAGGTAACAACCCTCGTTTTAAAATAAAGCGGTGGTCCTAAGCGCCTTTTTAGCGTCACCGCTTTAATAACTTCGATAACAACTATAATATTTTAAAAATCAAAGTGTTTTTTTATTTCAAGCTCTGCGGCATTTTACCAACAAAAAAAAATATCAACATAAATTTGCACCTACAGTTTGTGTGTTAAATAACAAACTTTTTACAAGAAAAAAACACATTTTTTTATCACTCTTCTTTTCCAATTAGTTTGAAATTTATTCATTTGTTATGCATTTTGCATAAAATCAAATGACCGTAAAAAGTAGAATTTAGTCGTACCGTGTCGTGTGTAAATGCAAGAATTCAATAAAAAAGAAAATAAATAAATAAAAATATATTTTATTTCATATTCTACCATGAGTTCTACATGGAGTTTTTTCTTAACTACGAATCGGTATTTGCTTTTCAAGAAATTCCATTTTTTTTCAGTTCACTTTAATAAACGTTTTTTATTTGTTTGTTTGTTTGTTTGTTTTCTTCTTTGATGTGTGAACGTGATTTTTTTATGGAATTTTGTTTACAACTGTTTTTTTTATTGTTTGTAGTTTTTGTTTTTGGAACTTCATGTTAGATTTTATAATTTAAATTAGAGATGGAATTGTGTGAATTTTCCCATTACGAAACAATAACGCTGGAGTTCCAGTCGTGTACGAATATTTAATTACCCGCTTTCTGGCGTTTACATTTACGGCCGACCACTCACGACCATATGTGATCGAAGCAAAAATACTTGCGTGTTGGCCATCTCTAAAATAGATGACGTAAATGTGGATGAAAATAGTTTGACAGCTAAAATATTTGTATAATTGAATTTGTGCGCATGCAAACAGGGCTATTAATTATATAGGCCTGTTCATAAATTACGCAGGCTCTTCTTACATCTCTCTGGACAGATTCCAAAAAATAAAAAAAAAATCACGGTATAAATTAAGAAAGTCATGATCAGCCCTACACTACGTTGGATAGAGGTCTTTGAGAATCAAACAATTTTTATGTGCTAGTGTACAATGCCCGGCCAGTGTGGTCGTATAAACCAGGGATCGGAAAAATAACGTTTCTTAACAATAAATCACTATATCGGGATATTTAGATTGAATTCTTCTGGTCATTTAAAACTAGAATTTCGGCGATATTTTCCATCAAAAATAAAATTTATAAATTCGCTGCACAATTTTTTTAAATACAACCAACATTTTAGCGTTATTTTGCCGTCAAAAATAAAATTTCAAATTTTAGCATTTTTTGGCCTAAAAAATTGTACCAGAACCTTTTTGTTAAATACTTCTAAAATGTTAATATTTTTTCGGCAAAAATAAAATTGAAAAAAAATTGTTTTCTCAAAATTTTGAGATTTTAGCGCTTTTTTACATTTACGAAATATATTTTAGCTCATAAGAATATATGCTAAAATTGTGTAACATATTATTAACACACATATTTTTGACGATATTTTTACGCTAAAAATAATATTGAAATTTTTGCCAAATTTTTTTCGGTCAGTTTTGAGTAAAAACTCAGCGATAGTTTCCTGCAAAAATAATGTTAAACATTTCACCGAATATATTTTTGATAACACAACTAAAGTCTTAGCGATATTTTCGCGTCAGAATATATAATAAGATTTTACTGGTGTTTTTGGGATACCAGATGTTTTGAACAAATAAAAATTTAAATATATATCAGCGGTATTTTTGTCAAAAATAATAATAAAAGTTTCGCCGTGCAGCGTTATTTTTGCATTAATAACATATTTCAAATTTTTCCCGCAATTTTCGCGGTCAGTTGCATCTAAAATTTTACCGATATTTCTCCGCCAAATGTTACAGCAGAATTATATAGATATCAAGATATTTGTAACTAAAATTTAAGCGATAATTTTTTCGTTAAAAATAAACGTGAAGATTTTGCCAGATTTTTTTCTAAAATTTTTCATCATATAGGGTGTTTTTTATAGAGTGATACAACTTTGAGTTGCCATCACCGCTTTACTTGACCACCCATTTAACAGCTGATAGTTGCTTTTTGTTTAGTTTGCTTTGACATTTCATTATGAATCGACTTACATCAGAGCAACGAGTGCAAATTGTGGAAATTTTTAATCTAAATAATGGTTTTGTTCGTCAAACTTAGCGTGCACTTTGTCCATTCAAAATTTTATTTTCCGATGAAGCCCATTTTTGGTTTAATGGGTACGTAAATAAACAGAATTGTAGCATTTGGAGTGAGGAGAATCCACAAGCTTTTGTTAAAACACCATTTCCATCCACAAAAAATTACTGTTTGGTGCGCTTATGGGCTGGCGGAGTCATTGGCCCGTATGTCTTCAAAAACGAAGATGGTCAGAATGTTGCTGTTTGTGAAAATTGATGTTCCAGATTGCGCCTTGTACGCGCCAGCCTTGGCGGCCACATGGCCGATATCATATTTAAACATTAATGTCATAAAATTTTCTATCCAATAAAGACTGTTTCATTGATATCAAAAATATATTACGTTGGTTTATTATGATTTAAACTTGTATCACTCTATAAGAAACACCCTATATAAATGTTGTTATTTTTTTTTTGTCAAAGACAACTGAAATTCAAACGATATTTTATCGTCGAAAATTAAATTTGAGCCGATTTTTTTCTGTCAGTTGTAACTAAAGTTTTAGTCATTTTTATCAAAAATAAAATGGAAAGTTTTAAAGGATTTAAAAATTTTTTTTTTCTGTGGCCGATTTTGTCAGAAATAATATTAAAAATTAAAACGGATTTTTAAGCCAACAATTATCAAATTGATTTTCTTTTTTGCCACATAAAATAAAAATTTAACGATATTTTTCCGTACAAAAACAACATAATTTTAACAGAGTTTTCGGTCAGTTAAATATTTTTTTGCAAATAAATTCGATGCAGCCGATTATGATTAAAGAAATTTTGTAAATTTTTAGCAGCAAAAGAATTTTTTATTAGACTTTTAAAACATGTAAAATCTTTTAACAACTTTGAAAATATGAGATACAATACATTTTACAATTGATTGAAAATTATGACTTAATAAAAGAATATTCAATTGAATCTTTAATTTCGTTGTGCATGCAGCGTCCTGCTTTGGTTAGTGTGATTTAACAAATGCAACATGCAGAGTCATGAAGAAATAATTAAAAGAAACAGAAACGTGCTTTGCAACAAAATAATTTGAAAAGGTGTTCAATTTGATATCAATTATACATACGGCGCGACTTTTGGATAGAGCGGATGCATCGCTAAGCGATGCCGTTAAAATTGTATCACGATGACAGGGAACAGTAAACATTTTGCGTTTCACGAGAACACGAAGAGGAGGAAGAAAATTCAACGAAATATAATTTTTCAGCAGGCAGAAATCGCCCGGAATATTTAATAAAATAAGTCGAATGGAATTTCAATATTTTTTTAAATTTCAAAACACTTTTTCTTAATTGTAAAAATGTTGTTTTCTAATTGTTAAATATCACAAGCACTTAAGCACTCACGGTGTTATATAATTACGAGTACTTTTCAAATTAAATATAATTTAATTTATTTTTATTTGTTATTTAGTTTTTTTTTTAATTATTGAAATTTTAAATTTCCATTTGAAACTTTTTTAAGGCAGAATTTTTATTTATCAATTTCAGCTCGTAGAGGCTTTTGTTTTTATTGCCTTTTTCCCTTCAAATAATTTATTAAAAAAAATTGTATTTTTCTTATTTTTCTATTGTTTGATTTTGTTTGCAAATTTCAAATTTATTTTCAAGCAGACGTTTATCACCTTGAGATTTATTTGAATATTTAAAATAGCTTTTCACTGGTGTTGTTGTTCGTCACTTTTTAGGACGCCCGTTTTTAGGAAACTGTTACTTTTGTTGTTATTTTTCTTAATATTTAATAACTTTTTTATCACATTTATGTTTCTCTATAATTTAAAAAAAAATAATTTATTTAATAATTAATTTTTTCATCTTTTCTCAACGTTGGTTGCTGCATGCTTCAGCTTAATTAGAACAATTTCAACTGAACGCTGGCGAGCGTGTGCGATTTTTTTCTCTGCAATTTGCAGCGATTTTCTATTTTGTTCGTTTTCAAATGAAATTAAATAAAAAGTATGATATATAAACAATACAAATGAAACGTTTGAATGTGTGTGACGATCATCTAGGAACTAAATGCTCACAGAAACGTTTAAGAAGAACAAATAATTACATGGAAACAAATTAATACGAGGGAGTGTTAAAACCGATCGCCAAATTCTGCCGGCTTCAGTTACTCTGTGAGAAGTTTTGTACCGTGAAAGCTTCTTTGGCTAATCACACTATTATTTATTTCTTTCTATTTTTTCTTTACGTTCGCAAAAAGTAGAGTTTGTGAAAAGAAGTAAATTTTTAAAAAGTTTTTCCACAGATCAAATATAATGAAATATTCCTTTTCAAAGAAACTTTTGCGGGTAAAAGTTTATATTCTTATAAGTTTATCTTTGTTGTGCGTATCTACACGAAAGTACCTTTTAAATTAAATACCATTGATCGATTTTGGAGAATGATCAGTTATTTAGACAGGTTCCACAATAAAATGTTTGTGAAAAGAAGTAAATTTTTAAAAATTTTTCAAGCAAACTTAAATTGTTTTTTGTATACGAGTATATTTGGCGGTAAAAGTTTATATTCTTATAAGTTTATCTTTGTTGTGCGTATCTACACAAAAATAACTTTTAAATTATATACCATTCGTCAGTTTCGGAGAGTGATCAGTTACTTGGACAGGTTCCACAAAAAAATGTATGGCACATTTATACAAAAAATTAGATATTCCATTAGAACATGTTTATATTCGATAATAAAATATGTAGCATACGGGTGATCGTGCAGGCTATTCGAACCACTTCCGGGCCAAGCTTGATCTCGGCCAAAGTGATTAAAAATTTGTAAATTTTTCTATCAATTCAGCTTTTTGAGAAAAACATTGATTTTGAAAGTTTTCGACACCCACACACTCAGCCCGTTTTGGACTTACTGCCTATTTCGAAACGCCTTTCGTGCAATTACAATTGAAACGAAACTAATGGCGTTTTCTTTTCTGAAAAATATGCCAAACTTTTTCACTTCTTTTCTAAAGAAGTGAAGGAGGAGTTAAAAAACAGAAATCATTTAATTCTTCTAGTTTCTTGACCTTCTTTTATTAATAATATGGACTAATATTTTTAAGCTTAAGGTCTCTTTATTTAAAAACAAAATTATAAATTGTGTTTCAATATTTCATCACTCCTTTGTGTGACGTGACTTCTTCCTGAAGGAGTGATGAAATATTGAAACACAATTTATAATTTTTTTTTAAATAAAGAGACCTTAAGCTTAGAAATATTAGTCCATATTATTAACAGAAATAATTTTTAAAAGGAGTGTGCGATTAATTCTTAATTTATTCTCTATTTTCAAATGACAGAATGTTGCCCTTTTCTAATGAAAAGTGTACAAAATGTTGCATTTTTTTGTAGAAAAGAAATCAACATAATATATTAAAAAGTTTTTTTTGTGGATAAAAAAATTTTTGAAAATATTGAGTTATATGAGAGAACATTTTTTTGTCAAACAAATTTAATATAAATTTCCGATTATAACGTCGATCCTTAAAACCAGTAGAGAATTTAAATCTATTAAATCTATTCAATCTCATACTTCATATAAAATAAGACCGACTAGATTTAGTTTTGAGGTTGGGTTACATTAAAAGGGCTGCCCGCAAAGATAACAAGGAAACAATCCGAGCCCATAAAAGGCCCATTGTGATTTCAATTAGGGTTAAAATTATGGATTTCCTCACAGACAATAAGACATGTTTCTTTCTAAGAAAGTGGAAAGACGGATTTAAGAAATTCTCAGTCCCGATTTGTTACATGCAATTAAAACATAAATATTTCCTCTTCAATTCTATTTTAAAGATTTTCGACTTCCATCCTCGTACGTAGAATAAAAATTAACAAAAATTAAAATTTGCTGTCGAGTACAAATTGAAAAATGAAAAATTGTTTGCTGTTTGATTATTGAGTAAATGTTGTTGGTTTTTTTTATAAAAAATACTTTTTATTTAGTTAACATAAAAATTTACACTTTCCACACTCTCGAAAATATATTCATTTTGGCGAAATGCTCAATTTGAAATTTTTAATAATTGATATTCAACACAATCGATTTTATTATTTAAAATCTGTTTGTGATTGTCAGCAAATAAATAAACAAATTAAAAATGTATGCGGTTGTTAGAAAACACAAAAAAGAGCAGAAGTAAAATTGAAAGCGAATATTAAATAAATATTTATTAACTCTTTTCGGTTTCAAATTCAATCAAAAGTTTCTTTTAGCCCGGCTCACACAAATTTTAAGTGTCCTCTGTGGATTTTTATTTGAAATTTTATTTGCAATTCGATTTATTATAAAAGATTCCAAAAGTTTGTTTCACACACGTAATTTAAATTTATTTCTAATCGATAAAATATGTTGAGCATCAACAAACATCCCAGTAGAAAAATTTCGAGGGAAAATTTTCAGTTGGTGACATGTTTCTTATACAAATTTTCTATTGAAAATTTTTATAAGAAAAAAAAACAATCCAAATATACAAAATCCTTGCCAGGACAAAATTTTTGCAAAATTTTTTACAAAAATATTTGCCGAGGAAATATCAATTTATAAAAAAAAATTGCAAAAAAATATGCATATAAAAAATTTTTACTTCGAAAAAATTTCTATAGGGTGTTTTTTATAGAGTGATACAACTTTGAGTTGGCATCACTGCCTTATTTGACCACCCATTTAACAGCTGATAGTTGTTTTTGGTTTAGTTTGCTTTGACATTTCATTATGGATCGACTTAAGCCAGAGCAATGCGTGCAAATTGTGGAAATTTTTAATCAAAATAATGGTTCTGTTCGTCAAACTTAGCGTGCACTTCGTCCATTCAAAATTTTATTTTCCGATGAAGCCCATTTTTGCTTGAATGGGTACGTAAATAAACAGAATTGTCGCATTTGGAGTGAGGAGAATCCACAAGCTTTTGTCGAAACACCATTTCCATCCACAACAAATTACTGTTTGGTGCGCTTTATTGGCTGGCGGGGTCATTAGCCCGTATGTCTTCAAAAACGATGATGGTCAGAATGTTACTGTTTGTGAAAATTGTTGTTCCAGATTGCGCCTTGTACGCGCCAACCGTGGCGGCCACATGGCCGAAATCATATTTAAACATTAATGTCATAAAATTTTCTAACCAATAAAGACAGTTTCATTGATATCAAAAATATATTACGTTGGTTTATTATGATTTAAACTTGTATCACTCTATAAAAAACACCCTATATAAAATATATTTCCTACGAAATAATCAATGTAAAAAAAGTTTTCGTATTAAAATAAGCGTATGAAAAATTATTGCTTACGAAAAGTATTTTACAAAAAGGCTTTTCAAAATGTATTTACTTTTTTTTTTCAAATATATTTTACGAAAAATTACTCACAAAAATTTATAACTACGAAAAAAATTCATACTAAAAGTCAGCGCAAAACTAATCACCCCATTATGCTTTTGGACAACCTTTTTATTAACCCTGGATGGTTACTGTTCGTCGAATCGCCGAAGCTCATTTACTCTTTATCATATAACTCTTCTAAGATTGCTTAAGCTCACATCGAACTTTTAGAGACAAAAAAGTTTTATGTTTTATTTTATTTTTTTTTTTATAATTTTTTTAATAAAATACTTCACTAAAAATATTTTTACAAAACAAATTTATACTACAAGTTTGAGTAAAAATTTTTTTAACTTTAAAATTGCTTTACTAGTTATTTTTAAAAATTGATCGTCGATTAACGAAGAGTAACTTTAATTTAAAAAAGTGAAGAGTAGCCATCCAGGGTTAAATAAGAAAATTGTTAATATAATAAAACCCGTCACAATTATTTAAATATATTTTTTTTATTTCAAAAACAAAATTCTATGATTAATTTTGCACCAGCTGGTTGTTTTTACGACTCCTTGTACCCAAAATTTTTTACCCTAAAAGAATTTTTACTACGAAATTTTTTTTTCCAATTTCAGTTTTGGCATCGAAGGGTTTCTATAAAAAGTATTTGCTAAATAATTTTGTTACGTTATGTTTCGTATAAAAAACATTTGCAATTTTATAAATTATTTGAGAAGTCGGTTAAGAGAAACTGTATAATTCCTATTGGGAATTAATTGATAATATCAAAAATTTTAACTTGACAATGAAATGTTCAGGATTAAGAAGAAAAAAATCAATTGAAATCCGATGTAACAAATTGAAATTAATATTGAAATAGTTGCAAGACAATGAGCGTGTATAAACATTTTCTCTAGTGTAAACATCGAACTATATGATGGCGATCAAGATGGGGAAATGCGAATGAGAAAAAAGACAAGAAAAAGATGTTTGTTTGTTGGTCTAGCGAACACTTGAAATTGTTCTAATTTGGCAAATAAATTCCAAAGTTGAGCAGACTTGAGATGTGGCAGCTGCAATTTTGGCCACCATGATTGACAGGAATGATTTTTCTTTAATTTAATTTTGTAAATTTTTATCTTCAAAAACTGTTTCCATATATTTATCATAATTGTGTTTACTGGGTTAATCACGTGTTTTCTGTTGCATCCATCGCTTTTAATTGAAATTCATTAATTCATTTCATTCCATTTCGATTTAATTGTAAATAAAGAAAATACGAAAAAGAGTGTTACATGATCTTTTTCTTTTATTGAAAATATTTTCATTAACATTTTTTTTTCCTTAAATCAATTTAGTTTCGCATCAACATGTTGTTGACAGGTTTAAATTAAAAAAAAAAAAGAGGAAAAATATTTATTTGTGCGAACAAAAAAAGCGATTGTTACCGTTGAAAGCAGAAACTTTTTTTAAAAATAATATTTACAAAAGGTAATTAAAATAAAACACCGCGTCAATCAGAGCATGTTTTCGCACACTGTTCTTCAACGCACTCAAGCCAAATGCAACGTCAATTTTTGAAAAATTTTTATTTACTTTTCCTTCAATTCAGTTCATGTACACTTTTTTTCTTGAAATTTTCAAATTAATACGTTGCTAATCATATTTTCAAATAACAATTATAATTTATTCAAACGCTTTTCTCTTTTCCAAAGCGTAGTTTTTGCTCTACAAATTGGTTTTCTTCAAAATGATTTTCTCATAATTTTGCGTTTTGTGCCAAACAACCGACTGTTTGTTTATAACGACTCGTAGCAACTGATTGATCTGTAATTAAAATGTGGCTTTCGCTGTGGGGCTTTTAGCCAACATTTTTCTACGATTGCTGCTCTTTTAGTTAACGGCGAATTCAAAACACTTACACACACACACACATACAATTTATGAAATACACCCGCCGCTTCGGCAGTCAGCTGTTTCTTAAGTGTTCAGATTTTCTGGCGAATTCAAGTCACTCACAAACAAACCTGTTAACAAGAGATCAACTACAAGAGCAATATCACCCAGCAAGCACTTGAACATATTTTTCTCGCATTTTTTTATATAATAAAAAAAACTTTAACATCAAATTGAATGAAGTTCGTTTTAGTAAAAAAGTTATCATGCAATTATTTTCCATACAGAAAATCTCCTCACCAACAACACAGGGTTTGAGTTGAACATCACAACTTTGCTTTTCCACTTTCATTGAAAATCCCAACATGCACTTCTTCAATTATTTCCAAATACATTTCAAACTGTGGAAATTTGTGAAATAACTTTAGTTTCACAACCGATGCCATTTGAAATGTCATTAGCGTGTTTGCTGGGCATAAGTGCTTTAACAAATTTATTCAATGCACGCAACCTCTTAAAACTTAATACGCATGCGATCGTGCACAGCTGATTACAGAGCTCATAGCGGTTTTAGAGACTTGAAACAACAGCATTATTGAAATTTGTTTAAATTAAATAAATTATGAAATAAAAGTGAAATTGTTGTTTTATTGTTTGAATTCAAAAATGCTGAAAATAATCAATGGGAAAATTTTTATGCATGAGAGTGCAACAGAGCATATAAATATAACTGGCATTTTTTTTTATAGAAAAAATCAGAAGTTTTCGCTACAAAAATTACTTATAAGAAAATTGCTACGAAAAATTTCCATGCAAATTTTTGCTATCAAAATATTGTATAAAAATATTTTCTACGAAAATATATTAGAATAAATTTTCTACAGGAAAATTTGGTTAAAAAATGTTTGCTACGAAAACAAAATATACAATTTTTTTTTAAGATTTATAAAAGCTTTTGATTCCAAAAAATTTGTCTAAAAATATTTGCTATGAAAATTTCTAAAAAATTTATTTGGAATGAACAGAAGTTTACAAGAATTTTTATTCTCCACAAATTTTCAAAAAATATTTCTCCCATAAAAATATTTCGTTTAAACAATTTTACAGCGAATAATTTTTTTATAAAAATAAGCATTTAAATACTTTCGATAAAAAATAAATTTTACTATAAAAAATTTTAGTTTAAAATATATTTAACAGAAAAAATCATCAAATAATTTGCAACAAAAAATTTTAATGACCAGGAATTTCTACAAAAATATTTGCTACACGGAAAATATGTTTAAAAATATTTTCTACAAAAATAAGATTTATAAAAAAAGTTTTGCTACGAAAATTTTCCGTAAAAGTTTTTAATTCGAACAAAGTTTTTGTGAAAATTATTGCTGGAAAAATTTTTTTTAAATAAATCTTGGCATGCCCAAAACTTATATAAAAAATTGTTGCCTTAAAGGAGTTTCCGGAGAATATTTTCTTACGAAATAATTTATTCTAATAAATTTTGTCATGATCAGATTCTTTACTGATTAGATCAGTTTTCGCAGCTAAGGACTACAGACGATCGACATATTGAAAATATGTTAATCCAATATAATTTTATTTAATTTTTAATTTACATTGTTCCCCTGAAGATGAATAGCGAAGCTATTCGAAATATTGGGAAAAATAACATTAAATAAAGATTAAATAATCAAAAAATATTTAGTGTTTATTGATTTTTTAAAAAACCTGACCTATAGCCGAACGATAAAACAAGAATATTATAATAAACATTTACGTAAAAAAATATTGTAAAAATTTGTGCTATAAAAATTTTATAAAAATTTTGTGCTAAAAAATTTTTGATATAAAAATTTTTTAAAAAATTTTTCCTATAAAAATTTTAATAAAAATTTCGTGCTATAAAAATTTTATAAAAATTTCGAACTATAAAAGTTTTATAAAAATTTTGTGCTATAAAAATCTGTATAAAATATATTACGACATGAAAATGTGTTTTAAAGAAATGTATGCTTTGAGAAATTTTCTTTAAAAAATATTTGCTTAAAAATCTACAAAATTATTTACATAATTATAAAAAAATTTTATAAAAATAATTTGTTATTAATATAACATAATATTTTTAAAGAATTTTCGCTTTTGGAAAGTTTTACTATAAAATTTTTTTATAAAAACTTTACTAAATACAATGTTGTACAGAATTTTTTCCTACAGAAAATAAGTCGTAAAAAATTTATGCTATAAAAAATTTTTTATAAAAGTTCTCAAAAAAAGTTTCTGCAAAAAAATATTCATGAAAAAATTTTGTGCTAAATTTCGTATAAAAATATTTTGCTACAAAAATGTCTGAAAATTTTTGGTAAAAAAATTCGTTACAAATTGTTGGTAAAAAATATTTTCACAAACAATTTTTGTTACGAAAAATGCTTGCTATAAAAATTAATTTGAAATACTTTTTTCAAAATATATTATACCCTTTCTTTTAGTACTGTTTTTTAATAAAAAAAAATTTCATAAAAATTGTTTATCAACTACCCGATTTTCGAAATGAAATAAAATTTTCGTTGTGATTTCTATTCAAAGAACTAAGAACAAAATACTCAATTAAGTGGTTCATATGTAATTCGCTAGGAAATATTTTACAAATAATTTCCCTTTTACAATATAATCCCAAAATTTACTATTTTGGGAACAAAAAATTCAAAAAAGTCCTTGAAAAGAAAGTTTACAATAGAAAACTTTTATAGAAAACATTTCTACAACAATAGGGAAAATATTTTCAAAAAAAATATCCCATTGAAATATTTTCCTAAGAATATTTTTGTTACAAAATGATTCGCAGCGTCGTAATGGATTTCCACAAAATTTGTTTAGAATGTTTTTTCTGCTGTTGTTGATTAACTTTCGTCGGAAAATTGTTTTATCGCTTCTATTTATTTAGTATTCGAAATATGCAAAACAATTTGTATTGAAAGAATGGAAAATAAATCACAGTTTACAGCACTAAATTAAATAATGCCGCCATCGCATCCTGACGCGCTTAATGGAAACCACAAAAATAAACCGAAAACTCAGTAAATCAACGACTCATGAGAGCAGAACACACTCACACACACACACACACACACACACAACTAATATTTGTTTGGAAAACCCCAAAAGCCATGGCTGTTTGGAAAACTAAATGAACTTTGGCGGTAAAGCACCAGAATCCGTGGAGGCAATCGGAATCATTTTTCTCAATTTGCATCAGATGGGCTGGAGAAGAAATTCTAAAAAAAAGAGAGAAAATTAGTTTGGCCAAAAAGCAATATTTGTTATCGAAAATTTGTTAGCCGGAATCCACATTTTTTTTGTCTTGCTCAAATACAAAGCCAAATACACTCATGAGTAAAAACAGTAGTGTATGCGTGTGTGTGTGTGTGTGTGTGTGTGGTGCATAGTTCACGATAGTGCTCGTGTGTGAGCAAATTGTAATTGCATGCGGTAGAGAGTGTAACTGCTGTGTAAATAAGCTGCTCACACATGCACATGGCCCAGTGTGTGTATGTGTATGTGTGCGTGTGTGTAATGTGCAATTAAACTTTGTAACAGAAAATGTTATTCATGTGTTGTTGTTTTCAAGAGGTCAAAGCGTATTAACAACGAGTTACGAGTGCTGTTTGCATACGTTCGCTTGTAGGCCAGAGTATTTCAGCTCAAAATGTTTGTGTGTAATTAAAAGAAAATAATAAGTAAATTCATCACTTAGTCAGTAGCATTTAATTTGAGAGCTTAAATCAAGTGGCGATTAGTTTTGTTTAATTAAAATTTTACACTTTTTAGGGTTTGAATCAAATTGGAAGTTAATGAACTTTTTCAAGTGGAGAGTTTTTTTAAGTGTAATAAAACACAAAATATTTATTAAATTCTATGTTATACATAATTAAATGCAATAAAAAATTAATTTAAAAATAAAAGAGACAGACATCAAAGTGTTTTTAGAACGACCCCTCTCCATTCTGGATATTTTAAAGAGCCAAGTTCAATATTGAACTTTTCAATACATTTACTTTTAAGCATAATTTTTTTTAAAATAAACTGAAATTATTAAAAACAATGCAGTGCTTGTAAGCCATCAATTTAGAATTCATTTAATCCTCAAAAGCTAAAATGTATTCATGAATTTATGAATCCCAATAAAAAAGGCTTTCGATGAATTTAAATTTATTTAAACGAATATTTGAGGTTTCATACAAAACGAAATGGCAAAGCTTTATGTCACACATGTGCCAAACAAGAGAGATAAATAAAGTAATATTTATAAACTCTATTAGAAAAAAACAAAACTAAAGCCACAACATTTACATCTAAAATATCGTTTGGAAGACAGCAACAACAACATGTAAAAAACAAATTTGAATGTAAAACTAAATGAGCTACGAAACTGTAGAAAATGGAGGGGAGAGCGAAGGAAACAGGAAATCAAATACACTCTCATTCACTCATACACTCAAACAAGAAAAAACAGGTAACAAAACTTTAAGTTTTTGTAGGGGAAAATCTAATAATAAACTGGCTTCCGATTCAGAGAACCTTTAAGTTGACAGGATTGGGCGGGCGTTAGATAGAAAAGTTTGTTGTATTCAGTGGCTGATTGAATTACATTTTCCAATGTAAAACGTGAAACAACTTTTAATAAACTTAACTTTTACAAAAAGTACCGTTTGGGAAAAGTTTTTTTTTATATATCAAGTACCTTCTTTTATGAGGAGTCTTTTATAAAAAATATGATTTATAAATAGCACTTTTTATAAAAAGTACTTTTCATAAAAGAAGTGCCTCCCACAAAAAGTATTTTTGTAAAAAATAAATACATTTTATAACGAGTACTTTTTACTAAATTTGTATTTTAAAAATAACAACTTTCATAAAAAGTAAAGTTTCATAAAAAGAAAGTAAATTTCATCAAAAGTACCTTTTTATAAAAACAACCATTTATAAATAGCACATTGTATTAAACGTAAAAAAAAAATTTGTAAAAATTATCTTTGAAAATATAAATACATTTTATAACGAGTACTTTTTACGAAAATTGTATTTTAAAAAGAACATCTTTCATAAAAAGTAAAATTTCATAAAAAAACTATCTTTCATAAATAGTACCTTTCATCAAAAGTACCTTTTATAAAAACTACCTTTTAAAAAAAGTGCCTTATATTATTTACTATTCGTAAAGTACCCTTTACGAATAGTACCTTTTGTAAAAAGTAGTTTTTATAAGAACTACCTCTCATAATAAGTACCTTTTATAAGAAGTACTTTTTACAAAAAATAGATTTAATGAAAATTACTTTTTACATAAAAAGCATTTAAAAAATAGTACCTTTCATAAAACGTACCGTTTATGAAAACTAATTTTTTTAAAGACCCTTTGAAAAAAATAACCTTTGTGAAATGCCGTTTTTGTAAAGTACCTTTTATAAAAAGTACTTTTCACAAAAGGTACTTTATAAAAAGTACTTTTTATAAAGAATAGATTTGTAAGAGTACTTCTTACAAAGAATAGATTTTATAAAGTGTACTTTTTACATAAAGTGCATTTTTTTAAGCAAAAGAAAGTATCTTTCTGAAAACGTACCATTTATATAAACGACTTTTTTTTCTAAAGTGCCTTATAAAAAGACCCTTTGAAAAAATTACCTTTTAAAATACCTTTTTCATAAAGGTTCGTATAAAAAGCAAATTTTACAGAATATATATTTTATAAAAAGTACCTTTTACAAAAAAAGCATCACAGAAAGTATGTTTATTAAAAAACCACTGTAACACAAAGTACCTTTTATAAAAAGTATTTAAAAAAAAAGTATCTTCCATAAAAACTAACTTTTATGGAAAATAGCTTATGAAATACGTTTTGTAAATAGTACTTTTTATAAAAAGTACTTTTTTATAAAAAGTAGATACATTTTTTAAATAGTACTTATTGCATAAAACGTATTTTATAAAGAAAAAGTAACTTTCATGAAAAGCACCATGTACAAAAACTAACTGTTACAAATAGTACCTTTTATAAAAAGTAGTTTTTATAAAAATTAGATTGTACAGAAATTATATTTTATTTAAAAATACTTTTTACAAAAAGTACATTTTACAATAAATATCGTTCATAAAAAGTATCTTTAATAAGAAGTGCCTTTTATAAAAAGCAGCTTTTATAAAAAATTACTTTAAAACAATTTTTTTTCTCATAAAAAGTACGTCTTTCCCATGGTAACTTTGGAAATAGTGCACTTTAAACGAGTGTAGTAGGGTTTATTAAAAAATTGCCAGTATCCATGAATTGTTTGATATTAAAGGATATAAATACACATCCACACACACACACAGATACATATGTATTTTTTTATGACTGTGTGTGCGTATATATACACGCTATTATTTCAACATAACCTGCAGGGGTTTATTAAGGGAGAAAACTCTATTCTTTAGGCCAATATCCATGTACAATTTGTACAGAAACACGCACACTTTTGACTTACAAACATGCAAATTTGAATATGTTTACACACACACACATTTAAATGATCATATAAAATTGTGTGACTTTTATATGTATATATTGACGTCAACATTTTAATAGTTTTCATATGCATGTAGTTGTAATTTTGCTTGTTGTAGTTATTGCAGCAAACAACAACAATTATGTTCAACATGAACCTATAAAACATGGTGTTTGTTGGTGGCCTTTTTGTACCGGTCGCCATCAGACAGTGGAACCGTTTACTTATTGATTGGATTTTATTATAAATTTAAAAATTAATATATTTTTCTCAAATAAATTTTCCAAATTTGTTTAGTGCTGTTGTTGTGTTTTTAAAAATGTTATTGTTTTTAAGAATTTCCAGCTATTAGATTTTATATAAAAAATAGTTCCACTGTTAATGTGTTTACGTGTGTATGTGTATGTGCTGTTCTCTCTGTGTGTGTATGTCTGCGTTTCCCGATTTGTTAGTGTTCATTGGCATGTCACATATTTTGAAATCCTTCTGACACTCGATTACTTTTTCTTCGCTCTCTGCGTTTTGTTCCACTTCTCCTCGTTGCCTGTCAACAACAAACTTTTGCTTGCAATTCTGTAGTCAATTTGCCTCCTCCGTTCATTCTTTTGGGTTTGGGATATTTTCAATTATTTTCTACCAGTTTAAAGGGAAAAGGAGAACCAGGGAACGTTATTATATTATTCTCTATGGACTTGTAAGTGGCGTTCGTTTATTATTATGATTATTATTGTTTTTCTCTTCGTTTTTCCTTGTTTGCTGTTCTACTAAATAATACAATATTATGCCCTGCTGCTGACAATTTTCCCATAAATATTTCTAGCAATCATATTTTGATATTTTTCAAGAGAAAAGCAAAAACTTAAATGTAGAGCGTTTAAAGGAATTTTATGATTTGTTCGTCGAATGTAATTAAATGATAAAAGGAGTGTCATATTGTAAGAGCCGTTTAATGGTGGCACTTTTTTCTTTTAAAAAATTATTCTCTTTTTTAAATAAATAATTTGAAACCCTTTTGGAAAAAAACTTAAACTATATATTAAATTTTTTTATAAATAACAAAATCCTTTTCTGAATAAAACTTTGATTCTCATGCATGATTGCACCGCAAATAAAAATTAAATTTGAGCAGTGTTCAGTTTAATAAACGTTTGCTTCTTCAATATAAAATTTAATTGGTTATTTATTGCATTGGCCAACGAAAAGAGCCCTTAAAAGTTCTAATTAAAATGAATCCCAACAATTCGAGATTTCAATTGAAACGAAAACTGACCATCAGAAGCAAAATATTATGCATTTTGCATTTAAAAATTAATCTTTAATTAAATACTATATAAAGCATTTTTTTTATTCTACATTTAATTATTTATTATGGTTTTATGAGTAAAACTGTAACTCGCACCACATGGCGTATGGCGAACAATTAAGTGGTTTTTAATTGGAGCACCGCTACACAAGGCAACGCATGATTTATTTTATATTTATTTTATTTATTATCAAATACATTTCGTTAATTAAGAGCATGAAAAGAAAACCTCAAACAATCAAGAAGAGTATGAAAATAATATATATAAAATAAATGTTTCAATA
The DNA here is from genome assembly GCA_963675445.1 of Linnaemya vulpina. NCBI lineage: Eukaryota > Metazoa > Arthropoda > Insecta > Diptera > Tachinidae > Linnaemya > Linnaemya vulpina. The sequence goes on from OY776277.1 coordinate 106,182,012, forward strand.
AAACGAATTAAAAGCACAGATTTAGTGCTGCTACTTAAGCGGCAGTGGAACATTTCAAGGGCGCGCGTTTAATATACAGGGAATGAGGATCCGCTGAACGTGTGAAATAAGATGCAGTTTAATCGAGTTTAATACACCAAATAAGGGCACAGGAAAACATAACCTATAAGCAAAACTAAATAAATATTGCGCAATATTGCCAACACACATCAAACAGCATATTGCACTGCTTTTAGTGAGTCCCAGTTTACATTGCGCGATTTTTATTGCTGCAATTCTTAGTTTGTGTGAGAGTGGTGAAATAGAAATACATATAGGGTGTTTTTTATAGAGTGATACAAGTTTAAATCATAATAAAACATGGTAATATATTTTTGATATCAATGAAACGGTCTTTATTGGATAGGAAATTTTATGACATTAATGTTTAAATATGATTTCGTCCATGTGGCCGCCACGGCTGGCGCGTACAAGGCGCGATCTGGAATACCAATTTTCACAAACTTTTCGCAACATTTGCGGTCGTATCTCGCCGATAACTCTTCGAATGCTGATTTCCAGGTGTTCAATTATTTGTGGTTTATCGACGTACACAAGTGAATTTACATAACCCCAAAGAAAATAATCAAATGGGGGGAAAATAATCAAATCACGATCTTGATGTCCAAATTTAAAGTTTTCTTGAATAAATCAATTGTAGCGCCCGCTGTGTGGCTCCGTCCTGTTGGAACCATACATCAGCAAGAATAATTCCAGCTAATTTAGGTACGAAAAAACTTCGAATCATGTTCCTATACCGTTCACCATTGACAGTAACATTCTGACCATCATCGTTGTTGAAGGCCAATGACTGCGCCAGCCTATAAAGCGCACCAAACAGTCATTTTCTCTGGATGTAATGGTGTTTCGAGAAAAGCTTGTGGCTTCTCCTCACTCCAAATGCGACAATTCTGTTTATTTACGTACCCATTCAACGAAAAATGTGCTTCATCGGAAAATAAAATTTTGAATGGACGAAGTGCACGCTAAGCTTGACGAACACAACCATTATTTTGATTAAAAATTTCCACAATTTGCACACGTTGCTCTGGTGTAAGTCGATCCACAATGAAATGTCAAAGCAAACTAAACCAAAAACAACTATCAGCTGTTAAATGGGTGGTCAAATATGGCAGTGATGCCAACTCAAAGTTGTATCACTCTGTAAAAAAAACACCCTACTTGTTCTATTCCTTTTTCGCTCTTTCTTAATATAAATTCAAGAGTTGCTGCGACAAAAATCGTACAATTTAAACCCGCAATTAGACAATATAAATTGAAACTCTTTCGACTTTTTCCAATATATTGTGCCATCTTTCAATTGCAGTGGCTCGTTTAAGCAAGATCTTTCACTTTTTTTCAATTCAGAGGTACTGATATTTGAGAAATTTATTTCAATTCAGAGCTACGGAAACTTAAGAATAATATCAAATGGTTTAAGATATTTCTTATATCACAAGTTTTAATAGAGTGTTAAAATTATACACTTCTACAATATTTATGCTAAAAATTTTTATAAAATATTTATATTGTGTGTATCTACATTGAAATTACTTTCGAACCACAGATGTTTCAACAATTTTGATGCACGTTTAGATACTTAAAAGTGTACCACAAAAATATATGAGATATAGTTACGAGGTCTGTTTAGAAAAATAGGGGAAATTTCCACTATTTTCAATATATTTACTTATTCTCATCATTTTCAATTGTATTCCTTTCGAATAGCCAGTCCCAGATATAATTCGCACTTTTTTCCAATTTTTCAATGCAGCTCTGATATGCACTTTTCTAGACGATTTTTTCGCAGCGCTCAAAAGCATAACAAAATTAGCCAGAAATTACAGAAATGGTCTTGAAGGTCACCTTTTTTTAATTTTTTTTTTTTATATAAACAAATTCTCAATGAATAATTAATATATTTTTAATTGTTGGCATTATTAACAAGCGGCTAAGCGATTAATCAACAACTAGCCGATTATTAACTGATTAAAATAAAGACTCGATTGTAAATATTTCATTTTTCGTCTTATTTTTTATTTTCTATATTTTACATTTTATAGGTTGAAGCTTATATCAATAAATTCAGGAAAACAAATATATATTCCAAAAAACAATTTCAATTTCGATTGAATTTTAATTAAGTTCACACAGAAAAGCTGAATAGCGCTATTTTCGAAGGCCACAACCCTTTCACTATCAGAGCTCATGTGTATTTTTGTTTATCACGACACATGTTAAGCGACAGTTTAGTGTGATAATAATTTTATTTTACACAATTCCGATTGATTAATCAAGCGAGTGAAACAGAAACCCAGTCAATTGAATACTCTAAATTCAATACACATCAAAGAATAATTTTCTAACAATTAAAAAGAGTTAAATTGCAGATTTTTAATGCCAAATTTTTTTGGAATTTTCGTCAATTCATCCACTATTTTAAATTAGTGTTTATGCTTTTTGTTGTTGTTATTTTAAAAGATTTTTAAGGATTTTACTAACATTTATTGATTAAGTTTTCATACAAATTTTAAAAATTGTGGGTTTTTGCGATTAAACATACTTTAATATGAAGCGAAAAATAATATTAAAAAATCTTTGTCAAAACAATAATTTTTGAACGCAAACAAACGTTTTTCAAAAGTTATTCCAAGCTTATGTTTCCATTATTTATTACTATTAAATAAATGATAATAATTTACCCATAATCATACTCAACTGCTGAATTGGCTCATTTACAAACACATTTTTATTGAAAAGCTTTTATAAACCATAAATTTTGCTGTTAAGGCCAAATATGTTTTATAATTCAAGTGTCATTGAAACATACAAAACTGTTAGGAAATGGTGTAGAAAATAGTTTGTTCTATAAAAACATTAGCCTCAATATGTCCAAATATTCCAAACATCATAAAAAGAAAAAAAAAAAACTTTAAATTGCATGTTTGCAAAGTTTTGAGAAAAAAAATCATAAAATAAAAACAGAAAATAACTCAATAAAATGTTTCAAGAAATTTTCTTTTCAGGGCCATAAAAATGTTGCCTGCCAAACGTGAGCCAACACAAAGAGGAACACACTCGAACGAAAATTTCATTTAAAATGCAAAAACTAAAATAAATTCAAATTCAAATTCAATTTCAAATCAAAATCACGACTCACCTCTTCCACAGCCTCGCATTCAAACAAATAAATGTGCAACAGAGGATCTTTGGGCTCCTTCATCAAGTACACCAGACCCGTTAAGGGACCAGTGAAGTCCACAAAATTATTGGGCACCGCATTCTGATCATCATTCTGGTACTGCTGCTGTTGTTGTTGTTGCTGCTGCTGCTGCTGCTGCTGATAAGAGGCGGCTGCACTTGAAGACAATGAACCGTACGAAGTTGAAGTTTTCAAAGTTGGTTTTGTGCCGCCACCCAAACTTAAGCCACCGCCAGCACTGTGGCTGCCACCGTTGCTGGCATAATGATGACCAATTATGTTACTGCCATTATTGCTGTTGTTGTGGCTACTGCCACTTCCACTCAATTGCTGTTGTTGCTGCTGTTGCTGCTGCTGGGATGACTTTAATTGCATAAAACCGTTGCCAACTTGTTTGCCACCGCCTTGTTTGTGCACGATGCGACACATGCCAACAATATTCTTAAGAGGATGACTGAATTGTAGTTCAAAGTCAGAATTATAAGACTCCAGGTTGCCATTTTCAATGCCAACGGAAAGCTGCAATAGAAAAGATGAAAATTGTATGAAAACAATTCAGATTTATTTGGTTGCGATTCTTTGCTTTGAGCTGAAACAGAAGTGAAAAGGAAAAGCAGAAGTTTGCAAAGCGATGGAACACCAGAAACTGCTGGCTGATAAACATAATAATTGTGTTCATTAAGTCTCAAGGAAAAAGAGGGAAAACTTTTTTATGTTTTTGTTTTTTCTTTTCCTTTAATTTACGCTGGGGCAAAAGTTCAACAACAATTGAAATTATTTCCAGCCAACAAAAGAACAGGAAAAGACGAACTCAAGTTTATCCGCAGCAGACGGTTTTTGGGAAGAGTTTTTAATTGTAGCTGGAAGCTTTAAGCAGTATTTTAATTAAAACACGTTTAAATTTGTAAAAATTTATATTTCATAGATTTAAGAATGATATTCATGAAAATATCCCACAATTTCAAGCTTCATCTTTGCAAAGTTTAATTCCTTTTAGTCAATAGATTGTAGTGCTTTTTCAAGTCGGTGACTTTGTTTTCTTGTTTTAAATATAATTGGGGTATTCCCACTTCGTACTATTTAGTGATATTGTCATAAAGTCATAAAATTTTAGACCAGTTTAAAAAAGTTGTTGTTGTGCTGCATATGAAAAACGTCATAAAATAATAGCACTCCTTCAGGCATATTTTTGTGTTGTCATAAAATACTCTAGAGATCTGAGTCGAACGGGTGAAGATCTTTAGGTGAGACGGCGATAGTATATATATGCCGCCGTTACTTATTAATGATTAAGGACTAAAATATTATTCATACCTGTATGTCTGTACATTAAATCACATTTTTATAACATAAAAAATAATAAAAGAACACTAAATCGGAAAAACTGAATATTTACAAGTGAAAAATTGTTCTCGTTTAACTTACGTAACTGGCAGGCACTGAACGTTTTTCCGTTTGACGCCGCAAAAATGATTTATTCAGCTCATAACAAGGCAGCAGCTGTTACAGTTTATATATACAAATTTATTTAGCAGACCAAGTTATGACGGGTTGTTTACACTAGTCATATTTTTCTTGCTATTATTTTATGACTTATGACTACAGTGTGAATACCCCAAATATTTCTACTTAAAAACTTTTAATAAAAGTATCCATGAATGTCCCATATGCACAAATTGTTCTTGTCAATTTAAATTGAATATTTTTATAAAAAGATCTTGCAAGTTTAAAGATGTTTTATCCTTTTTAAGATATAATTTTTTTTTCAATTATATAAAATAATTTTATAAAATAATGTGCCTGGGGGCTTGTGTTGATTTCTTTTCTTGAAAAAAAAAATGTAACATTTCTTACACTTTTTAATAGAAAATGGCCACATTCTGGCATTTGAAAATAAGGAATTTATTAGAAATTAATCCCACATAATTAACGACCAATTATTTCTGTTTAAAAACTTTTATAAACTGCCAGTTTTTAGAAAAGAAGTGAAAATATGTTACACCTTTTTTTAAGAAAAGAGAACCCTATTATATAATTTCAATAAAAGTTTTGCAAGAAAATAATTATATCTTAAAAACTCTTCAAAATAGATTCATATTAAACAGAATGTGTTTCTTGTATTTCTTTTTGTTAATGTTTCAGAATCTATTTTATGTTCTCTTACACATGTAATTCTCGATTAGTTTTTCAAAGTTTGTGCATAATCTAAGAGGTTTTGGAAAACTTTTCAAATTTAAAGTCAATGCTACTGATGATTTGTAAAAATAAATAAAATGCAGGCAAATGTTTTATTTAACAGATACAATTGATTTTAGTTGCTTCTAACTGATTTAGTAGTTTAGAAACTTAATATTGTGTTGCCCAGTGTTATTGGCACTTGTGCAAGACGTATTCATGTATAAAAACGCTTATTGTGTGTTTACGACAAACAACATCAAATAATTTAACTGATTGTTTATTATAATTTTTTTCAGCCGCAATATAAAACGCAGTTTGTAGCAGACCCCGTAATTATTTACTCGGCAAATAAGTTTTACAGAAATTGTTTAAACAACAAATTGCTTCCCATGATGATTGCGAAAATTGCCATACATTTTTAAAAGAGTATTAAATTACAAAACTAATAGAGTAGAAATAGAAACGAATCATTTTCAGAAACAGCTTTTATTTTGCAAAAATATTTCACTTTTGAAGAGAGACAGTGGCAGGTAATAAACTCCTATACGGCGAAATGGTATTTATTTGAAAGGCGGACATGTCGATGGAATTTTATTTTATAAAAAGAAAGTTATACAAAGCTGTCGAAATGTGTGTTAACATGTTTATCGATTTTATTGGACAATTGAAAAAAAAGAAACTATTCGAATAGGAATAATTGTTTCCAACCTCAAGAGCTTTAACTGTATGAATAAAAATGTTGCAGCTTGTAAATAGGAAAATTTCTATATATTATTGATAAGATCATTTCGCTAAGTATTTCTGACATGCGATGTCAAATTACTCGCCGTTTTATTATTAACTGAAAGGTTAATAACACTTTAATGGAACTCGTTCACAAGGAACTATAAAAATAGAAGAATTGGTGGGAATTAATGTCAAACCTTTTAATTCAATGATTTAATGCTTAAGTGAAATTATTATTTCATAGTTAATTAATTTAACAATATTAACTAAGAATCAATGTTAAAGATTTATTAATATTTTTTTCAACTGATTCTTGTATATATTTTTTATATATTTTTGTTTATAACAATTAATTGTTTTGCTTGAATTTCGAAGATTAAATTATTTGTTATTTTCAAATATTTTCTTTTGACATATGGGCAACTATTTGACCAAAGAAGCGTAAAGCCTTAAGCTTTAAACACAATAACGTCAGCAGGCTACATGAACACCGACTACAAAAGTCGTTGGCTACAATCGCCGCCTTGTAGTCAGCTGCTTAATTATTTTAGAACGACACCACCAAATACATTATCATGTGTTGTTGTTTGTAGTAGAATTCTCTATATACGCCAGTGTAACCGCTTTCATGTATATAATACTCTTAATTAGTTTTATTCCAATAAAATATATTTAAAGTCCACAGTATATGTCAAGAAATCATTTCATTAGCTTGGATATATAGTTTGTTGTTTCTTTTTGTATAATAAAACAGCATATTTTCAAGTTTACAATAATTGAATTTATTTATATTATGCTGGCAACATTGCATCTACTCATTGCCGCTCCCCAAAAATAGAAATTACTTTAATTTGACTACAACCACAAAAACAGTATGGACAACAACCCGTAGCCGTGTTGCCTGTAGTAGTCAAAATAATCATTCTCATATACGCACATGTTGTAGTCTGTAGCCTGCTGTCGTTATTGTGTTTAATGCTTTATAGTGATTTTATAGCAAATTTACTTTTGGAAACACTTTAAAAGGGAATAGAAAAAGGAGAATAAAGTGTGTGAACCGGTACTAACAATTCGAGAAAGCATCAGCATTTTACAGGTAATTATTTTGAAAAGCATGTCCATTCTTGTTCGAAAGAGAGACTTGCATAGTTGGAAACCACGAACTTGAAGTGGCTTTAATTTTTCACAAAAGCTAAATAGTTAAAAATATTATTAAAAATACTGTTTTTGGCAGCTCAGCTGTTTTTGTGTAAAATGTATTGGAAAACATGTTCAGTTTGGTCTTCAATTTAACCGTGAAGCGACATACAAACGAACAACGCTGGCAGATTATTGGATTTTATTATTAAAATTTCTGCACTTTTTTGGCGAAAAATTTGTATTCAGTGACGAATCTCATTTCTGGTTGAAGGAATACAAGCAAAATGGGCGTAGTTGATATGAAAAGCAGCCAAAAGTAATACAACAACTCTCCCAGTGGATCCCTAAAAATACTCCATTTGGTGTAGAATATAGGATGGTGGCATCACTGGATCGTACTTTTTCAAAGACGATGAGGGCAGGAACTCTACCGTGAATGGCGAAGGCTACTACATGGTTATTACAAAATTAATGAGGGCCAAAATAGTAAAATTGGACTTGCCTGATAAGTGGTTTCAACAAGATCAGCCCACATGCCACAGAGGCGAGTTCGGTGTGAACAGTTTATTTTCAGTTTGTGGCCGGTCAATTAGCTGACTATATCATGGTTTTGAACGCCTATAAAGTATTTTTTTTTATGGGTTAATATATTTAAAAAGAAGTAAAAAAAAATACTGAAGAATTTATTTATGAGATACCATCGGACATATTGATAAAAGCATGATAAAATTGAACCCGTCGTATAAAGCAATTAAGGCGTAGCCGTGACCAAAATTCACATGAAGTCATCGTTATATATGGAATTATATAAATCGTTCGTTCTAGCGTCTCAAATAAGCATGAAAGGGGACTGTATTCACACACATCAGCTTTTCTTGAGCAGTTTTTTTTTTCAATTTACTTTTAAACCTGCATTTACGTTCACACACGAACATTTTGTTTCATCAAGTTTCATTGTCTCTGCTTTCAACTTTATATGCTTTTTGATATTCTGCAGCCAACTTCAAGTGTAAAGTTTACTTAAACTTGATGATACAGTCAGGTTTGTAGCTCTTTCCATTCTCTTCTCCCCTTTCTCCTATAAACTCAAGACAAAAGGATTATTCACTTTGCAGCCACTAATAAAATTCTTTCACGTAAAGTAAATAAAATGAATTGTGAAAAATTTAAGAATTTGAAAGCAAAAGAAAACGAAAATGAAGTGGAAAAAAAATGTCTCTGTGTGCACATTAAAGAAATTAAGACTTGATGGGTGCAAACTTGATGTGTGTGAAAGGGGACGTACTTTTCCAAATTTAATATTTTTTAAATGAAATCCGAGAGCTATTAAAAATCACCCTGCATGTAGGCCAAGCAAATGCACGAACTCTGAAAACAAATTATTTGTTGCTCCCAGTCTTTCTTCATAGATGAATGGTCAAATGCGTATGACCTGCTTCGGGCCTGTATTCATAAAATGATGTCCACATTCGCTCGAATCGCAGCGCAGCATATTTTCCATTTCGTGTCAAAACTGAATTTCAGTGGCTTCATTAAAAGAAAACATGGCGCTGCATGCGCTCCACCCAAATAAATACTTGTATGCTTGCATGTGTGTGTGTGTGTTGTATCCACTTTTATATGTATGCCAGTTCATAATTCTCTCCAAAAGAACGTGCTTGTGGGTATTTAAATTTGTTAATACAACCGAAATCTGCATGTGGAAAAATAAAGCAAACAAAAACGCTGAGAATCTACTTGAGAACACTTTCCTCATTTTCACGAAACTTTCAACAGTTTTTGTTTATTTTTGTTCGTTTTTCTTTTCAGTTGTTGTTGTTGCTGTAGATGAAGAAACACTACTTCACATACATTTTTCGACCCTCTTAACAGAACTCTGGCCAACTTGAGAAGTGAAAAACAGTTCTTTTTGGTCCATTTTATGTGAGTATATGTAAGTGTGTGTGTGTGTGTTGTGTGTGCGTTTCTTTCCCCTCTCAACTTAACTTGGTTTTTGTGCTAAGCGGAGCACATTAACCATGTTAAAATATTAATAATAATTACGAGCTACACGCTACAACAATAATAATACATTTAAATAGTTTTTATACTTTTTATGGAGAAGAAGACGGACGACTGGTAAAAAAAAAAAACACTTTAAAACCCACAAAATGGGTAAAAACATGTTGTTATTCTACATTTAAAGTTGTTGGATTCATAATTCTTGTAGTATGACGAAGTGAAAAGTGTAGTTTGAATGAAAACTTGTCGCTGCAGTTGAAAAATAAGTTGTTAGTAAGTGATGGTGGTACGAGGGTAGATTTAAAAATTATCAAGTAGTTTTCGATAGGCTGCCGCATATCTAAGTCCCATTTTACACACTTGAATTTTCGCTGCTCAACTTTTGAGTTTCTAGAAGAGAGGGGAAAGCAGAATTTCCACTCGTAGTTATAAACACGAAGTTAGCTGCAGTTGATTATTTGACGTTTCATTTCATTTTTTACTTCGATGACCACAATTTAAAAAATTTAATATATTTAATTCAATTATTAAATATATTTCTTTGACTTCCATTTTTCTCACACAAAAGGATTTTTCACTTTGCCGCAAGTAATAAAATTCTTTTACACAAAATAAAATACAATGAATTGTTAAAAACTTAAGAATTCGAAAGCAAAAGAAAACGAAAATGAGATGAAAACAAATTTCTCTGTGTGCACATTAAAGAAAATAGAAAAATTAAGTTGATGCCAACAACTTAAGGAAGCCTCAGGATTTTACAGCTAATTATCATGGAAAGGCATGCCCATTCTTGCTCCAAAAAGAGACTTGCACAGTTGCAAAACATTAACTTGACGCGGCTTTAATTTTGCATTAAGGCTGGGTAATTAAAAATATCATTGAAATTTCATAAATAAAGAACGTCCATATTTTTCCCCATCATGTTGGAAAACATATTAGGGACATATAAAATTTTTTTTAATTTTTCCCTCGGCCAAGTAATTTGACAATTACCTTCGTATTGCCAAAAACTATTTTCTTAGAAAAGAAAAATCCAACACATTTCACTGCAGTAGCCAAGACGTATTTGTTGAACTCTTCAGTCGTTATGTTTTGAGGAGTCAAACAACTGCAGCGTTTAATCATTTTGAATCTTTTTTTTTCCATTCATTCAACACAACGAAATGCGAAAAGTATATAAATTGAATCAACAAAGAGAAACAAAATTAAACAATTATGTTTATTATTAAAACTACAAAGACGAAAAATTTAATAAAGTTCGTCATAATGCCGGGCTTAAATGGCAACATAATCAACAAAAACAGTGTTGATGACTTAAATAAACAATGAAAATGGCTTAAGTGGATATTTTCAACGCGCTTTAATTGGCTCTCTTTTCTATCTTTTTGCTGGCTTTCATTCACTCGTTCTTTCAGTTAATGGTCAATTAGTATTATTTAAAGAACTGCAACGAAATGCTAAAAGAAGGCAAATACTCGTAATAAAAAAAAGAGTGTGTTGGCGAAAAGACGTTGGAGAATAGTGTCAAGGGAAAATAACGAAGCACGATGATGGCTAATTGTTGTGAGAGAGTATTGGAATGGTTAGAAATATGACGAGTGGATGTTAATTAATTTAAACGCAATTTGCGCCTATTTATTAATTTTGTTTTCAACAGTGACAATAGAAAATAATAAGAAACCAACTCAGAGAATTGTCTGGATTTAAAATTATGCGGAATTGTTTTTTTTTTTATATGAAATTTTGGTCAAGGGATTTTTTATTTCCATTGCCAAATCGATAATTAAAAATCGTCGAAAACTATTTTACATACTCTACAATTGCTTTCTACTACATTTATATTGACTAGGGCCTGAGTCACTGGCAAGCATTTTGGCATTCGGTTACCAAGAACTGGAATAACTGAAGTTCGCAGAATTATGTAGGGTGTAGGAGTCTGAGCACCACAATGGAAAATGGCGTCCGCGTGCAGTCGCTAACTATTGGATAAATTTTTTCAAAATAGTTGCTGCAAATTTAATTATATAAGTTTACTAGTTATCGATAACTATCAAAATATTATTGAGAATTCTTCAAACACAAAAAATTAACCGTTTTTTATGAAAAATTTTTAATGATATTTCGCAGGTATTTAAAAAAAATTAAATAGAATAATTTTTTTTAAGAATTATACAAGTTCTTGAGTTATCGATAACTCCAAATACCTGAAAATAAATTCTATTTAATGTCCTAAATATATTTCAAATTATCGATAACACAAAATTATAATTATGAGTCCCATAGTTAGAAATTTTCTTTGCACATTTTTAAAATTTCGATTGAAATAATTCGTTTTTAAGTTATCGGTAATTAAAGATATTTAAACAAATTAATTTATTTCATTTTCAATGATATTTTCAATTGTCGATAACAGCAGATATTAAATAACAACTACATTGACTTTATAAAGAAATTGTTATCGATAGCTACCGATATTTGAAGCAAATTGATACACTTCATGCTGATTTTTTTTAAATATCGATAACGAAGAAATTTTAATGATATCAATGAATACAGACTTTTAAAATAGAAATTTATTTTTAAAGAAATTTTCAAGTTATCGATAGTTCTAGTATTTCAAAATAATTTTAATACTTTTTAAGAAAATCGATAAATAAATATATTTAAAAACATAAGAAAGTAAAAAAATTTTTTTTTATATTTTCAGTAGCAAAGTATAATGAAACAAATTCATAATCGCAGCCTGTTAAATAATTATCAGCTGAAAAATATATACTATTAAGTTAAATTTTCGAAGAAATTTTCCAGTTATCGATAATTACAGATATTAAAAATTATATTATATATATATTTTTTTAAATCTCTAAGTTACCTATAAGTACGGATTGAAAGAAGAGACTAATTAAAGAAATATTTTAAAGAAGTTTTCAGGTTATCGATAAGTATCGGGTGTTTTTTATAGAGTGATACAACTTTGAGTTGGCATCACTGCTTAATTTGACCACCCATCTAACAGCTGATAGTTGCTGTTTGTTCAGTTTGCTTTGACATTTCATTATGGATCGACTTACATCAGAGCAACGCGTGCAAATTGTCGAAATTTTTAATCAAAATAATGGTTCTGTTCGTGAAACTTATCGTGCATTTCGTCCATTCCAAATTTTATTTTCCGATGAAGCCCATTTTTGCTTGAATGGGTACGTAAATAAACAGAATTGTCGCATTTGGAGTGAGAAGCCACAAGCTTTTGTCGAAACACCATTACATCTACAGAAAATTACTGTTTGGTGCGTTTTATGGGCTAGCGGAGTAATTGGCCCACATGTCTTTAAAAACGATGATGGTCAAATTGTTACTGTCAATGGTGACCGGTATAGGATCATGATTCGAAGTATTTTCGTACCTCAATTAGCTGGCATTATTCTTGCTGATATGTGGTTCCAACAGGACGGAGCCACATGCCACACAGCGGGCGCTACAATTGATTTACTCAAGGAAACTTTTGACGAAAAAACAGTTTCACTAAATGACCCAATTAATTGGCCTCCAAGATGCTGTGATTTAAACCCATTGGATTATTTTCTTTGGGGTTATGTTAAGTCACTTGTGTAAGTCGATAAACCACAAACAATTGAACACCTGGAAATCAACATTCGAAGAGTTATCGGCGAGATAGGGCCGCAAATGCTGCGAGAAAAGTTTGTGAAAATTGATGTTCCACATTGCGCCTTGTACGCGACAGCCGTGGCGGCCACATGACCGAAGTCATATTTAAACATTAATGTCATAAAATTGTCTATCCAATAAAGACCATTTCATTGATATCAAAAATATATTACTATGTTTTATTATGATTTAAACTTGTATCACTCTATAAAAAACAGCCGATACGATAAGAAATTTGAAAAAATTAAATTTTATAAGGAATTTTCAAGTCAGCGATAACCGTTGATATTTTATTGGACAATTTAATTCTCTAAATGTGAATACCACTGAGACTCTCTGCCTCTCTTGCAAAAAAAAAGTATTTTTATTCACATGCCCTTAAAACAATTACAATTAGAATTCATTTGTTCCTTTGCCTCTATTATTCTAGAATAAAGAACGTGTGAGTGTGTGTGTAAGTGTTTGTGTGTGTGTTTTAAGTATGTCATTGATAGAAAATCTTACCAAGTCTGAAATTTCATTACTTTGATAGAAATTTCCATACAAGAATAGTGCAGAGCAGAGAAGGAACTTGTTGGGACGGGTAGAGAAAAGCCTTGGGAGAACAAAGAACAATAGAAAAAAAGTATTCCAAAGATATTTTCTATAAAACAAAAAGAACTGTTGAACTATTTGCTGATATCGTTTATTGTTGGTTAAAGTTTTCTCTTCGAGAAAATATGAAATCTTTTCAGATATTTAATTAGTGCTATTTATTGCATGCGAATATGAGCAGATAAAAAATTTTTTTTTTAGCAGCAGCAGGATTATTAAAACTTTTTAATTTTGTTTCAAAAGTTTCATTGATTAAAGGAAACAACATACAAAAAGAGATGAACTGAAGGTAGAGTTTTAGTGTCGCGCCGGAAAGATTTCGTTCGGCGATAAACAATTTTCTTAATGACTACAACAAGTGAGAGAATTCGTCTTAATTTAATTTCTTTCTGCAACTTTTTTTTGTTTAACTTCTTGTCTCATAAAAATTATGTACAACGAAAGAGTGTTAAAAGTACAATTTCTTTATTCTGTTGGTTCGTACACAGAGACAAAAAATGGTTGCATATTTTCTTTGTTAGCGAACGTGTGCAAGAGTTTTGTTCGCCTGTTATTTTAACAGTGTAAAAGCGATGTTGAATGAAATTTATTATTTTTTTATTTCAAATAAAGTTGCCGTGAAAATCTAATTAAGACAAGACTGTCTCACATACGAGTACAATAACTTTAAGTGCGATTATTTGCACACACACTCACACACACACACACCTGCAAGCAGTCAACAAATTCCTGCCAACATCTCGTTTAGTTCAGGGTAAAAATCAAATGATGGCGTTGGGAAACCACATTTCAAATTGTGAGGGACGTTTTGTGCATTTTGTTTGGGGTATAACCTGCAGCAACCTTGATTTTGTGGTTGCCACGTGAAGGCAACCAACAGCAGCGCTTCTGAATACGTGGCCATTGTAAAGGACACTTAAATTTAGTTAAAACAGATTTTATCTCTCTTTCCGCATTTTCGAATTTCAACTATAAAAAATAATCAACATGACAGCATGAGTGCGTCGTAAAGCTTTTTAAAATTAACGCGGAACCATTTTTTTTAATTACACTTTTAGCAAATTATAAATATTTTATAGATCTCAAGTACAACCGTCACTAATGCGAACATTCGCGGTGCAAACTGGCTTCCGAAGAGATTTCTTCCAGCGCACAGTGGTGCAAAATACAAAAAAAAAAAAACAAACAATTAATAAGTAACGAAATTCTAAAGAATAGAAAATTTACAAAATTCCATCACGAATTGTTTTAATAATTAAAATAATCTTAAATTTTAAATGATTGAAAACGCGTTAAAGAAAGACATCTTGTGCCGATTGAAGCTGAGCCAGGGATGGAAATACGGAAGTTGAAACTGAAACTAAATTCGGTATAAAAAGTTTTACAATTTTATTTTATTTATAATACGACTTTACGTAAAAATAATTGATATCTATAGGGTGTTTCCTCAAGAGGTTTCGTTTTTCAATCGAAATTTAGCATTTTCCATAACTGCAAAGGATTTTAAGATGCGCTTCGAATCTTAAAATTAAAAAAAAACTGCGTGTGTGATATCGAAATTTTTTAATAGTTTGTAAATGTTTGTACTTATGCCAGTCCTAAATCCTAACCAAACAGTGACTATTTTGGAATGCATTGGACGCTGTTGGATCTCGTGTGGGTTTCTCGGCTATATTTGTTGTTTTATCGTAAATAAAACTTAAAAATATTTTTGTTTAAATTAATAAAAAGTTCTTGGTTTATTTAAGATGGAATGCCGATTAAGGCCGGTGTGGGGTTATTAGGGTACCCAGCGGGATTTTGAAAATTTCTTTGGGAATTATGGGGATCTCAGAAATTCGTGGTTGGTATAAATTTAAATCATGTTAAAATAAAATTTCAGTAGGAAAAGAGCCTGAAAATTTATCAAAATGCTGTAAGTTTTAAAATTTAGTTAATACAAGAACCCGCGTTTAGAGCGATCTTTTTTTATTTATTTATTTTATTTTATTATTATTTTTATTTCAAGATTAAACTTCTTCTTGTATAACTCTGTATTATTTTCGATTCTATCACAATAGACCAGCTAAAATATTTGTTTTAGCTGGTTATTATAGTTATTTTTTGGCTCTCCAAACATCTATAACTCCAGCGTAATTTGATCATTTCAAGTGTAATTTGATTCGTTAATAATTTTTATCCGTATATAAAATTCACATTCTACTGGCTTCAACACAAACAAACAAACACACAAGAATCTATTAAGTATTTCAACTCCACTAAATTAACGTTCATTTCATCTCACTTGTCTGACGAATGGATCAACCAGTCAGTCCATTTTGTTTTTGCAAGTTTAACGTATTAAAGTTAATGAATATTCAAGTTAAATTGCGTGCGTGTGCCTCAAATAAATTCAACCGCTTCAACATTTTATTTTCCATGGACAACAGCTGCTTCATTTAACATAAAATATGAAAGATTTTTGAAAATAAATAATGAGACTGTCCAAGAAAAAAGAAAATTATTCGTCAGTTTACAAAAGCAGGGAACACTAGTTTTTGATAACGAAACAAAATTAATTTCAATTATTTACAAACTTGCCCTGCTGCGGACACAAATTAATTAAACTGAATATTTTTATTTCAAAAGAAATTAAACAAACTTTCAATTACTTAAATTAGCTCACATGAGTGCCGACCACCGACCGCCGACTAATGAATTATCAGATATTATCCTACTTGTTGTTTGTAAATAGTACACACGCACACTCGTATATTTAAATTATTTAAGAACCTGTAATTCACGTGCTATTAAATCAACAATAATAAAACAAAGAAAAACAGGAACATAAAAAAAGCAAAAAAAAAAAATAATAAAAAAATAACAAATAAAATTTATAATGAAAAAAAGTAAAATAAAAAACAAGAAAAATAAACCATAAACACAAGAATCCTTCATTGACGTCACTTGCCTAACCAACACACACACACGCAAACAAACGCATTTAAACAACTCACATGAATATCTCCCAGTAAACATTTCATAATACGAATGTTATTGATAATGTTTGACACTTTTTTAACTCCTCTATGCTTTTAAGTTGAAAATCAGGGTTCAGGTTGAAAATATATTAGACTTTTGTATAATAGCTGTTTTCGAAATCCACTGCAGTTTCATTATCGGCACTCATGTGTAGTTTAGCTTATCGCCAATTATTAAAAAGTGGTTCAGTTAATATGAATTTTATTTTATAAAACCTTTAAAATAAAATATCATACGAGAAGCGTATGAAATCTAAACATTTTTTCATGGGTTGGCTGCCGACAAAAAACGTGCATGAACATGATAAATATTTTATTGCACAGTTTTCATTTCGGTTCTTAGAACAGCTGATTTCTAAGAATATGTGGGAATCAGTTGCGAATCTTGTGCTAATTGCAGAACAGACAATTTTTGATTTCAAAATATAAATAAAATAGTTTATTAATATACAAATTTTTAAATATTTTATATAAAAAGACATTTTGGGATATTCCCACTTCGTGCTATTTAGTCATATTGTCATAAAGTCATAAAATTTTAGACCAGTTAAAAAAAGTTGTTGTTGTGCTGCATATAAAAAAGTTATAAAATAATAGCACTCTTTCCAGTATGTTTTTGTGTTGTCATAAAATGCTCTAGAGATCTGAGTCGAACGGGTGAAAATCTTGAGGTGAGACGGCGATAGTATATATATGCCGCCGTTACTTATTAATGATACAGGACTAAAATATCATTCATACCTGTATGTCTGTACATTAAATCACGTTTTTATGACATAAAAAATAATAAAAGAGCACTAAATCGCAAAAACTAAATATTTACAAGTGAAAAAATTTTCTCGTTTAACTTACGTAGCTGGCAGCCACTAAACGTTTTTCCGTTTGACGCCGCAAAAAAGATTTATTCAGCTCATAACAAGGCAGCAGCTGCTAGAGTTTATATATAAAAATTTATTTGGCAGACCAAGTTATGACGGGTTGTTCACACTAGTCGTATATTTCGTGCTATTAGTTTATGACTTATGACTTTATGACTATAGTGTGAATCCCCCAATTGTAAATGTTACCGATCATTTGCGGTAGTTGCAGAATTCTCAGTTTCATAATTTTTCCTAGAAATAACCCCCTTATGGTGACTGGGATATTTTAGTGAGACTTATTGGGAGTGTGTGTTTCTGCACTGAAGGTGGAAGGAAGGAAGACTTCACTTCAGAAATCATTCACTTAAATAAAAATCAATATTTTTCTATTTGTTATGCAAAATAAGAAGAAGAAAAAATATAATATGTAAAAAGTATTAAAGGAAAAGAATTCAAGTCATTTCACTGGGCCTTGTTAGCAAAGCAATTAGAAAAGACTTACACACCAGGGCTGGAAAACCTAAAAGCCCTGTATGTTATATATTTTAAAGGAAATTTATTAAAATTATTTCAGATACTTTCATTTACAAGTTTGCCGCAATTTTGTTGCTTTTAAAAGCTACAAGAAACAGAACTTTTTTTGTTTTGATATTAAATTTTTTTTAAATTTAAAATTGTTTTTTTTCTATCATATTTGTTAGAGTGTTCCATTAATAGTGATGTTGTTGTCTTAATTGGTTAACCGCTAAATGAATTAATCGAGATTTATGTTTAAGCGGTTATTTAGCGGTTAATTTTTTATTAGTCGGTTAACCGATTGATAACAACTTTTCATAAATTAACTGATTTCAAAATCTTAATATAAAAATTCCTGAACTAATTGAAATAAAAGAAGATGATTATGTAAATTTGGTGCTGATGTTTAAAATTTCGAATATTTTTCTTAAGTTTTTGTCAGAAATCCTATCATTTTCGAAAATAGATAGTTTTAATTTTACCTAGAAGTTAATCGGTTAATCGATTAACGTTTAACTTTCCTAAATTTGCATCATTTAGAGTACCTCTCAACTGGCCGAAATCAATAGTCTGAAATTTAACAATAAATCAAAGAGTTTTATGGTAAAATGACTACAACAAATATCACTCGAGCCACTCACTTTTTAATTTTATTAAAATTTGTAGCATTGAAAGCAGTTTTGAAAGCCCTGACATGCACCTAATTTTATGAAGGGATCTCGTGTGAAGAGATATTCACAATAGCAATTTCTTACACCAGACTAAAAATAAATATATCAAAAACGTAACTTATTGTGGGTAATGCACGTCTATTGGCCTGCCAAATCTCCAGCTGAATTTCAATATTTTTTCACAATTCAAATTTTAGTCTACATATTTGAAAAAAAAATTAGCTGAACAAAATTTTAGCTTTAAATTTTAAAGTAATTCACGTTATTAAACAAACAAACAAAAATAAATACAATAAAAAATGGTGACTCAAAACTCAGGGTATAAACAAATTAAGATTTTTATCGCAAAACTTACAATCGCACTGTTACATCTCTGCTGCTGTTGTAAGTCATACAAAGAACAAATAAAACTTTGCTAATGTGGGTGATTATCCCGAGAAAAGGAAATTTATATTTCCAACATTCAAGGATGGTTACCGTGCAGAACGTTTTTCTCTCTCTTTTTTTTTGTGGCACGAGTAACGTACAGGATGGAAGCCACAACATTTTCATTTTAACTTCTACAATAAAATCTTCCACACGTTAAAACGCCACAAGGGTGCTCATAATAAATACGGATCAGATTAAGGAAATCATATGTGAATAATAAAGCAAAAATTATTACTTTTTTTTTTAATAATACGATTATAAAGAGAAAACTTTTATTTCGTAAATAATAGAAGAAAAAGTTATTCGTAAATAACAACAAGTCTTTGTAAGTGTTTCATGAACAATTTCTCTTCTACAGACACACTCAGGAGTACGAGTACACTAAAAAAATTGCAATTTTTAATCATATAAAATAATATTGTTTATTATACGATAACGAAGCTATTGTGAATTAATTATAAAACAAATTACGCCAAGAGAAATTATGGTAGATGAAACTATAATAAAATATCATAAAAGCCGATTTTATATTTTATATAAATATAAGGTAGATATTTTCCATTTTTTTTTATAATTAAGAAACAATGCCCCACTGTGGGCGGCAATTAGAAAACAATTTCCATTCATTTTAAGCATTAATTTCCGCTCTTTAATATTAAAAAATATATAAAAAATTATCTGCTTCTTTCGGCAAATAAGTTTAATTCCAGCTATAAAATAAAAAATCCCACATTAGGGATTTTGAAAAATTCTTTGTGAATTATGCTGATCTCTGAAAGAAATCTCCTTTGCTCTCCTTCTTATTTTACACTCAAGTGAGAGTACGCTGAAAAATTAGGAATTTTTAATCATATAAAATAATATTTGTTATTATAAGATAACGAAGCTATTGTGAATTAATTATAAAACAAATTACGCCAAGAAAAATTATGGTAGATCCAACCACAATATAAGATCATTAAGGCCGTATTATATATTTTTACACAATATCTATATTTTTTACTTTTACACAAAATCTGTTTTGTTTCACTTTTCAAGGAAATTTTAAAGGACGCTAACAAATAAATAAAAACATGATATTTTATTCCCAAACAAATCACAATAGGGGCTTTACTCCCAAAATATTCACAATACCCATTTAAAGGGAATAAAAAGACATAATTTTCCCCCCACAACTCATTCCCATAAAATTCGTGGTAGAGTTGATTAGCAAAATAAATACGCTTTTCAAGCTGCATGACAAATATCGTTATCGATAGCTGAGACTAAAATGTGATGTCAATGTCCCTTCTCTAGATGTATAATTTAATTTTAATTCGCCAATTCCTATTGTTTCAACTTCCTCTGTGATGTTCAGACAAAATTGATTACAAAATTTATTTTACTTGCCACTTTATCACACCAACTCGAAACCTTTGGGGACACATTATGCACAGTGGGGGGGAGGTGTAATTATTGAACTGTAATCAAAGCCAACTAAACAATCAAGCAACCACGCAGCCTGACAGACAGACAGACACCCAGTCATGTTTGCCAGTAAAACGTTCAATAATTAAAATTTTCGTAACACAATGACAAGGGAATTTGTTTTGTTACTCACTAAATTTTAATTAAATTCTATTTCATTAATTAGTAGAAGTTTATTAAGAAAATTGGTTTCCAGATTTTTTTTTATTAATTATTATTTAATAGACAGGAAGACACCTCCTGTTCTATTCCTATTGTTATTGAAATTTCTGTGTAAAATTATTACATCATGGAAAATCAAAATTTCGTATTTTGTTTGTATTTTCAATAACTTTGAAATCGACTACGAATTCTATAAGACAAGTTAATGTGTTTTTAACTCGTTTTTAAGTGTTAAGTAAAATTTTAGAGACCGGCTGCTCTCCTCATTATTTAAAAGATAAAACTTATGCATCGCTTATGGAGGGGAACGGGTGGATAATTGAGTTGCCAGATACTGAAAACAGTGTTCCCTATCAAAAGTTGTCAAATCGAGTGGAGAGTTTGTAATTGATTAAAGTGAAACACGAAATGTTTTAGGGTGTTTTTTATAGAATGATACAACTTTGAGTTGGCATCACTGCTTTATTTGACCACCCATTTAACAGCTGATAGTTGCTTTTTGCTTAGTTTGCTTCGACATTTCATTATGGATCGACTTACACCAGAGCAACGCGTGCAAATTGTGGAAATTTTTAATCAAAATAATGGTTCTATTTGACAAACTCATCCTTTCAAAATTTTATTTTCCGAGGAAGCTCATTTTTGGTTGAATGGATACGTAAATAAACAGAATTGTCGCATTTGGAGTCAGGAGAATTCACAAGCTTTTGTCGCATCCACAGAAAATTACTGTTTGGTGCGCTTTATGGACTGGCGCAGTCATTGGCCCGTATGTCTTCAAAAACGATGAGTCAGAATGTTACTGTTTGTGAAAATTGGTGTTCCAGATTGCCGTGGCGGCCACATGGCCGAAATCACATTTAAACATTAATGTCATAAAATTTTCTATCTAATAAAGACCGTTCCATTGACATCAAAAATATATTACTATATTTTGTTAGGATTTAAACTTGTATCACTCTATAAAAAACACCTTATACAACAGACTCTTTGAGTCGTTCCGAGAACCCTGGATGACAACTGCCTATTAAACGTTGATAATATCAGCTGCTATTTGGTGTGTCTTGCATAATAAGTTACAGATCCTTGTTGCGCTCCTAAGTTATTCTTCAATTTAATTATGGTAAAGGCTTTGAAATCCAAGGAAATGCTAAGCGAACATGGAGAAGATTGGTCCAAATTTCAACTGGGATAATAGATCCAACTTAAGATTGCGCACATTCAAAAATAATAAAAAAAAATTTTTGGTACTTTTCTGATGGAAGTACTTTTAGGGAGTAAAAGTCAAATCAGGTACTTTTTGGCTGTCCAAAACTATAATACATTGCAGACAACTTCTTAGCACGTTTTATTCTTGTGAAAAAATTTCGAATACGTTTTGGAACATTTCCGGTAAAAGAGTACTTTTTCCTTAAAAAGGATAAAAAATTTAATCCCTTTTCTACAAAAGAACATGACATAAAACTTCAAAAGCATACAAAATAATTCTCAAATATAATTTAAAAAAAAAGGTTTTTTTGTACTTTTTTGATGGAAGTACTTTTGGGGAGTAAGTACTAAATTTGGTACTTTTTGGCAGTCCATACATCTTATTAACTAGAGTACATTGCCGAAAGCTTTTTAGCACGTTTTATTCTTCTGAAAAAATGTCTAATACGTTTTGGAACATTCGCGGTAAAAGAGGTACTTTTATGCCCTTTTGTTCCATAAAAAGGGTAAAAAATTTAATAGTTTTTCTACAAAAGAACATGGCATTCGTTTTTAACAACTGCTTACCTTGGAATAGCTCTCAGTGGATCTTATGTCGTTTATAGTCCATGGCAACATGGCGGCTGAGTACCGGGGATCAACCGAAGCACTGCCGCGGTACGTTAACGAAACCAAACGAGTTTTCATCTTAAAAGTTTTAATATAATTTCACTGAAGACTTTCTTGAGAGTTATATAATTTAAGAGCTGGTGTTATTAATTTAATTGCTTCAAACTATTTCCTTCAACACCACAACACATGTCGTGTGAACAAACGTACTCTAATCGTCCGCTCTAAATTATCTTTTATTTAAAATCAATATTTTGTCAGTCAGCAAAACAGACAGACGACCTCTTTTCTTTGGCGTTCGGATTACAGTTTTTCTTTTTTGATTATTGTTGTTTTTGTTGTAAGTTAGACTTTAAGTCGAGCAAGCAACTCTGCTTTTCTCTGTTATTCGATTCTTTTATTTATTTCTTGTTGTTGTTGTTGTTGTTCGCTCGTAAATACGGGATTAATGAAGTTTTATGAGTCAGAGGGGACAAAATAGTAATAGACTAGCGAAGCGTGCACATAAAGGAGCCAATGAAGGCCAGTTAATTTCTCGTTTTATATCATATTTTTTATTGTGATTATTTTATAGGGGGTGTGTTGTTTTTGCATCGTCTGTAATCATTTACGGTGTTAAGAAATTTAGCACAAATACCGACGATACGGCGAGGGCAGGGCGGTGGTGGTGGTACACGAATAGACGTCAACAAAATATATTTAAAATAAAAATGAGTTAACGTGAGATGGAAGTTGTTTGTTTTTGAATAAAAGATTTTTTTTATTATTCTTGTTCACTTTTTTCTGTAATTTTGGGTAAAAGTTAATTCAAAAGTACACTGCTTTTTTATTCAAAAGCAATTTTGCAAATTTCTAATGCTGAAATATTGATTTTTCTATAGTTTATTTTTGTGGTACCAGGGAGGAGAAAACATTTAGTGGAGAATTAATACTGTTTGCCCTTTTTTTCTGTCTTATTAGTTTCCGTTCTTTTTTATTTATTTATTTGTTTTTTTTTTTGCTACTTTTGTTGTCCTCTTTTGTTGTATTTATTTCCAAACGAATAGTCAGTCAGCCGTTCGCACCAAAGGACTTAAAGGATAACACACATACGCTGTCTGTTCTACATAAACCACCCCTTAAATTTCACCTTAAATATGTTTGAATATCCTGCATAAAATTACTGTTTATTGAAGTAAAAAATTTTTTAATCAAAGGAATTTTTGCTCTAAAAAACTCAAGCAATCACGTTAATTTATTGCACAATAAAGAAGAGTTAATAAATTTTTTTTGTAAATATTATTGATTTATAACTTTAGAACTACTGCTTTTAATTTCTACATTATTTTTTGTGACAAAACTAACTCCAGTCAACCGCTTTAAATAACCGTCTTCTCCGAATAACCAAAAATTACTGAAGGATTTTATTTTCACACTTTGCCAAACAAATAAATATTCTCTCCTCTCTCTCTCATTCTTGCGTACAAAAACATCCAACACTCTCTTTTATACAAATTCTTTTTCTTTGGATTCCTCTACCCTGAAGCATAACTTATTTACTTTTGTTTTGTTTATAGTTTTATTAAAAACTATTATTTTCATATTTCTTAAATCACACTTTATTTATATTAATAAACATGTTCAAGTTCAAGTCATATCGCACCAGTTTGTTACATATTTCATTTACGGTTGTGTCAGCAATTCTTTAAAAGTTTCACGTACTTGTAATATTTTCCACTTGTTTATAAGACGCGCAAACTCAACAACAATAAAAATAATACTGAAGTATTTTTGTTCTTCTTTTGTCACGTTTGGCACAGTGCTTTAGTTAAATGCGGCCACTTCGGGTTTTAGTACAAAACTAATGGTAACTCTCTAGAATATGCTTCTTAAACATTCACAGTAGTATTATTGTGAATACCATGTTGAATATAATGAGGTTCTTGTAATGGCTAAAAAGTATTTAAATATATTGGCAGTGCTAAGTGTTGGAAATTCAATCAATAAAGGGTAACTCAAAATATATTATGAAACCTTTGAATTATTTACATAAAATATCAGGTGTTTTTTTAGCTGCATGAGAACTTTAGAAAGTAATGCTGATTTCTTTTCTTAAAAAAAATGCAAAATTTTTCGCACTTTTTAATATAAAATGGCAACATTTTGCCCTTTGAAAACTGACAATTTATTACAAATTACTTCAACATGATTCACGATAAATAATTTCTGTTTTGAAACTCCTCCAAACTGACACTTTTTGGAAAATAATAAGTGAAAAAATGTTACTTTTTTTTCAGAAAAGAAAACGCCATTAGATGTGAAGAAGGTAATTGAACGACAATACAGAGACTTAACAAAAGCGTGTTTCCATGGGTTTAATTCACTTCTCGTACGGGTTTTTTTATAATGAAATTGGTACAAATAGAAACTGTTATCAGATCCAACTAAGCCATGACGTAACGTAACAAGTGGTAACAAGCAAAAATACACATGATGAAAGTGCAGTGAATTTCGAAAATAGCTGTTCTGCTCTGCTGTATAAGTTGAGTAGTTAAAACTGATGTTGACTTTCCCTTGTAGTTTGGCAATACTTTTATTTTAATTTTCAAACTTCTATAGATAAATTTTACTTTTTTTGAGATTCAGAGGAAGTCTAAGCTTGATAGAACTGGTTGGTACGCCACCACACATATTCACGACTTCACAATAAATACATACAGACATGGTAGACCCCGCTCAGGAGTGGCCAGGGAATCTTCATGGGTATAACCAATAATTTCCGATTTTTTTGAATTTTGAATTTTGAATTTTCTTACTGTGTTTTTATAAAAATTATATTAAAAAATTCTTTTTCAAATATAAAACTTTCTTATATTAATTAAATTTTAGTGTTTCCCTAAGGAAACAACATAAAAAAGTATTATCAACAAACTTTTATTTAATTTATTTTTTTTTTGTCGTGGCCCTTCCCATATTGTAAAAGATATAGAGAACAAATGCACACGGATAGAAATCCACACTCAAGTACTTATTAAATTGATAACAATGCTAAAACACATTCTCTTATTTTCTAAAATAAAAATCTGTTCAACATGCCACCAATTTATTTTAAATGTGTCTTAAGTAAATCAGATGCCGATTTTTTTTAGAAAACTAGTTGTGAGAAAATTTCCAAAAACACTGTCCTCAGAACAAAAACAAAAAAATGTTACAATTTCGATTTGGAAATTCACCTGCAAAAGGAATTTTCTCAGACTTTCCCTGTCACATAAATAACTGCGCACAACAGAAAAAAGATTTCCGTTAAAAACTGTCAAGTTCGTTTACATTTCAAATTACAACAACAAAATGCAATCACCCTTGAGATATTCAATAGATACTTGAAAGTACTCGAATGCACTTGTGCGTCCATGTTTTAACAATAAACTCTTATGAGGAAGGAAGGCGTTTGTATTTTTAGACTGGCAGAAGAACAAGATCCTTCCTTGCCTTGTCACAATAGCAGCAACAAAATACAAAGCAGTTCCCCTTTTGCTTGAGAAATAAAAAATTACCTTTTGAAAAATTCAATGTGGCGTGTGTGTGCGTGTGTGTAAATGAAAGTGAAAAACTAAATTTATCTTCCTACTTCCTTCGTAACCTGCTCCTGATGGCGTAGCAACAGCAACAACTGTTCTGTTCGTTTGTCATCTGTTGCGCCGAACATGTTCTTGCCTGGGAACGTTCGATCTGGCAGCAGGGAAAATGAATGCAACGGCATCATTATAAATGTCGCCTGGCTTCATTTGTTTTTCGTTTTTATTTTTTAATATTTTACATTTCAAAACTGCCAACAGCAACATTGTGTATGCGTAGACATCGTCAGTGTTTCCTTTTTCGTTTTTTTTTTCTTCTCCCACAGCCATCATCAAAGTCATATGAGATTATTTTTTATTTTCTTCTGCCATAATGAAATATGGAGAGAAAAAAAAACAAGTAAAAATGCCATTTGCTTGCTTGGTGGCTGACTGGCTGGCTGGCTGGTGGCTGTATTTGGCATGTGCAGTCGCATTTGGTTAAAAGCGTTTAATTTGCAATGCGTTGCACATTTTCAATATCATCAGCGCAGCACCATAAACTGCAAACGATCAAATCAGCTAACCAATCTCCACCCCACACCCTACCCCGCCATCATGATGGTTGGCTGTACGACTTGGCTAAAAAAGCGCAGAGCGGAGATAAATACCGGCCGGGTTCATTCACTTTGCCGCCCTGCTCGTAATAATAGATTGTGTTTTGTTTAAAAATATTTATTTAATTTAATTTTTCATCTTTTGTTTGGAAAATATTTTATTTCTTTTTAATAAATAGAAAAATCTGGTTTCATAAACGCCCGCGCACGCATTTGCCATTTTAAACCAGTCACCATAATAAGAGGTTTTGTAAATAATTAACTCTTGTGTGTGTAGCGACTTCCGAAAACAGCATTATTGATTATTAAATTAAATTTTATAGGGAAATTGTTCGCTAAATATTTTTGATGCAGAAGCACCTGATACATATTCCAAAGCACAAGGAAAAGTCAACATCAGTTTTATATATTCAATTGACACAGCAGAGCATCACTGATCATTTGTCCATACTGTTGAAGTGGACACGGCACTCAGGTCTCAGGTGTGTTTTGCATAAAATTTTTTTTTGATGGAGTTTTTATATTAAAGTAATACTACATATTATAAATATTATTTTATTTTTTTTAAAAAGGAAAGCAACATATTTTGTTTTTTGTGCTACAAAAACAAACCTTTTGCAAAACTGCTAGAACCCTAACAATCGATACTGTTGGGGAGAAAATAAATATAATTTTATCGGTCTGTGTTTAGTTCTAAGACAGAGTTTTTATGTTCCCTAGATTTGTCATAGTGAATCGGCAAAATTGTCATTGTGAATCAGCTTTAAACTTCTATTTTAGGTAAAATTGTATTTAGTAGATTTATGTAAAACAACGCAGGGAACATATTAACCCTTTAACTCCTGCTAAGACTTTTTTTACATTTGGAGAAAGAGAGTAATTAGCCAGCTTTTGAATGACGAACGGAGATGTCCCTCAAGACAGGATATTTCCCAAAAAAAAACTGCCTGCAATTCAATTTGAAAGTCAGAGATAAGTAAAAGAAACTTTATATTTGTTAAAGGTTTATTTTCACTATTGTTCAGAGTTTTGAGTTCAGGGGTCACTTTACGGCTTTCGATATCGATCGAAATTTGTATTCAAATCGAATTCTGTCCCTCTATTTGAATTTTGATGTTTGTAATGTTCAGTGACTTGCAATAAAATTTTGTACTCTGTGACAGAATCAAAGATTGGAACTCCTTAAAACTTTTTTAATATTTTTTTTAGATAATTAAAAATTCACAAGATTCATCATTAAAGCAAGAATCAAATATTATATTTCTGAAACCCGCAGACGCTTGCGGGTAAGACCGACGTAGATGTGCTTGTGTTCTTTACACAATCATACTTTTAAAACATTTGAAAGTAATTGATTCTTAACTCCTGTTAACGATTTCATACTAACTTTCAATGCTTATTATTCACTTCTAATTTCCCAATTACACAACATCTAATAGTACAGCCATTAACCCACAGTAAATCGGGGAAATGCGTAAAAAGAGGGACGTTTAGACATTAAATAAATACAACATTTCTTGAATGTAACATTCCACTCCAATAAATTAACGATAATTAATTAACCACTCCAAATTTAATGTATAGATAAATTGATTAAAAAAAGGTACTGTTGCCTCTCAATTAACTTTTGTTTTAATTATAGTTTTTCCTCACCGGAAATACACAATAAATACTCAGTCTACTGACTAATTAGCCAAAGAGCTATTGCTTGCTCTTGATCTTTTCACATCATGAGAAGAAATAACAAACACGGCTGCTATTTTGTGTGTTTGATTAAAAATAGATTTTTTATTATAAATAATAGACCGCAGAAGGTGCAAATCGAAATATGAAAATGCATACAAACTAATAAACAAACTGAATGTACGTACGGGTACGTAACTTAAATTCAAGTAAAACATTCACTCATCTATTATTTTAAGATCTTATGGCAATAAAAAAAAATTGTTTACTGTTCGACCTTGATCGTTTTCTTTTCTGCAAAAATTACACTCGTACAAACATGACGATTAGCGATAGGTTGGGAAGATTTTAAATTTTCTGGTTTCGTTACAATGTTCAGCACATTTAGGAGTCATCCCCTGAGCGCTGATCCTCCCAAAAAAAACAAAAACAAAAACAAAAAACAGCGTCCAATATATTCCGAATATGTCACTATTTGGTGGCGAGTACTATGGGCCGAAGACTTCCAGCTTTTTTTTGCCTGAACAATATGGATACCAACAACATGTGGTTTTAACAGGACGGCACTACTTGCCACATAACTCATGTCACATTGGATATTCTGCACGAGTAGTTTGAGGGCATAGTCGTCTCAAGTGGAGGTGACGTGAACTGGCCACCGATATCATGCGATTCGGAACCGTTAGATATTTTCTAGATGAGTTTTTTTAAATAGCCGGAGAAAGAGAATAAGCTAAGGCACAGCAGTCCTTAAAGTCCATGCCATCAGTTAAATTCAATCCGAAAATTTTACCGGAATGCCACCGAAGCCCCGGTGGACTTATGAAAAATATATTCCACACATATTGAAATCAATAAATACTTCAAGCGAATAAAAGATTTCGTTGATATCTACACACACTTAAATTTTATTTAAATTTAAAAATGGAAAGCGCTTAATGAAATACCCGTTATGACGTTTTTGAGTAAAACTTATGAGCTTTTAAATTTTGTATTGATCCTCAAAAATCTAGCACTTCTATTAATCATAATAAATCAATATGTTTTCTTTAAAACGGATATCAGCGATTTTCAAGAAAAAAGAGATTTCAGTAGAAAAGAGATTTCTTTCTTAATTCTTACGGAATTTTCGTATTTGGAAAAATATTTCAATTATCAAATATGTAATTCTTTTAATAATATTTATAAATGCATTCCACTATTTAGATTCTAGACTTTAAAATTACGCATGAGTGTTAGAATATTTTAGAACAACAACACTAAAGTTTAATTAGAATGTTATTTGTTGTTGTTTTTTTTTCTTAAATAAGTGCGTTTAATTAAAAGTATCCGCTGTCTACTGTTCTAAATATTTAAAAAATATTTTGCAGTAAAAATATTTAAATAAAATCTCTTAAGAAAAAGTGCAAACGAACTGAGTTCTGCTTACCTTCACATGAATGGATTTTGTAGCGAATTTCAATCTATCGATTTACAACAACAACGGCCAGCCATGGTCGGGAAAGTGGTCAGAATTCGGACCACCAGAATACGCTTGCTGAAGAACAATCGCTGGAATTCTTTTGAAACGTTAATGTCATTGATCCAAAATTGTACTTTTTTTCTTACCTTCACATGAATGGATTTTGTAGCGAATTTCAATCCATCGATTTACAACAGCAACAATTGACTCCTTGGCGGCCAATATTATTCGTGTTCATTTTTGTCGTACGGCCAGCCATGGTCGAGAAAGTTTGCAAAATTAGGACCAGCAATATACGCTTCCTCAAGAACAATCGCTGAAATTATTTCGAAATGTTAATGTCATTGATCCGAAATTATATTATTTTTTTCGATATTTTCTTAAAATTTAAAGTTGTAAAAATCTTTTATTTTAGTGAAGAATATTTCTTGCATTTGTGCATTCAATAAAAGAAAGAAGTTCATTAGATCATTTGGTTTATTATTTCAAATTCTTGACCCCATTAATTTAAAAAAACAAGAAACATTATCTTGATATAAGTTTTTTTTTTAAGTTTTTGTTAAGCATAATAATTTCTATGCATGTCATTCATAAATAAGTGGCGTTGAGTTTTAATACTATACATAAATAATTATACGAGAGACTCATAATTACAACTATTATTCACAATCAAGACACTCTCAAATGAGAATTAGACCCAGCCCTGCAGTTCTGACTACTGCTGGTATCAACAACATCACTGCAATGAAGTCGGGCTGCCTTAACGAAATTCCCTACATTAATAATTATATTTAATACTTATAATTAAAACTATTATTCACAACTAAAACACTTTTAACTAATAATGAGATCAAGCCCTGCAGTTCTGACTACTGCTAGTATTAACAACATCACTGCAGTAAAGACGAGCTGTCTGAAAAAAGTTTCCTACATTAATAATTATATTTAATACTTATGATGAAAACTATTATCCACAACTAAAACACTTTTAACTAATAATGAGATCAAGCCCTGCAGTTCTCACTACTGTTCGTATTAATAGCATCACTGCACTGAAGACAAGTTCCAGGAAAAAGTTTCCTATATAAATTATTAAGAGTCATAATTCTTGTAATAACTATTCATAATCTAGGCAGCCAAATAAGAATTAAAGCCAGCCCTGCAGTTCTGACTGCAGTTGCTCTTAATAACACTGCACTTAATTCGAACTTAAAGCATACTGGAAACACTTTAAGCAAATAAAAAATATATAATTATCAGCCTCAAAAGATACAAGCAGGTTGGCAGTAGAACAAATTTAAAACTATTGGCAGCTCTCCACTGATAAACTACTTGGCCACATAAAAATAGACAACAGATTTTAGTTTCTATGAGCGCATTGGCCGAACAAAAAATAATATATTTCTCTTTTTTATATATTATATGATTTTACTATCAGCACTACAGGGTAATTAATGGTCAATATGTTTTCGTAATACCCAGTTGCATTCTGTACATGTGTACATACGTACATACTCCACTGCTTGCACAAGTTTAGATTGCCCAACATTTTACT
This sequence comes from Linnaemya vulpina, assembly GCA_963675445.1. Lineage (NCBI taxonomy): Eukaryota > Metazoa > Arthropoda > Insecta > Diptera > Tachinidae > Linnaemya > Linnaemya vulpina. The sequence goes on from OY776277.1 coordinate 106,213,351, forward strand.
GCAAGAACTGATAATAATTCCAAATAAAATATAAAGAGACTTTTTTTCTCATTTATTAACACAATGGCCTTATCTAGCCAATATTCGAAAAGTATGTAGAAAAATAAACATAATTTTAACTTAATTAATTGATAAACATGAAAGAGTTCAAAGTGTCAATAGAATAAACACCAGCATGAGGCGGTAAAATATATTAATTGATCATGAGCATAGAAATGGACTGATGAAGAAGAAGAGGAAGAATGTGACCAAGAATTATAAATGTAATTTCATTAAAAGACTTTATCGGCATTTTTTTATTTCAATTTTTTTTTTTTTTTTTTAATTTATTTTGAGTGTGGAGGAAGAAAACATTTTTGAAGCAAGTCAAAGTTTATTACAAAAATATAATAATAATTTCCCCGGAAGTTCTGATAAATTTAGGAGGCCTTCTACTTTAATAATTACTTTTATGCAGCGGACACCCAGTGGGGGATTTTTAAACATTAAAGGATATTCATAAAAAATATTTTATGCTTATAAGCTGTTTATAACACAAATATTCTTTAAGGAGCTGCTTATAAACAGTTTATAAACACTAAATATTTTTTTAATGAGGCCTTAAATATGAGATTTAAATTTTCGCTGAATTTTTGACTCATCAACTAAAATTATGGGCTTCAGACATTTTTAGCGCAAATTTGTATAGAATTTTTAATATTCTATTTTTCGATACTTATCGACTTTCTGAGTTTTTTATTTCTTTATTGAAGTTAAATTTTTCTGGTGGGTTTAGAAAATCATTTTTAAATAACTAATAATTTAGAATTTTTAGAAAGTTTCGGATATTCTCGATGAAACTGTTTTCAGTAACAAGAACACTGTGGAAAACATCTCCCATGTAATTAACTCACAAAATTTGTAAGAGTTGTGTGAGTGGATAAACTACACAATTGGAAGCGTGTTTCTTTTTCAATATAAAAATACCATGACTAAATATCAAATCAAATATAACACCCAATACAACAGCAACAACAGTTTGCGATGAGTGAGCGCTTGATGTAGAGTTTACAAACAGGCAACTGTGGAGAACAACGATTTTTATCAAATAAAAACAATGACAAACTTCATCATAATAGACGCTTATCGGGACAACAACACAAGCAACATTTTATATAATCGTACCAACAATAAAACAGAAATAATAAATATAAAACTCTTATCAAAAAATTAAATAAGAAACAAATAAAAGAAAATGCTGGTTAAAAAGAGCAACAACAATTGAACTGATAATTCAATAACAAAATAAAAAATTGCACAAACAAAAACAAAGAGCGCGAGAGGGATTGAGAGGAAAATATTATAACCATTGAACAACAGAATATTATATAAAAGAAGTGTGTGAGTGTATGTGTATCTTTGCTATCTGTTATCGAACACCCCCAAAGCCAGAGCTGCCATACAGTTTCTACCGTTACCTCCTGCAAATATTAACGGGTAAAAGCATGCCAACACGATTTTCCTGTATTGAAACTCACATGGAAACTATCTTAACTGGAGGCCACAAGCCTCCAATATGCGCCAATTATTTTACTTATATTCTCAAAAGGTGAGAGCCAAATTTCCTTATAGAATATTTTAACAAGGGTTGATTGATGTAGCTAACGAGTAGATCAAGAAGCCGAAGACCACGGAATTGTTCACGCACTTAGTCGGGAGTATGGATCAAAATTGTCTATATATATATATATATATATATATATATATATATATATGTATATATATACATATATATATATATATATATATATATATATATATGTATGTATATATATATATATATATATATATATATATATATATATATATATATGTATATATATATATATATATATATATATATATATATGTATATGTATCTATATATATATATATATATATATATATATATATATATATATATATGTATATATATATATATATATATATATATATATATATATATGTATATATATATATATATATATATATATATATATACATATATATATATATATATATATATATATATATACATATATATATATATATATATATATATATATATATATGTATATATATATATATGTATATATATATATATATATATATATATATATATATATAGTTTTCACACTGAAAGCTAAAACCTGGTTTTAACCTAAAGGGTCTCCCTACAGGGACATCCAAGCTTGCACCGCGGATGCGTATTCCTTTCACCAGCACGTTTTATAAAAATATATGTCCTATTTTATAAAAATATATTTTTTCTGTTCAGAAAACGCAACGCACCCATTTTACGCTCGCCATATTCGTCCTACCGAGAGGAGGACTAATCGCAATATGGTGGATAAATTTGAGTCCAATGATTCAGTAAACCATCGACCAGAGCCTGTAGGACGACGAAACCCAATTTGTTTAAATTAAAACTATTTTATACTTCAGAGAAAATGAAATCGGTGGTAAAAATCAAAAGATCATTGCCAGGGTTGGACAATGAAACTTTTTTTTTGGTACATAAGATTAACCAAATGAAAATTAGTTGGTTTCCTTTATAAATCCAACATATTTGATATTTTTGAAAGGAGTTTATTGGCACTAGAGATCAAAAGAAGCAAAGAGACAACTTCAGAGCTGGAAAAGCAATTTTTTTTTTTTTTTTGTAATCAAAGATTTCCGACTGAAATTCATTGATATTAAAATTTAAAGTCAAAAAATCAGAAAAGTCACAAGCGTACGTCGGTGAAGGGTTATAAGATTCGGCACAGCTGAATATTTGAATAATTGTTTTAAATTTAAAGATAGAAAGCGCTTTAGGAAGGACCCAACCAATACAAGACTGAGTTTATGCTGGTTTTAATAATATAATTTTGTATGAAAAAAACCAGGTTTTGACAGTTCAATATTTATTTAGTGTGAAAACACTATAAGAAACAATTTTTGAAACTCTTCTAAACGAAATTAATTTTTTTTTTCTTTTTTCTTCAACTTCCATCTGGCAGCCTTCTGCAATGCATTCAGTCTTAACAATAGAGAAAAAGAGCAAAAGAGCAAAAGAGCACGATATTACGAGTTCTCAAACAAAATATAACAAAATTATCCACAATTATGAATGAGATACTTTGAGTATCTGAGAGATGTGATTAAACTTATGAAAACAAATTATTTTAATTTACAACAATTCACACCACCAAGAGCGACCGCTTAACATGAGTATGATGACCAAATCTTGATCATTGTCTAGGGAGTTGCTAAGTGACTGTGCCAGTGATCAGTACGTTTAAATAAAATAGCAGTGGCAGTTGTGCCAGCGGGAATTGTAAAACCATAGAAAAGATAAAAAATATATAATTACAAAAAACACGATACGGTGGCGAGAATTTAAAAAATTAATCACGTACATATTTTTTCTTTCAACTAGTAAAACAAGATAAATTTTATTTGCTTAACAAAAAAGAAAAGAATTAAGTAAAACAAAATAAAATACTCGTCTATAAACTCAATTTAAATAATTTCTGGGAGTGAAATTAAAATGTATGTTTTGCAACTTTAATTTTAATTAAAATTAAGCAAAAATATTTTATTAAGTGCCAAAATGAAGAATTGCTAATTGTTTGTGGGTGTTGTGTGATATTTAATGAAAATAATAATTATAATAAATTTCGTATGATAATAAATGAAGTTTAAATTTAGTTTCCATGTTGAAACGTAGTTGAAAACTAAATTGAAAATTATATATTAAAAATCATTTAAGAGAGAGTGACCTTGTGTTTTTCAGTTTTTTTTTCTTTTTTTCTTTTTGTTGAGAATTTCGTTTTGTTTATTTAACAACAGCGAAAAGCTAATTTCATGATAAAATATTATTTTTAACAATAAAATTATCTGTAAGTACGTTTAAATGTATGAACAACAACAAACACACACACACACACACACACACTCCTCTCCCATTATCTGTGAGGTTGTTTTACCTGTTGATTGGCGGTGGCCGTAGAAATTAGCAACAAAAACTTGTTACCAGCTGAGCACAAAAGTTGCTAAACACATTTTTTATACTGTTTTTTTAACGTGATTTTAGCACAATCAAATAAAAATATTTCTAAGTTTTTAAAAGAAATGTAAAAGAGTTATGAAATTTTGTTACGCTTATAAACGACATCGCCTTCACATTCGGTGTGTTGGTTAAATCAATTTATGAACATTTAGCGCAAAAATTTATTTTGTAACTCGATTTGAAATAAAACCGCTCGTGTTTCTCTCTGAAGTGGAAATCATGGCTCCGTCGTGTTTTGTCTCCCAAATATGTTTTTACATAATCTAAACGTTTTTAATTTAAAATACATTCTTTAACGGGTTTTCTATTTAATAGGCTGCTCTGAAAGCATAACAATTTTGCATGGAACTCAAATTGCAAAAATAAATTATATTTTAAAACTTGTTGTTCGATTCACTAATTACACGACTTGTATTATTTCATGTTGTATCTGAAAAGAAAATTTCAAAACAAATTCCCTACAAAGCAAAAATATTTTAAAAATTAATTATGTTTTAAGAAATTTTATTTGAAATTAGCTTTTCAAATAAAAGATAATTTCTTTTAAGGATACAACAAGTCCTGCGAATTGGGCAATATTAATCATTTTCTTTGGAGAATTAAATGTACTATTTTCCCTAGAAATAAATATTTCAAAGTTAATTACAAAAACCCACAATCAATTGAAATAATCAATCGTCCGCTATCGTGAATAACCAGGCGGCATTTTAGTTCGTATGAAATTTGTATTCCCCACGAAGGGAAAAATGCTATCGTGAATCTCCTGTAAATAATTTTTGGCTACCAGCAGTTCTCAGTGAATGTAAGAACAGAAAGAAATGTATTTTCCAAAGTTAATATTTTTAAGAAGAATTTAAAAAAGTCTATAAATATTTAGTACGGGATTAATAATTTCATTGGAACTCTTGTTTATTGCACTATTTAAATTGTATTTAAAATAATTCAGATATTTTTTGGAAACCCTGCAAAACAAAAGAATTACAAAAAATTAAAGTATTCAAAATGTGCCTTATGAAGGAATATGTTGGCCCTTAAAATATATAAAACAATTATAGAAAATCTACTTAAATGATCCGATCTATTTCCCGGCAAAATTAAAGGGAATAAATTATATGGAGAGGTGAAAAAAACTAGGAGTAAATAATTATTCACTATCAGGGTTATTTTATTTCAGCATCAAATTGTTCACTGGGATTTTTTTACTGATACAAATTTACCGAGAGAGGAAAAATTTGGGGGAAAAGTGTTAATGATAAGGTGAATATAAGTGACTTGCTAGGGAAATTAAACTTGGATTGTAATTTTAATGGAATTTTTAATTTCCATTCATATTGAATAATCATAAATTTGTTCCAAATTTTTCTCATGCATTGTTCGGATGTATGTGCACATAAAGGGTGCTTCTTTAAGTCCGCTAGAACTTACAAGTGGGATTGTTTAGAGGTAGTGGTGGGTTTGGTTCCAGACGAAGATCTTGGGTATTTCCCACATGGAAGTAAACTGCTCTGCTGTGCTTTAAAAAAAATATAAAATAAAATTACTGGAATCAAAATCTAACATGTTCTACATCTGAGCAAAAATTTACGCATGGCAGTGCACGAAAAAGTTGCTCAAAATAAATATTCTGAATACGCTTCGTCAGCCACAACCGTCAAACATCCGGAGTCATTTTCAGACCATGTATTGAGTTGAAAGAAGGGGTATAAAACTGTTACAATCCGTTACGGATTACACTTATGCTCTAGTGGAATGTATTGAGTTTTAGAACCAAAATACTTTTCCAATACACATACATTTTTTGTGATATTTTTTACAATTTAAGGTTCTATAATGGATTTTTTTTTTTTTAATTTTTTTATGCATAAATTGTAAAAAAAATCTTTTTTAAATAAACAACATAAAATAAAATTTTCAAAAACTGAAAGTTTTATAAGAAAATTTTCAATATTTTTAATTTTGAATAATGCAACGCTTCTCTATTTATTCTAATAAAATTTATCAGAACATGTTGGCCTAAAATGATTCCTTGATAATTTCCTGTGAAATCGCTCTTTTCAATTGTTTCATATTTTCGCTTAAAAGGCAGGCATTTAATTTTTTGCCATTTTTACTATTAATGAAATTGAAGAAAAGTAAAAAAAAACCCAAATAAACTAAATAAATCTAAATTTAAATACTTTTTAAAATGACAAACAACAATTTCGTTCTTTGCAGTAGTTCGTCCTCACTGAGCAGGTATTTCTTATTTCAATTTCATTCAATTAATATTACACTCACACATCATTTGTTTTATGCGCCAGTGGAATGTCTAATGAAGCGCTTTAGCACAGAATTTCATTTTGTATCTCGTTATCTTGTGCAACTTCCCCGTCATTTGAACCAGCAAAATAAAAAAAAAAACCTTTATTACATTAATTCTATCTGTATAAAAGTGGAAATGAATTTTATGGTCATGATTTTTTTGTTTGTTTGTTTGTTATTAACTTGTAGCAAGATTAAGATTTGTGTGGAAATGAATTTTTGAATAATTAGCATGATGTTTATATAAGGCGCTCACTACCAAATTCACCTTATTTTTGTGTTGATATTTTCCAAAAAATAATAATAAGCATTTCAACAACGCAGATTATAAGCTAAAGATTTTTCAAGTGTTTAATAAGCGGTTACGTCAATGCCCAATAGTGGGTGCCATAAGTGAGGGCACTTTATCATATCAGAGAAATGAAAATATCTACAATATTGTTTTGCTGAACAATTGCTTAATGACATTTTACACTACACCTATACCGGCAGGGGTTTTCCTATTTTGCTGATGAGGTCACAAACTGTGAACTCGTAGGGAATTTCAAACACCTCATCGAAGACGCAAACAAAGTGGGGACAACAAATTTTAGCTCAGCCATTTTGCTAGAAGGATTTTTCCTTTTTTTTAGGATATTTTAGCATATTTTATATGCTAAAATTAAGTCTACATAAATTATTTAGGGTATTCACACTGTCTGCTATTTAGTCATATTGTCATAAAGTCATAATATATTAGACTAGTCTGAAATCACTTTTTTATTAAATAAAAATATGTAAAAGATAACTAAAGCGCAAAATCTACATATAAACCAGACAAAAATTTCTCACGTTTAACTTATGCAACTGGCAGCTACTGAAAGTTTTTCCAATTGCCGCCACCAAAATGATGTATTTAGCTCATATCTAGACAGCAGGTGTTTTAGTTTGTACATACAAATTATTTTAGCAGACTAAGTTATGAAGGGTTATGCACACTAGTCATATATTTTGTTCTATTATTTTATGACTTATGACTTTATGACTACAGTGTGAATGCCCCAATTGTGTTTAAAATAACGAATTTTGAACGGCAACTTATATGTGTAAGAAGCAATACGTCATAATGTAAACGTGTGTTACTTTTAGTAGAGGACTTAAAAAAGAAAATTGTCAAAATAAGGCAGGCTAAGGAGGCACCGAAGAGAATAGTGACTAAATTATGAAGACCAAAGTTATATAATCAAAATCGGTCACGCCCACCGCCCATGTAATTCAAATTCTATCCAAAAAAGTTTTGAAGTTTATTGAATTCACTTTCTATAATTAAAAGAGATGCATGACAATTGTTACTGCCACGCCTTACTCCTACCGCTCAAGCAATTCATATTCATTTTTTCGTATCGATTATTATTGATATTTTTCTAAATTATTTTAATAATAGTTTTTTTTTAAATTTCAACTCCTTTTATATAAAAATTTTTTTATATATATTTTTTCTATTTTCAATAATGCAGCACGCTTTTGAGAGGCTTCTTCACGATTTTGCTGCTATTATTTTTCAAAATTTTTTGGAAAAAGTAAATAGCAAAATAATAGTTGTACTAAAGAAACCATCCAAAAGTGTTGTGAAATATTGGATTTATAAAAAGACCTCAACATTAAAGAAATGATTATTGAAATAAAATGGAAAAATTATTGAAATTTATGCAAATTATCCACTAAATTATATGAAAGTATAGTGACATTCACATTTCTGAAAAAAAAATTCTACATTTTTACACTTTTTAATGACAAATAACAATATTAATTATGTCGTTTGGAAATAGTGAATTCATTAGAAACTTATTCCACCATCCCCTACGAAAATTCGTTTTCATTTTAAAATTTCCAAGTGCAACTTCTTATATAAGAACTAGAAAAATGTTGCACGTTTTGCTTTAAAACTGCCACTAATTGCCTCAGTAAAAGCAACTTCTCACGAATGACACGAAAAACTAACTCTATCGTTTGCCACTGTTGCTACTTTTGAACAACAAGATAAGATTAGAACGAAATTTGTTAAACATGAAGTCATTTGATAAAATTTCCAATTCGTTGAACAGCTTAAATTTGTAGTTCAGCACAATTTTTGGAATTATAAAATTTTTAATCTGCACATAAAAACTTATCAAACTGCTCCCATAAAAACTTAAGGAGTGTGACTTTTGTTTCGATTGATTTACAACAATATTTCTGAAATATTTTTAAAGAAATAATATTAATTTAAAAATGTTTAAGAAGAAAAATTTTCCCAATTTTTGGCAGAAAAAAATCAAAATTGAACAGCCCAAATTTATACTCATTCAAAAGTTCATGTCATGAGGAATGTAACGAAAGAATTTTTTAGGAAATCTCGGAACTACAGCATTTCGAAATATGTAAATAAATATATAAAAATAATCAAGTTCAAAGTCTATTTTCTAAATCGAATTTTTTTAGTTTTTCTTAAAGCACTCAAATAAATTCAATAAATCATCAAAAATTTGTGTACTCGAAATATACTGAAAAATCCCAATTCGGGGATTTTGAAAATTTTCTTTGGTCATCATAATTATAAAGCTTTTTGTTGGCTGGTTTTTAGGCACACTTCTCCAATTTGATTTCATTTAATAAAATGTTTAGGAAATGTTTATCTTTCTGCCCCTGCCACCCAGACAGATTAATTAATACACCTGCATTTGACACATTAAAGCAACAAAGTTTTCCAACTTACACAAACAAGTTCGAGCAGAACTTGTATTCTATCATTGTTTTAGAAAGAAAAATGTATGTACATACAAAAAAACCATAAATAATATAAAACGAAATATTTAGAAATTATTTTTGTTTCGAAGTAATAAATTATTGAATAAAAATCAAACTCACACTCTCCTTGTCAGCAGAAAATGTATTTAAAAACAAAAAGCCAGAAAAACGGAAGTACTTTATCATGTTTATTTATTTTTATATATTCTTCTCCTTGTTTATTTTATTTCCATGTTTTTATTTTGTAATTAATACATTTTTTTTTCTAGAAAGCAAAAAAGAAAAATAAAAGAAAACATGTTAAGAAAGCCCGGTTAAATAATGTTTTGAAATTTATTTTTATCTGCTGAAAAGTCTTAAGCTGAAGGAATGAGAAAAGAGGTCGTTTCTTGTAAATTAAAGATAAAAAAATTCAAATGAAAGGAAAATCATAAGTAAATAAAGGGAATACTTTTGTGGGGTGATATAACAAATTGTAGGAACTCTGCTCTGCTAAATCTTAGAAAACAATTTGGTAAAAAGAGCTGTTTAGCAAGCGAATAAACCGATAAGCCAGCAGTAACACTTTTCATTAGGAATTATTTTATTTTACCCGCATTTTATTTGGAATAAAAGAAGGCCTCTCCCCGAATTTTCATCCATATCGAGTGGAATCGTATCCTTAGTCGTTTCAACATGGAATTACGGATATATATTTTATATCTATTTTCTATGTATCCATAATTAAAGAGAGCATTTTCAAGGTTTAGAAAAACACTATTCTCCGTCCAAACGAACCTGCAGAAACTATAAGCCATTCTTACAACCCAATTTTGGTTAAAAGTAGGATTTAATTTGACGCAAAAAAATAAAAAAATTTTCAACTCGTATAGAATTCCCAAAATATGCTGTTGTCATATAGCAAAGGAAATCAATATATTTTTTTTTAAGAATTTATAAGAAAATTGTTACCCACGACACAACTTTATTCTTAAACATCGTCTTAATTTGGTTACGACTATTTAATTCCCAATTAGGTGCGACTGTTTGTTGTGATGACTTGAAAAGTTTGATATTAATTTTTAAGAAATAAAAAAAGTTATTTATTACGCTTTAAATTTATGTCTTTTTTGGGTTGTTGTCTTTATTCTGAAGGAATTGTAACGCGTTATGCCAAACTATTAATGAAAACACATCGACATTTAAATACACAAACATTTTAAGTAAGCAAATACTGCTAAATTTGTTGATATTAAGAGATCCACACCCCTTTTGAAACAAATTAAACATATGAAAAAATATTTAAGTCTACAAGAAAAAAATATGTGTTTTTAGTAGGGGTTAAGGTCAGAAAGATGAACTGTATTTTGAGCGATAATAGATAAAACTTCTGCCGCATAATAACCACAAAATCATGTAATAAGTGAAACTATCGATTTCACTAAATAAGTATGAAATTTGCCGCTTAATTTTTTAATGATTTCTGGCACACAAATTGAGTTGAGAGCCGAGTGATCTTCAAAGTGTTGGAGTAAAATTTTATGGCCAACGTTTTGTCCCGCTATATTTTACGGTTTGTTAGAAAAGAGCCACTTATATCATTATGAGTTGGAGATAGAGGGTTAATATGTTTCACAAAAATATATCTGCCATAATATTTTCAAACAATTTGCTGAACATAGCCCCTCTCTCAGGTATAAAAGACAGAAAAGAGTTACTAAAATATACTAGCGAATCACTAGTTCCATTGTCTACACAATATCCAAAAAGAACTAACTATTTAGCCAACAACTTCAATGTCAGTAGAAGGTTTTTAATGACACGCACATGATAAATAGCATTTCCGGGGTATTACAAGTCACTAGTACTGGTTGGCAACTGTGATAATAAGTAAGTCCAGGTTCACACGAGTAAGTTTTTGTAGCTCATCTTTTGAATTTATGATAGAGAGTGGAGTGGTGAATAGCATTTCGTACAGAACTGCTGGGTTCTCTTTATTTGTCATTTCTTTTAGTTCTCTGCTTCGCTGTGAAGAAATGTTGAAATAAAAAAATTGCGAAAGAAACAAATTTCCTTTTAAATAAATAACAAAATTATTTTTAATTTTTAACCTGTAAAATAAATTTTTTAACACAAGCTAAATGAAATGAGCTGTCAAACATTTGGAAGTAAAAGAAAATTTGTTGCAGTAAATTTTTCTGTGTGAATATTCAAACCACTCCAAAGCGAAATTGAACACAATTTAAGATACAAAAACATCCTCGTGTGAACGTGGCCACGACTATGAAGCCCGATCTGCGTTAGTCTTGGTTGTGATAATGGTTCTCGACCTGTCTTAATTACGAAGCCATAGCAAAAAGAAGCAGAATACACCATCCACCTCAATCGGTACTGTAGTAAAAATTCCCCGTCGAAGTAAAAAGTTAAAATAACTGCAACCAATTCCCCATCTGTCCTATCAATAATATCCCCTTCTTTCTAGTTCAGACACAACACACTGCAATGTTGGGATAATCTCCTGAGTGCTGTTCCTACTAAAGAAATAAAGAAGCCAGCACAGTTTCACTATTGATATTTCGTGCAGGTTATAACCACAAAATTGTTGTTGAAAAAAGTGTTCGCCACCACAGAGCATTCAATTAAGGTCAAAACTAATTTATTCAATTATTAAATTTATCGATGAATTTCGAAGTGGAAAATGAAAACAATTTCTCAAAGCGATTGATGGATGCCTATTTGACTTCTAGTACAGACAGACAATTTGACGACAGTGCAATTGCGACATGAATAAAACACTTGAACAGACATATGTGAAGAGTCAATAACTTTTTAAATAAATACTTTTACACCTTTTAGGCACTTGTTTTATGAAACTGATTTGAAAGCATTTCAAAAAAATATCTATTTATAAAAACAGACCTTTAAAGCGTTCAATAAATAAAAACCAGTTTACATGAATAAATATTGGGTTCACATATAAAAATTCATTTGACATTACATGCACACACATACATACATACATATGCATGTATGTGTGTATGAGTGTGTGAATTTGACGTGTGTTAAAGCGATGATTCATTTAAAAAATATTAAATAAATATAAATTGAAAGCTGATGACTCTTTAGGAGGCAGTTTCTATGAGTTTGTGTGTGTAATTGTTTATTGTGTTTTTATGTTTGTTTCTTAATTAAATGCTAGTAAACCAGAAGAAAGCCAAATAGTAGCACAATTTTTCTAACTTCATTTATTGTTTGTTGCCTTTCCTTCTTTTTTTTATTCTGTCGTCATCATCTCAATTGTTTAAGATGCTCTGCAGTTGTGGCCGACTAATGAACGAACTTCATTTTTTGGTATGATTTAAATTTTTTAAAGCGCGTATAGGTAACGTTGTACATATTAATTTATTGAATGAGTCATACTCAACCACATATTCAAGTGTGTGAGATTTAATTTCATGTGTGTGTGTGTGTGTGTGTGCGTTTGTTTTTAACAAACTTATGGCGGTGATAATTAAATGAGTAGAAATACCCCAACATTCTTGGAATTTGTGTACATTTTTGTAGAAGTTATAAAACAGACACGCAAACAGAGACACGCATACATTGAAACTTTTTCTTTTTGATCGATGATGCTGCTGGCATGTTAAACGTGACCATATTGAAAAAAGTGGTAAAATTCAATGAAGTATCGTTGATCCGAACCAAAAATAAAAAGCAAGGAAATCATTATTATGAAACATTTAAACAATAAAAATGGATAAAAGAAAAGCAACATGCAAGCACATGTAACGGTAAAACATGACATGCTTACACACACATACGCACGCAAGCAAAGTGACATACAAAAACAGCTGCTATGGAATGCAACAGGTTTATTTGAAATTTTATTGTTATTGAATTGCAAACAAGACAGTTTGTTGTAGTTGTGCGTATGTTTGTTATCGGAATGCTTTTATTGACACAAGTTTTGTATTACATGTGCCTAGACTAATACCCAGAAAACATTTTATATCGAAAATGGTCAATGGTTGCCAAGAAAGAGGACTAAGTTCGGAAAACTTCTACAATATATTTGAAAGCAGCCCGTATGAACCCTGGAAAAAACTATCTAGGGAAATTTAACGACGGAACACAGCATGTTTTCATTTTTCTGAAACCTTTCAAACTATCTGATGTATTAAAATATTTATATTAACTTAAATTTTTACGATAAATCCTTCAAATGTCGTTCAACGATTTTGGAGATGTACCCAATAAAATGTGCAAGTTAGTCATTTAAGTTAGTAATTTAATTTATGAAAAGCTTTGCACAATTGTCAATATCTAACATCGATTTTACCAGATAATAACACCTCTCATATAAATTTCACTCCGCTGAATACTAAACATTCTTCTATAACCTTGAAAATTGTTGAAATCTCATTTTATTCCACCCAAAAACTTTCAAGAATTTTAGTGGCAGCATTATAAAATTTAATTTAAAAGAAAAATTTTAAAAAGTGTGAATATACATGTGCATGCAAATGCAGATATGAAATTAGAAATTAATTTGGGTAAGAATGGGCGCAAATACATGCACTCATTTCGCTACTATTGTCATAGTTTTTAAAAATTCTAAGATTTCATTTTTCATAAACACACTTACGATCCTAAATTTAATTTGAATAAAAATTTATTTGATATATTTAATGCATCTATAATTACGTAATAAATTTTTACTCTCCTTCCATCACAAGTGTCGACAAAAATGTTTGCTGGGCACATGCACACGTGTGCGCATAGAAATCTAAACATTCAAACATCATAAATCAAGGATAATCGATCCAGCATCATTAGAAAAACGGTTGTATCTATTACAAAATAATGAAATAAAGTTTCTTGTCACTTGTGGGAATTAGTGTAATTATTCCATGTCGTATTTAATGTTCAAAATAGTGATTATTTTTTACTTGGACCTGTATTTATGTACGTTGATAATATATCGGCGATTTTTCAGTTTTGTGTATATATAAATATTTGCCGCCGATATTTGAGTTTTGTTTATTCCTCAGAAAATAAAAATTAATTCTTGACTTTTATTCTTCGATCAGATCAAATGAAAGTTATCCCTTCAGTTTTAATTTTGCTAAAATTTATATTAGCCGATGTGAAACTGAATTTATCGACATAATGCGTTCCAAAAAAAAATAAATATTTTATATTGATTCTATTGAAAAATTACTTATTTTGTAAGCACAATAAATCAAAATAATAACTTTTATTTTCTAATCGAAAAATACAAGTCAAGAAATGGCTTTTATTTCCTGACGAATAAATACGACTCAGAATATGATTTTCAAAATAAAACTTACAACCGTTTAAGTCCCTGCTACTTAGACCTTTTCTTTAGATTTTATAGAAGGACTACCAACTTCCTTCCAATGGTGAAGGCTTGAAAATGAACAATTGTGGAGGGTTGGCACCGCCCGGTTTTCTAATCACTTCTGATTGCAAAAATTCCATAAAAACTATACAATGAAAGTAGTAGGAAACCGTGTCAGTAAAATTGACTACAAACTTATATGACGAGTAGGAGTAGGAGTGAGATGGAAAACTCTCCAAAAAGAGTAAACGAACTGACTGCACTTAAAACATAATTCCCAACGAGGTCTGAATTTGATTAACTCAGAGCTGCTTTGCGACTGAAATTTTTGATTTTATTTACAAAACCAAGCAGTTACCTTTTACAATCGAGAAATTTAAAAGCTTTTTCAATTCCATTTTGGTGTAGCCTAAAGTTTTTTACAATCGAGAAATTATTAGATAGACACACGCGTTTGTTTACTTGATGCTTCCAGCAAAAATAAAAGAAAACCTCTGTCTGCCTTTCAATTTCGAGTTTGTAAAAGGGGACTTACAGAGATACAAAAATAGAACTGGTAGATTAAAAAATCTCTAAATGCTTGTCGTTTTTCAAAAGATTTTCTTAATATAATTTTCTTTCTTATTCTTCATCATTTATTAACAACTCTTAGAATAACCGCTCCACTCTTAAATAAATTATATATTTTATGCAGCAAAATTTATATAAAAATATACTTTAAAGTATTTATGTACGTATTATGTGCAATTGTACATAAAAATAGAGATGGTACGAATGTATTGAAGTATGAGAATAAAATATCAAAAGATATTTTTCTTTTTGTCATTATAAATTACATTATAAAGAAAATCACTTGATAAATCCAAACGAATTAACAAAAGATTATAAAATCTAAAGAAAAGCTCATAAAATTTATTTTAAGAAAATTTATTAAAGCGAGGGAAAATAATGCAGCCGACACAAACTGTACGAGTATTGATAAGAATTTTTCCATTCTCTAAAGCAGAACTGGAAGAAAGAAACGTTTGTAATAAACGCAGCTTAACTGCACTAAAAAATATGAAAAATGATTAAAATGACAGACGATGCATTGAGAAAAGGAACAGAAAATGAAATTAAAGCATTTAAAAGAAAAAGTTCAAAGTATTTGACATTTGGAGATCAAATAAAATAAAATGAAATAACAAGAATAAATAAATATATTTCACTGCACTCCTCCTTCGTTGACAGTTCAGCCAGCAGCTTTTTAATAAACGTAAACAAATTATTTTAGAGACCAGTAAAAGTCTATGTGTGGTCGGTATTCATAAAAAGATTTATACTTGAAATGTATTTTAAAACAAAATTTGTATTAAAAGAAATGTTTTGAAATACATTTCAGGTTCAAATTAATGTTTTATGAATAGGTCTGTTTGTTTTTAACAATTTTCAACTGTATTCGACTCATCGCTGGAAGCAAAAGCAACGCTTAAGTGTGACACCCGTCATTCAGTTTGACGTATAAATTTTTTGTTCATATAAAAATTTCTGCTCTGCGGGAATATTCCCCAAAAAATAAATATTTCAGCTAATAAATTTATCCATTAACTATCAATAAGATAATCACACTTATCGTTTTAGTGAATTATTTATTAAAATTTTCCCCTTTAATAATGATTGAATTGATTGCTGTGCTTCTGTTATCAAGCGTATTGAACACAATATTTGTCCTTCATTGCATTCAAATATATCTGCTAGTCCTTTTTAGTATTGGAAAATCGAATATGTTGTTGCTACAACTGATAAAAAAATATCTACTGATTAGTAGTTGAACAGTAAATAAATCTAATAATAATTAATTAATTAAATGTTTCTTTTGTATTCTAGAAATTTAAAGTTCAAACCATTAAAGACAAAATTCTTAAAAAGATTTTTATTAACATAAACGTGCGATTGCAGCGTATCACTGCAATTTGTCTTACTCTCACATATTTAATTTTTATATAATTATGAAGTAAACAAGGGAAATATGCAGCGCAAAGCAGTTTTAATAAAATGGTTGTTATCTTATCATTCTTTTTATATGAAACAGTCAACTGCGAAAAAGCAAAACGTTGTGTGTGTGTGTGTATTTGCGTCTAATTATTTGTTTAAGGCAAATTGAAGAGGGTTGGGCAGTCTACTATTTTATTTATTCTCTTTATATGGAGTTTGACAGTTGAGCCACAACAAAAACCAACTATTTGGGCCTGGAACTCTAAATGAAAATAGTTATGAAAATTATTGCGGTCATATGGCCAAGACGGCTGTTCTTGAAAGCGCTCTGAAACAATTTTTCCAATCAAATTAATTTTGTTACTATATTGTTATTGTTATTTGCCTCTTCCGGTAAATATTTATTTCTTTAGTTAAACACACAATATTTTCATGACGAATTTCTTTACAGAAATTGTCGCTTGAATGTCTGATAATTATTACATATAAAAATCCCCTTCTATGACTGTTGCAATCTATAAATTATTAAAAAAAAAAATATCTGCTTCTTAGATTACTTTACGTTCGAAACCACAAATATGCTGGCCAGTCATAGGCTAATAAAGTTTTATATAAGTCTACATTTTTGCTTAGGGAAGTTCAGTTGAATAATTTAAGTCAATATTTTGAAGTCTAGGGATTATTTGGCGTACGGCCCAATGACATTCAGACATAGAGACACGCTGAAAATATATTCAAAATTTTCTTGTTCTTAAAATGGAACAGATCTATGAAAGGATGGCGTTACGCAACGATTGAAAAGAAAAAGCTGAATCACTGAGAGAAACCAAGGACATACCAAAAAGTGGATATCAGAACTGATTCGAGTTAAAAAAAAAACTCCCTACATGTGTTCTTCATATGAGGACGAGTACTGTGGACAGGAAACCATAGAAATGATGAATAAATATTTTTAGAAAATATTAAAATTCATCTCATTTTTCGAGGAGACCTCGTATTTCTCCAGTAAAAACATTTTTGTTGACCTTTTTTTTATTTCTTCTGAACAGTTTCTCATGTACAGAAACCGATTCAAAAACTTTTAAAATTTAAATGCATTTAAACTATATATGTATCATTCGAAAGATCTTCGTTTATTCTTTCCAAATCTGTCAAGGAAATGAAAATCTGATAATATTCAACGCAACTCATGATTTCGGAGGTGTTTCAAAATAACTTTCCATTTCCTTTCACTCTTTGTTGCAGCACAGTGTAATTTATTTGTTCTTAATTATTTAAATAAATTATTTTTTTTTGTGCTATTAATCGATTAACCAATTAATTCAAAACCAACAGACTTTTAACCACTAAAAGCGATAAATTAACAAACCGATTTACCGATTAAAACAGAAACCCGGATTAATTGAATACCCCAACACACTCACAGACAGACTTTTTTACGAAATATCTTCCACTTTGCACTCACGAAACGAAATACGAGTGGCGTTGTTACACAAAAAAATTGTCAATTCTTGAAATTCCTTGGAAAACCATAAAAAAAAATATGGAAAACACAAACAAACAATTAGCAATTTGATAATTTTCTCGTTATTATTTTTGTTTTTATCACATCGCACAATAATAATTATGAATACAAAACATGAAGATTTTTAAGTTTCGCAAAACAAGACGGAACAAGAAAGAAAACACTGAAAAGAGGTCAATAATCTTGAATTTGCAGCATTGAAAAATTTTGAAATATTTATTTACAAGTTTCAACATTTCAAAAACTTTATTGAAATGACACTTCTTCCGTTTATGGCAAAAGGCTAATTTATTTCGGTTTCATATCTTCTTTTTTTTCTTTAATTTATTTTTCTCATTTTGGCTAAAACATGTGTTTAATAATCTTTATCTTATTCTTTTTTTTTTCAGTTGCACTGTTTCATAGTCAGAAACAATGTCGAACAGTGTGCGGCCATTAAAAATTACCATAGTTGGTGATGGCATGGTGGGAAAGACTTGCCTGCTGATCACCTACACACAAAACGAATTCCCTGAAGAGTATATACCAACAGTCTTTGATAATCACGCCTGCACCATAACAGTCGACGATAAGGAATATAGTCTGACATTGTGGGACACAGCCGGCCAGGAGGACTATGAACGTTTAAGGCCCTTAAGTTATCCAAATGTAAGTATTTACAGAGACGGAAATAACAGACAACGAAAGTGTGACAGCTTATTTATAACGGGAGACCCCTAAGGCGAATGTACATAACTTCCGTTTAAAGTTTTCATATAAAAAGTACATTAAAAAATTCAGAATGCGTCTAACATGGAGTTCTTTACAAGCACGATTTATTAGATTTTAGTTATTGATCAACTTGCGCATTTAAATTCAATGCAATTTTACCATTCTATTTTTCGTACTTTTAAAATCTAAAGTTAAAATTTATTATACACCAAGAAGTCGTGAGAAAAACTCGTAATGTAAATGTCCGTGGCTTTCGTTGAAACAGTTTAAAATAAAATTGTCGATAAGACAGAGTAAAGTCAGTGATATGCCACAGTGATATGTTTTGAAAATTCCAAAAACATATTTCTATTGTACTCGTTAGTATTTCTTCGTTGTTTTTTAAGAGTTATGAATCTGCACTTTCTTTTTATCTTTAAGCTAAGATATCATTTTTTCAATTTGATAATCTCAAACTTTACTAATTTTCATTTCCGAATTTCAGACCAGTTGTTTCCTCTTGTGCTATTCCATCAGCAGTCGAGCTTCTTTTGAAAACATCAAAAGCAAATGGTGGCCAGAAATTCGTCATTATTCCAATAATGTTCCCGTTGTTTTGATCGGCACTAAATTAGATTTGCGCATAGCGAATTCGGAAAAATTCGTGACAACAGCCGAGGGTCGCCGTCTAAAGAAAGAAATTCATGCTCATTCTTTGGTAGAATGTTCGGCTAAGAAAAAAATTGCTCTGCACAACGTTTTCGAAGAAGCTGTTCGAGCTGTCGAGAAGAAACCCAAAAGCAAACCGCAGTGTAGAATTCTATAGTGAAATGGTGTCACATTTTAGCCTGGTTCTAAGTTAAAAACAAGCAGACAAAACTAAATTTTGTATGTTGTTAAAAACAAAGTATTTATTTCAATGCTTTAGTATAAATAATTATTAAAATAATAACTATTAAAGTTAACACAGTTTAATTAAATTTTATATAAAGAGGAAACTTTAAGTTTCTTGAAAGTTGTTTGTAATTTTACGATTTTAATATTTTCAAATTTTTTTTTATTTAAAATTAATTTACACAAATAAATAAGTGATGTTATTGATTATTCCAATGACGACTTTCTAATGTAAAATTGAGCAAACTACTATTTTATGTAAAAAACTATTGAGATTTAAGTTATTTTTCTTAATTAATTTCCACTGACGATTTGACCAAAGTTTGTTTTGTTTTCCTTTTTGTTCTTTATAAAAAATTTTATATTATTTTAAATAGTTTGTATTTGTAAAAAACGTTAAATAAATAAAAAGAAACAATATCTAAAATAATACATATACTAATAAGTAATTAATTTTTATTTATGAATGTATATTTTAAATGCAATCCAGCATGTATGTATGTAATTATAATATTTAATAAACTAGTCACATATAAAAAACAAAAGTAAACGTTTATTTTTCTATATAATAAACGGGTGTATGTTCTAATTCAGCATCGAAATTACTCGTATAAAATTAATGCGTTAAACGTGTTAATCTCTTGCCTTTGCCTTTTTAATAGACACAAACTTTTTATACTTCCTACAAAATCACACATTTAACTAACATGATGTTGTAATAATGGCCGTAAATATCATTGGACTCATTCAGATGCACTCTGATATTAGTGACATTTCACAATTATGGTTTCAGTCCGAGTATGCAAACGATTTGCATTACCGGAAATAGTTGACAATTAAATTTTTTTATCTTGGGCTGGAACTCAATATATGGCCTCTAAGTATGCAGCGCATTTTGTCAAAAATAGAAAAGAGGACGGATGAAGACAGATCAGAAGAATATTGTTGCGGCTATGTTTACTTCGCCGGTGAATATTTTGCGTCAGTTACCGACGAAGTAGGGCGCTTTATTTTGCTTTTTATGACACGACGGTGTTAATCGCTGTCGGTAGTGTTCACGGTCCAGTGCTATGCCTTCTTCATTGAGACACAACGACAACAACTACGAAATCTCGCACTGCTGCAGGTCAGAAAAATACTAACTCGGGACCTATGCCAATAACAATTTAATGAAGCAACCATGTGCCATCTTGTTTTAAAATAGGAGAGCATTTAATAAACTTATTTCAGCAAAGCTGATCTCAACAAAGCCACAGCAAATACAACAATCACACAAAGTAGACATACAAACTCAGTTGAGGTTAGGTTAACTTTAAGGGCTCTGTTCTAAACAATTAAAATGAATCCATTGAATTTGTAGCTTTGAGGCCTGGCGGAAAGTTAATGCCCAGTGCCATTACGGCATCACGGCAGTGCACTGGCACAGTAGATAGAGGCAACAGGCCAAGTTTAGCTGCAGTTTTGTATTGCAAATCATACTTTTCACTTGCAAGTATTTTCACTTAAATTATAACTGAGAGCTTATATGTAGGAATATGCTTGTTTTATATAGAAGATATTAAATATATAGTTTACCTTATATCCAACAAATGTTAGTATAATTTTAATAAATTATTTCCGCTTTACTTATTTTCACTATCTTGACAAAATTTGCACTCAATTTGTTTAACGCTGAAGCTGCTACACAGTATTGTGTATGAATTGACATATGGACAATGGCAAGACTGCATATTTTCCACGAAAAATATTCAAACTCAATATTATTTTTATGATATATAACAAAAAAATTGCTTTTAGTGCACTTTTGTAGATATTCCATTCGTGTTCCACATTTTTATTTCAGTAATCCCTTCTACGTATACCACGTCAGCCAACATTTTACACGAACTAAAACTCCGGTTTAAATAATTTTTATAACACTTTGACATTTAGGTCCGTTACAGTATTTATATTTTCAGAGCAATTAACTTCAATATATACTCAAGGCTAACAGTTTTAAATGCCTTGCCATAACTTTTGACATAAGATTGCATTCATGTCAAAAAGTAGTAGCCAAAGAAAACAAACCATTTGTTTACCTAACCAGAAATATATTTTATTATTCTTGGTACTCATTTAATGCAAATAATAAATAAAACATGTCGACGGACAAAGAAAAGCTGGAAAAAACTAAAATCAATACCCAAGTTAAACATGTGCCCAAAGACGCTCAAGTAATAATGTCGATACTGAAAGATTTAGGCATACAGGAGTATGAGCCGAGGGTAATCAATCAATTATTGGAGTTCACATACCGTAAGTGATTTAACTATTTGTTATGAATAAGTAATTTAATGCAACAAGTTTGTTAAAGGTTATGTAACTTGCATCTTGGACGACGCCAAAGTGTTTGCAAATCATGCCCGCAAGAAAACCATCGATTTAGATGATGTGAAACTGGCTACTGAAGTGGTGTTAGATAAGGCCTTCACCTGCCCTCCACCAAGACATGTAAGTGTTATGAAATGTCCCAATAGCCAGAGTGTGAATTCGTATTTGTTTTTAAGATAATTTCCAAACTAGCCGAAGTGCGCAACGCAATGCCTCTACCACCTATCAAGCCGCACTGTGGCCTACGGTTACCACCAGATCGCTATTGTTTATCAGCATGCAATTACAAGTTGCGTGCGGCTACACAGCCCAAGAAGATGACAAAATCGGCTTTGGAAGGTAGATCTACAATAAAAACACAAATTAAAGCAGCTCCCAGTGCAGGCTCCATGGGTGCATCTAAACGTCAGACCGTATTGGCGCCCAAAACTCAAGTGGTTACTATTCCCAAGCCAGTTATTAAATTTACTACAACCTCAAAAACAGTATCGGTAGATAATAAGCAGAGCATAGCATCTTTGAACATTAGTCATGATTCTAGCAGCGACATAAAAATGGAAGTAGATTCAGATAATGCTGCTGCCGGCATTATTTCTACCGGAACATCGGGTACTTCTGGTAGCGGAGGAGGTGGTGTAAAAAGAGAACGCGAAGATGATGAATTCGAAGTAGTTCCATAATTTTTTTCCCTTTTCTCACGAAAAATATAAATAAAATTTATTTCAGATTTATATTCTTTCAATTCAAGGTCTTATATTTCACAGTTTGTAATTATGAAATGATTTGCCTTATATAACGTTTTACAATTTTAGCATGTGGAGGTTTACATATACAAGAATTACAAAGCCGAATGTGTAAGTTTTACTTTCCTTGCAAAGCCAATATAATGGCACAACCCAAGTCCATGATTTGCAAATACTCTGAGCCACCATCTTGCAAACGAAACGAGCATTCCTTTACAAATTTTAAAAATAGTTACAGAAAAATATTATTTCAGCACATGTATGTACTCACTCCGAGTTTATCGCATATAATAGCCTTTTGCATATCGGTCAGGAAACCACATCTTAATACATACTCGTTGAACTGTTCTAACATTTGGCCAACACTGTAAGCTTCATAGGCAATATTGGATACATAGTCTTCCAATTTACTATAATTTCCGGAACGACAAACTTCCAAATATTCCTGCAGATAAGATTCGGGTATAATACCCGACATTTCCATGAGATCTGCAGTTGTGATTTTATGCTCAGCACCCTTCAGACGATAGCAAGATTGTAACGTGGTAATAGCTCGTCTCATGTCACCACCGGATATATCAACTATAGACTTAAAGGCATCGTCTTCAATATTAACGCCTTCCAACTCACATATATGTTTAAGTCTTTCAATAATTTGTTTTTCACCCAAGGGTTTAAACCTAAATTTGGTGCATCTAGAAGTGATGGGTTCAATAATACGTGAAACGTAGTTGCATACTAGGCAAAATCTCGTGCTGCGACTCTGTTTTTCCATCGTTCTTCTTAAAGCCGCCTGTGCAGCATGGGTCATTGAGTCAGCTTCATCGAGTATTATAATTTTGAATGGTGGGCAAGGCCGACCGTCTGGTCTTGTGGAACTGGCCGTGAGTTGAGCGAAATTCTTTATTTTCGTTCTTACCACATTAATGCCTCGCTCATCAGATGCATTCAATTCTAAAATTCTTTCGCGAAACATATCGCCAAATATCTGTCTGGCCGCTGCCAGAATGGTGCTCGTTTTGCCAGTACCAGGAGGTCCGTATAACAACATGTTTGGCAAATCTGCACCTTCCACGCATTTTTGTAAGACTGCTACTACCTCACTTTGTTCCACCACATCTTCTACACTCTTGGGACGGCTATATGCATATATATTTATTAAAGTCTTCTTACAAGAAACGTGTATCGCTAAACTTACTATTTTTCTACCCAAGGAGCTGGTGGTTTTTTACGTTCTGTTGATTGTTGGCCAGCAGATGTGCTAGCTTGACTTTTGTCGGCAGCAGTAGTTTTGCCAGTTTTGAGAAATGCTTGCATGTTTAAAAAATTCAAATGCTATAAGGAAGCAATAACCAGCAAATTCTATCCAATTGTTTATTGAATAAATAAAGGCGGGTTAAGCAGTTTGAATATCACTTATTAGGTAGTGTATGTTAAAAAAGAAGCAGAACACTACAAATGTTATTGACTGCTGTTAAGTTATATCGCCACTTTACATCACTGTCGAAATTGACCAGATGATTGCTGTTGTCAAAAATTGATTTTCAATTTATGTGATGTGTCAACATTTCAATAAAGCTTGTAGTTTTGGTTAAAAAACATTTATTTTTAAAGGACTTCAATTCCAACATACATATGGGCTTAAAGCTTGGATTAATTATATATAGGCCTACAAAATGGATATAACACACTTGTTTAAAGCCGGAGTTATGGCTGTTAAACTTCAGCGAAAGGGAGAATTAGATCCTAAGAGAATTCTGCCTAAGCCATCCACACGTACGAATGGTCATCGGGATGAATTCTCCAAACAGGCCAAGGATGTGTGCAATAAAATCACTGCCTTGCGTAATGTCCTTATAGAAAATCGGTCGGCTTACATGAAAATTGGTCAGCACTTAAAAAGTGCCGCTCAAATGACCGATGAGCAGAGGGATTTAATTGATAGGGAGTCAGAAAAGTTTGTCACTTTCTACACCCAATATCTAGGGCAAATGCGTAACGATTGGAAAAAAGTGAAACGAAAGCCGCAACAGCAACAACACATAGAGGCAGTATTAGAACTGCTGTCATCATATTTAAAAGCTGTGCAAAATATTTACTTGGAGCAGAAGAAATATCGTGTACAACATGAACTTGAGACATATCGTTTACTTAAGCTGGCCTCAGATAAAAAGAAAATACCTGTAAGGCCTGCAGGAGAACAGAGGTCGCGGAAGACCTCCACGGTGTCTTCAACCTCAAGTAAAGACTTGCAGCAAGTGGATAATGAACGCCGGTCAATGAATGCGTCATGTAATGATTTAGCTGAAGGTTGGGACTTAGACGATGATGATATTACTGCTCCAAGAGCATACAACTCATTCACAGAAGAATCATTAACAGTGCATAATAATTCCTCAACTTGGACTATTGCCGACTCCAAAGCGCAAGTAGCTTTGGATGAAGATATACAAAAATCGCAGCAGTTGGTAGATGAAGCAGAGAAGTCATTAAGTCCTGAAGATGTGCAATTGTTTGAGGAGGAAAATGTACAATTGTACCACGAGTTACAAGGCCTGTCGGAAGAAGTAGAGGCAATTGAAAAGAATGTAGTGGATATTGCAACATTACAGGATATCTTTACGGAAAAAGTAAGAAATCAAACTTTTCATTTAATGTTTTCCCCATAGAAATTTATTCGATATAGAATAATTTATTTTGTTTTGTTTTCTCCAGGTAACTTTGCAACAACACAATATTGAACGTATTGTTAACGCTGTTGTAGGAGCAACAGAAAATGTCAAAGATGCTAATGAACAAATCAGGCAGGCTATACAGCGTAATGCTGGTCTACGCGTTTGGTCACTATTTTTCCTATTGGTCATGTCTTTCGCATTGCTGTTCTTAGACTGGTATTACGATTGAAAGTATTGTCTGTAATTGAATATAATATGTGTGTTGTAGCCTTTGTTATTAAGCATTTTATGGTAATTATGCACCATGTACTTGATGATTTCGTTTTCGGAACTGCTTTAAGTGCATAATTATATATAGTTATAATAATGTTGAAAATTCCTTTTTTATATGGTATAGATATAACGAAATGTAATAAATTTTACCATCATGGGTAAGACTAAAATCATTAAAACTTATACTTTATTTTTGGTACCAGATGAAGGTTCTTTCTCATGTTTCCAATACAAAGAGGTGTATTAAAACATCCTGCTCCTTCTAATTAATCTACGCAAGATATGCAAATGAATGCCTTCCAATGACAAGCCTGTTCGTAAATGGATCCATCTCTGCTGTGCATTATGTGAGAAAACTACTTACGAATGCTAATATAAGTTAGCCGCAGCTATTTTATAAAAGGACGTATTTAACAATCAAACGCCATTTGCTTTCGCGACGCATTTCAACGCGTTTAAATTTTTATCTGCAGCGCAGTGATGCAATTACGAACAGTCTGGCTGATTATCCAAACGCCTTGCATTGATGCAGCCTCATGTACTTTATTCTAAGCAAAGTAAAGTCACGTCACTGCAAACTATCTTAATGTTTAGGAGTTCACCGTCTTATGTATATGCGACAAAACTTCTTGGGTCGATACACACTTTCTTATAATAAAATTATGTTTGATTTAATTTTAATACTGTATTTCGTTTCGTAGTATATAGAACTTGTGATAAATTGAGATTCAACGTTTCTTTTAAACCAAATATGCATTTAATATGTATATGATTAGTTACTCTACTCACGTATCGCTCCTCCGCTAGTATGACAAAAATAACTTTTACTTCGGTTTTGTCCATTTATTAACACACGAGGAATACCAATTTCAATATTTTTATTATCTTTGAGTTCATTGTATCACAGTCAAATTTACTCCTTGAACGACGGGCACAAACTTATTTAAAATAGATTAATGCACTGGTTTTGCACTATGCTTTTAAGAAACATTTAAATATCGCTTTGCAAAGAAAAAATTAAATGGCAGTAATAATTTTTGGTCTGTTATTGATAACGGCACTTAAAAAGAAAGAGTATAGAATATGACAACTATTGGGGAGAGTACAAACACTGCAGCGGATAATATTAGCACATGTTGATTCAAAACAACACAAAATATAGTGGTTTCACTTATATGAAAATAAGCGAATCTCATTTCTAATCCACTGGTGAAAAAGCAGATGGCATCGTAATTTTTTATGCTATTGAAACGTTTCCATATATTTTATATTACTGGCAGACACTAGCATAAAATTTTCGAATTTGCGAAATTAATAAAAACTAAATTAACTTTCAAAATTTTAAAGAAGCTTTCGTTTGCAAAAAGCTTTTCAAATAAATGCCGAAATTTCACAACAAATTTGAAGGAGAAAGAGATTTTTTATATTCTAAAATCGGAAAAAAATATTTTTAAAGACGTATGTATAAGAACAAAAGAACTTTTACCGCAAAAATTCTATTGAGTCAAAATATTCAATAGATTTGTTCAATGCCAAAAAAATATAAGCCGGGAACACAGTATGTATTTTGTGTCATCGCAGACAAACGCAATGGTTTGTACTAGTGGCAACGTTTGCGGTTATCGTACGTTTCGTTTTGCAGCATTACCTTCCAAACAGTGAATTTCTAAATGATTACTCTGTTAAAGTAATTGGAAATACGAAAATGTTTAATTGGAAATAACAAGAAAAAAAATTCGAAATGACAGCACCAATGCGTTGTGACAGGATGCCATAGTTTTCGGTTGAAAATTTTTGCTTCACGTCAAGGCAATATGAAAAATAGGACACATAAAAACTTCGGATGAACTACCTCCGACATGTTGTGACTATCCTCTTAGACCCTGGATATAGCAAGAGGTTCTTAGAAATTGTTAAATTCTGAAGAAAAGGATTGGAGCAGACGTGTTCTATTTTAGATACTGTTTTGAAGTGACGTTGACAAATGATAGCAAAACAAATGTTAAATTTAAAAAAAGCTTTATGCTTTTTTTGTTTAACTGATAAGAAATTCTGTTTTCGAAAAAGCTCAGGTACAAGCAGATTTTCCACAGAAAATAAATTTTGAAAATTTATACATACATACATTGTAAAAATATCATTCAAAATGAATTAATAATTTTATAAAATAAGAAAAGCAGAATCTATTTAAAAGAAATTACATTTTAATGTTGCATTTTTATATTTTTTTATTAAAAAACTAAAATTATTATATATTACTCTGTCTTATAAAAAATTTTTACAACAATAATGCTTATGTACTATATATAGTGGTGCATATGTACATACTTTTATGTACACATGGATATTTATATATTTACATTTGTATTAGAAAATAAAATGCACAAAGAAAGACTTCTTAACATAGCGTTTTAAGTTATTACAGTTTATTAACTGGGGGCAAATTACAGCACTCGATGATATCGAACGAAATTACGAAATATTTCAATAGAGCTTATATGGAAATATTTTAAAATTTCGAATCGTATCGAATGCCGTAATTTTCCCCCTGGCCTTAAATTACCAGATTCGATATCGACGGACATTTTATAGCAATTTATATTTCAAGTTTGGCGAACTCTGTATTTGCCAATAAGGTTAAACAGAAAATTCAGGAAACTGCATGCACTTAAAAAATATATAGAGTACAAAATTTCCCTATTTTTATTGCGGTTAGTTTTCTCAAAAAACAAAATAATAACAATAAAAAGCTACAATATAACAGATACAATTTAATTTGATGTTTTATTTAATACCGGCTACACTTGAGTTGTTGTTGTAGATAAGAAATCAAGTAAAAGAGTATGAAACTATATTAATTCAAAACTAATACAAAACTAATAAAAAGGAAATTATACACAAAAAAAGAGTCTTATCAAATTAATATAACGACTTAAATCTGTTTTGGTTTACTTAATAATATTTCCAATATAAATGAATATAATAAGCAATAAGAAAAGAGCAATGAAATCATATTTCTTACAATAATCGAAAATAGACTGTACATTTAGCAATTTAGTCCTATTAAAAAAAATATTCTATCTAAATTTTTTTCCAATATAATTTTTGCCATTTTGCAAAAACTATAACACTTGCGAAGAGGAAATCTAAAAATATGAATTTCCAACTAAAATAAGCAATGCGTTCTATGTGACAAGCCCCGAGACAATGATATCTTGCGTTGCATTATTGGATTCATCATTGTCGTTGTTGCTCCTGTTGTTGTTGGTGCTAATTAAGGCTGATGCAATAGAAGAATAATCACCGGATGTTGTTGATTGCAAATTTATATTTTGCCCATTTGCTGCTGATGCTAATATTGATGTTGTATTTGTTTTTATCGTATCTAAATAATTGCGGCAAGGGAATGGCTGCAATTGTAGTGACGATGACGTGGCTGCCTCTGAGGCCGTTGCACTTGTGGCCTTTGCAGCTAAAATCAGATATGATTATTAGTTGTTTTTACATTAAAAATTATTTGCAATTGAAATCAAAGCTGTTAAATGTTGGATATTTAAGGAAAAATGGGATTTCACGCATTATTTCTTCCGAAGCGGAAAATATACTTTTAACATATGAAGCTTTTTATTTCGAATTGAATTACATATAAAATCCCTTAGAATTGAGTTCGATAGAAAATTATTTTCAACAACGCTGCCAATTAACCAGGACTA
The DNA here is from genome assembly GCA_963675445.1 of Linnaemya vulpina. NCBI lineage: Eukaryota > Metazoa > Arthropoda > Insecta > Diptera > Tachinidae > Linnaemya > Linnaemya vulpina. Next base: position 106,242,688 of record OY776277.1, read on the forward strand.
ATTTAATGTTCGGCAGCGAAAAAAATTTTAAGATTTAAGTAAAAAGGGAAAACTTTGGCTTAAATATAAACAAAAGTTTATTGCTTTTATACGTATTTCCGAAGCGTTATTTAATTTTGCACAATAATCGACAGTCGATATAAAATATCAATAAACTGTGCATTCATTTAACTAAAAAAAATGAACGTCCTCCCCAACACATTTTACAGCCCTGTTGACAATACAAAAACAAATATACAATCGAAAGGAGTGACGGAAAATATTTATTGAGTGCTAGAAAAAAAAAAGAAATAACAATGAATTTTCTACCCCACCCCAACGATTTGCTTACCTTTATCATGTTCGCTGGCATGTGCCTTCATGGCACTCTCTGTGCCAAACTTTTTGCCACACTGTTCACATGAGTTTGGCTTTTCGAATTTATGCACCGTCAACTTGTGCAATGTCAACTGGGAGGGTCGTGGAAAACGTACATGACAAATGTTGCACTCATAGGGTCGGCCCTCAGCATCATGCGTTTCCATGTGACGTTGCAATGCATTGCGCATACGAAAGCCTCGCTTACAAATTGTGCATACTAATGGCAGCGATGTTGTTGCACTGCTGCTAGTCGTTGCATGTGTGGCGGCGGCACCATGTTCCAATTGATGATGTTTACGCAAGGCTATTTCATTTGTAAATGATTTCTCGCACAACAGGCAATTATGACTGCCGCGTAGTAATGCACGTTCGACAGCGAGTTGTTCACCGCCTCCGTCAGTAGTCAAAACACTGTCGTTACTATTGCTGTGGTTAGCGTTTGTGTTGTCATTGCGGCCATTATTGTTGCTGGCATTATTGTGAAACGATGAGGACGAAGACGACGACGACGATGATGATGATGATGATGGGGACGCTGATGTAAAGTGTGTTGATATTTCACCTATTTGCCGTTTACGAAAGTGTCGCAATGTTGTGGTTGAATCTGGTTCAGTTTGCTCTGGCGAAGGTATTGTAACATGTTGATTTTGTTGCGGGGGCTGATAATTAACACTTTCACTTCCATTATATGGTTGAGAATTATTTGCTGCTCTCGTTGCTGTATTGCTGTCAATGTCACTTTGATCGTGACTTTTGTTCAAACAACAATCATCGTTATCTAAAATGAAAAGGAAATACATATTTATTTATAATTATGATTTGTTCTAGCTGGCACTAAACACACACACACACACATATATATATATATATATATATATATATATATATATATTCACATTAATACATATTTACGTACTCAGTTGGCCACGTCTTCATAGATCTTTGAGGACGAGTATACAACAATGGTACGTCGCAACATATACAGATGACAATGGAGCAGAAGACACCCAAGCGACAGTGTTGCTCTGCATTTTCGCTGATCTTCTCAGAACGGCAACAAATTGTATTGAAGACAAATCGTATGACATTCTTGCTAGATTATTCACCGGCGACGATTTCTTTTGCATTGTTCGTACACCACGTTTTGTTTATGACGACTTTGCCAATTGGGTACGAAAATAATTATGAACTTTTATTTGCTGAATTGACTTTCATATGGAAATATGCAGATGTGCATATTATTAAGGGGAAATGAAATTTGATTTTTTTTTCATTTTAATGCAATATGACATTTTTTTCGTGCAATAGCCAAATGCTTTACACACATACATACTTATTTATGTACATGTGTATGTAATTTTAATACAAAAACACTGCTAATTAAATCATATTAAATCTATGTATGTATGTATGCACATATAATTTTGTTAATGAACAAAAAAGCCAATAGTTATTCTGGGACTTCCGTGCAAAGGAAGGACTGAAGGACCGAAAATAATAATTATTTTTGCATTGTTAAAGCAAATAAGCAGTCAAGAAAACATGAGCGAGAATCATTTTAAAATTCATTCTACATTCTTGAGATAATTTTTCTTTCATTTTAGTAAAATTAGTAAGTTTTTGAACAATATTTTCTCATTTTCCTGTCGAAGCGCAACCAAATTGAATACTGTTTTAAGATTTAAATAAAAGTGTGTGAGACGTCATCGAAATTTTTTATTAATTCGAAAGTCATAATATAAAATTTTTCACAGGACCGCCACTATTTCTTTGAGTAGAATGTAACCAAAATATTTAATTTTTCATGAATCTAGGAGTATTAACCAGTCTGAGTTTGACCGATGGCATGGATTATTTAAGAAAACCCCATATGAAAAAATCTAATGGGGCCTAATCGCACGATCTCGGTGAGATTTCCATGCCATCAAATCGGTCGGGCAGAACATCCAATATGGCATGAGCTGTGTGGCACGTAGCGCCGTTTTATTGATATCTGATCATCAAATTCAGGCCAAAAAGAAATTTATAATCATGGCCTATAGCGCTGGCCGTTGTATGAATATATCGTTCTATTCATTTCATATATTTTCCCACATTTAGATGTTTAGATCAAATATGAAATCTCTTGAAAAATCACCCATTAGCATGAAATTCTAAATAAGAAATCATCAGATATATAATGAAAACACAATTCTGACAACGCTGAGTGTGCGACGTTCTTCCACTTGGATGTGTGAGCGGCGCGATTTGGTTGCTAATCGAACTCGTGAAAAAGATAAAAAGTTCTATTTTTTATCTCAGGAATTCGCAGTGTTAATCAGCAAACGCCTGCGCATAATCTCTTATAAATATAGCAAATCTAAGCATGTATTTTATGTGTGTATGGGTTTACTTGCTACATTCTGCAAAAGAGTGAAACTCACCACCATTGCAATCGGGACAACATAATTTACGATTTTTTAGTTGTTGTTGTTGTTGCTGTTCACTTCCCGCAGTGTGTGATAGTATTTCAGCTTCGTTCGGTGATTGTGAGGCCTTTATATCAACAGCACGATCGCCATTACCATCATCATCCAACGTCAGATCAATGGCTGTTGAGTGGAAAAGAAAATAAAATAAGTTTAAGAAAACCAATCAAATAAAGACAGACGTTGTGCAGAATTGTTGAAGCATAAGCACGCACACACATGCATACACCATACATACAGAGACAAGCGTGCGTGCGTGTGCGTGTTTATGAAAAGAAAAATTTATTTCACTTCGGGCATAAATTTCATACTTTTACAAGTCTGCTTCGCAGGAAAAATAAAATATGAAGAACACACAAAATTTAATGTTGATACTTACAGCGTTTATTCTTATTTTCATCGGTTACTTGCACATGAACATCCTCCACGCGAACCAATCGTTGCTGCTGATTGTGTTGCAACAGCTGATAGGTAGCTGGCGTTGTTGTTGTCGTTGTTGTAGAGGAGGAGTTTTGTTTTTGATGTTGGTGAGATCTTCCTAAATTGGCGTGGTATTTTTGCAAATGAAAATCCAAAGTACGTTGAGCACAAAAACTCAAACCACATTGAGCGCATTCATAACGAGTGCCGTGAACTTGTGCGACATGCAGTTGGCGTTCAGTGCGTCGGATAAAATGCATGGGACAGTGTGGACAATTGTACGGTTTTTCGGCAGGATGTGTATTGATAATGTGATTGCTGTAGTCAACGTTATTGTTGAATTTGGGCCGTTTATGACAAAAACGACAGACGAGTGTGATTTTTTGTGCGACAATTTGAGATCTCGGCTGCAACTGCTGCAGCTGGCGTTGTCTTATTTGTGTTTGTAGCTGTTTGTTGATTTGCTGGTGCACTGTTTGGGGAGCTGTCGCATCCGTTCGGGGTTCTAAACTTCCACTTGGGGGCACATGGGTGGTTTTAGTTGCTTCTTCGGTGCTACTTTGAGTGGGTGAGGTTTTATGGTAACTGCTGCTGTTTTGCACACTCTGTGCTTGAGCCGGATGGAATAGAACGGTTGGCGTGGAAATGTTGTGCTGTTGTGGAGGCACTGTTTGGTTAAGGCCTGCGGGCGTGGTGGCATAATATTGAGGTGAACCGTTCAAATTATTAACCAGCATTATATATTGCGAAGATTGTGGATTATTTTGCGTGTGTGTGTGCTGTGCCGTTGGCTGCTGCTGCATGGCTGGGATGTATTTGTCATTGTTGTCGATATTGGTTTTATTGAACGTCTGGGGAGTGTTGGGTGGCACGAAGATCGTATTGACTGGACGGTTTTGCAAACTAGTTGTGGGTATGTTGGCTTGATAAAGCTCTCCATTGGCGTTAACGAAGTAGGTGGTGGTGGCATTGGCTGTAGATAAGATTGGCTGTTGGCTAAAATTGGTAGCAGTGGTTACTGTTGTCGGCCAATTAATTTTATTCGTGTTATTCGTAATCAATGGAGTTGTTTGCGTTTGATTGGCGTCTATGGCCTGTCCTAAAGTAACAAATTGCAGATTGTTGTTGTGAGGCTTAAAAGCGGTCTCAATTGTTGGCTGCCTGCTTTGAGTGAGCGGTGGATTGGTAATTATTATCGATCCCTGATTGGTATTGGTAACAATGTAGTGGGGCTGTGTCGTAGGCGTTCTTGTTATCAAAGGGCTGGTTAAGTTTTGCATCTGGAAGGCAGACTGATAATTGGTTGGTGTATAGGAAATTCGCGGTGTTTGTATATCAGCTGTGGGTATAGGAGCTTCTGGCAATGTGTCCAGTTGTGGCTGAGCAGCCACAAACTCATCTGGCTTCTCTTCGTAAACACTTAGATCCACGTAGTCTTCCATGTCTGTTGGTGCTTCAATGTCAATGTTGTTAATTGAACTATTTTCGTTGTTAGTGATCTCCGCTGTAATGGCAGCATCTTCTTCCTCAATGGCATCCCCTTCGTTCTCGTTGGGAATGAGCGAATCGCTCATGGCGATATTCTCGAAGCAGGGTATATCATTTTGGAAACCTATCAACTCGGATTGAGTGCTTTCCTCAAAGCACTCTTTATATGTGGGATAATGTTCGCTGTAGACACTTGTGTAGGGTCCGGTGCTGCCCCCGTTACTTATGTAGGAGCTGCCAGGTCCCATGCTGCTGTGATTACTTTGCGGTGTCATGGCATTGTAGTCTATGTTGTGATGTATAAAAGGACTTACAGACATGGGATTGCTATTGATGGTGCAGGGACTTTCGGCATAAAAGCTTTGTTGCGAAGGTGTGGTAGGAGCATCCGTTAGAGGTGAATAGACGGAGTGGGCAAAAAATTCGTCTGTTTCTCCTGATCTGGGCGTGTACATGTCTTTGTCATGCATTTCGCTGAGAATGCCATTTAAAGTGTCCTCAACATCCCGGATTTCATCACTCAACTCTTGCGTTATGCCTGGCACTAAAGTGGGCATCATATCACAGGTTTCCTCTATTTCCGAAGAGTCTATGCAATTGTTCTGAAAGTCGTTGATGAAATCGTTTATCTTTGAAGAGGCCGAGTATGCCACAGGCGGCTCTGTATATCGCATACATTCCATGGCCGGGTGGGAGGAGTCGACGGTGCCAGAAGAGCCTTCACTGGGTTGAGAAAAACCCACACAGTCGCTTTGGCTGCTGGAGCTGCCTGCCTGCAAACCACTCCTCTCCGCTGAAATGGGCAAATCTTTCTGCTCTTGTGTCATAACCTCCACAGAGAGAGTTTCCTCAGTAGTTTCCCGCTGTGCTTTTGCATCGTCTGCGGTTTTCTCACCACATTCTTCAGGTTCATTTTCAGCTTCATTTCCCTGCTCGTCGTCCATGGTTAAATGCAGTCTCTTAAAGTCTTGGGTCAGGGAAGTTAAGGGCACTCGCACTATCAGTTTCTTGGGACTCTCCAGATTCGCTTTTTCCTTGTACAATTTATACATTTCCTTGGTGCACTCGGTTTGCAGCGAAAGGTGGGTCTTTAGGAAGTCTGTCACGTGCGCATCCTCCTCCAACATTTCATTTCTTAACAACAACGGATCTCTGTACACACTCACGTTGCTGTCGCTGTCAATTTCGTACGTGTTTGTTATGGGAATGGGATTTTCTTTATTCTCATCTTCTTCCTTGTTCTCATCGTTGGCGTTGGCTTCATCAGTCGTTGTATCTTTGCTGGAAATAAGTTCGGCAGCGTCCTTGGAATAGTCGCCATCCAACGAATAGAATGATATCATTTCCAATTGCGTTTGTAGGGTGTGATTGCGTGAGGATTTTCTTTTGCGTTTGGGCGCTGTGGGTTTTTGTTTTTCTTCTTCGTCGTCTTTGCGGCGACATTTGAAACGTGCCCCACGTTTACGTTGTATTATCAATTTCATGCTGCCAACTTTCGGCGGAGGGGAAGTATCACCAGTTGTCGTCGTTGTCGTCCCTTGTTGTTTGTCTTCTTTCAGTTGTACGTCTTCTTGACTGCCCGAATTGGTAGCTTCAATATTTTGTGTGCTTCTTTCTATAATTGCAAGTGTAGCTTTTTCGTTATCGTTTTGATTGCTACAGCTGGCATTAATTTGTTTCTGGTCTGCTGCCTCTTCCGGCGAACAATTGTGGTGGTTTGTTGTTTTCATTTTTGGCAAATGTTCGGCGGAGGTTTTGTCTTTAATAATGTCCTTGACTTGATTAGCAGGCGGCGCAGACATCGTAACCTTATTACGGTTGCAATACTCCTGCAATAAATTATTGTTATTATTTTTAAGATTGCTGCTGCTGCTGCTACTGTTGATATTCTGCTGTTGACTGTCATCAAGGGTCATTGGACTTTTGCCTGATTCTGTTATTCTTTCAGTTTCTGTTGCTAAAGACGACGCAGACAATGATGATGACGATGATGATGGTGTTGGTTGTGGTGGTAAGCCGGTTGGCGTTGTTCTTGCTGTATATGGCAAAGATATTTGTGGCATATTGCCAGTAGGTTCGCCTTCATTATCAACTGCCACTTCTACGGCAGGCATGTCAGTGGTATTTGCTTTCATCGCTGCTTTAGTTTTCCACATGATGCAGGAGTTGTTGTTTGAAGACAATCTGTCTGGTGATGAGCAGACGTTTTTGTTAATATTATTATTCTTGTTGTTGTCGTTGTCGTTGTTGTTGTTGCTGCTGTTGTTGTTGATGGTATTTGTGCAGTATGAAATTGCGCCAGCACTGCTTCCAACTAGATCTGTTGTAGCTGCAGGTGTTGTTGCCCTTAAATGTGATGACGTAGACGAAATGGCTGATGCTGATGACGATGATGGCGATGTTGACGATGTTGTTGAGACAGTATGTGATGAGGACATTTCGTCTTCCATTTGTCTTGACCTTTTATGGCACATTTTATGTTTTTGTTGCTGCCGTTTCCTTCGTGTTGCTTTTGCACAACTTGAACTCGTTTTACTTTCGGCCAGCAGACAACGTTTTAATTTATGCTTTTTGTCTCGCTGCGATATTTGTTTTGTTCTCTTCACAACCAGTCCAGCACCATAACTTTGTATCGTCGTCCTTGCCATTTTTGTTGTTGCCAACGTTGTTGTTGCCGTTGTCACTGCTGCCGCGGCCGCTACTGTTGCTGCTGCTGCTGCTACGGCTATTGATGCTCTTCCATTCGATTTATAACAATGACCTGGTCTTCTGTTATGGCTGGCATATTTAATAATCTTCTTTCTATGACTTGTGTTTGCTTGTCGTCGTTTTCTGCAGGATCTGCTGGGAGATGGTGTCGAATTTGAGGTTGAGCTGCAAGTATTATCGTTTAGCTGGCTGCGATTATCATAATAATAATGATGATGGGAATAAATATTTCTGTGGGCATTGTTATTGTTGTCGTTGGAATTCTTTAGCCCAAATGCTTCTGAATTTGTAATTGGTTTTGGATGATCACGATTTTCAGTTTCACTTGTAGAAGGCGGAATTGTGTAGGCTTTTAAGGCGGCTTTTGTTATAAATAAATTTTCAGTATTTGCCTTGCTCAGGCCACAGTCTTTTGGTAGATTCAATTGTTCGTAAAGTCTTAGTTTGAATATTTCATTTGATTTGGTTAAAACGGGTAGTAGAGGTGATGAATTTGAAAAGTTTGTCTCTCTGGATGATGATGACTGATCGACATCGTTTGGCTGATATTGTTTTGGATTATTATTGTTTTGATTTGTTTGTGGGGCGGACTTGAATATTAAATGGGTGCTTAGAAAGTTTTCGTGGTCTAAACATGGGATTTTACTGGCATTTGTTTGGTCAGTTGTTGTTATTGTTGCTGTTGTTGCTGTAGGTGCTGTTGTTGCTGTAGTTGCTATTGTATTATTATCACATATTTGTTTCAAGGGCTGTTGCAAGGTTAAGGGCGGCGATCTTTTAGAATCCAATACAGCCGGCTTGAGCAGCGGTTTCTTTTCATCCTTAAGCTTAAGAAGCCCTGTTGTAACCACCGCACAGTTTTCTTGTATTCGAGCTTCAAATGTTTTATCGATGAACGCTGGTGTTGTTGCTGGTGCTGGTGCTGGTATTGGTGGCACTGGTGCTACTGGTGCTGATGATGTTGGCGTAGGTTCATTTGCTTCTGTTTTTTGTGGCATTGTTTCAACATTGTCCAGCAATGTTGTTGTTGTTGCGTCCGTTGTTGTGCTGGGTGCTATAAAATCATCGGTATTCCCTGTATTTGCTTCAAAGGAAACCGATGACTTTGTATTTGTATTGTCTACGACGGCCTGTTGTGGTTCGCCATAGTTATCGTTAACTAAATCATTGACTTTATGCATTACAGGCGGCTTAACAACAACAACAACATCCACTACTGGTGGAGCTGGTTCTCTTACTGCTTCAGCAACGGCAACTGCTGCTACTGGTACTGATTGTAGTACTTGTAGTGCTGCTGGCATTGGCGAGGAGGCTGGTGGTGGTGGTGGTGGTGTTGATGTCGCTTCAATTGTTGCATCCTTTACTGTTACGTTTTTTTCCTTTTGTTGCTGCTGTCTTTCATAGAATTTCTGTTGTTCCTCGTACAGCGCTCTCAATTGTGTTTGAACTTTAAGACATTTCCGCCGGAATTTATGTATCATATAGAACTGTGCCGTGCATTTGGCACATATACGCTGTGGTAGACCATCATTACATTTTATCTGTGGGTTTCAGGAAGGCACACGCAAGACATGAACGAAAGAAACCAAAACAAAAAAAATAAAAAGGAGAAACGAAACAAACAAAAAATACAATAGAGAGTTAGTTTAGGAATATAATTTAAATTTGTAAACACACAACATGCGTACGTAGAGGAATATTTAGATTTAATTTATTGTTTGTTTGCATACGTTTTATGAGCCGGGCCTATCAACAACTAGATATGAATTTAATGAGGTTCAAGCCAAGCAAAAGTTGTTCAGTTCAAACGCTTTCAAGATAAAATAATATTTAGATGTTTTCATGCGCTCGTTGGGCATTTAATTTTTTAAGACAAACATCTAATTGGCATTTTTATAGACTTGCGAAATAAGAAATATTTCACAAAGTAGTCGGACTCGTGCCGAAAATATTATGGCAGGAACAGATAAAATCTGCCGTGGCGGCTTAAAGAAAAAAAAGACAATGCAAAAATAGGCACCAGCATTTTTACTGGAGCGTCACTTCATTTTCCTTTTTATTGGCCATTTAACAAACAATTTATAAAATATTTCAGAATTTGCAATCTATTGGGAGGGGGAAAAAAATGTATGTATGTGTGTGATGTGAAGCGTGATCTTGCGTCAGGCAGTCAGTTGTTGTTGGTTTAGGGCTGGTTGTGTATGAAATGGCGTGAAATATCTACAAGATTTGTGTGCTTTTCGTTACCTGAAACAAATTTTTACCGCAACACTGTCAGCAAATTCATAAACAGGAATTCCGGGCGAGTTCTTTCAGTTTTCTTTCATTACGAATACACACACACACACACACACACACGCGCGCGCCTTACTTTTAATTTGCATTATCAGCGAAAAGAGGAAACAAATCAACGAGGAGAGAATTTATTATCACAAACAAGAAAAGAATAAAGTCGGCGATTCTTCAAAACTTTTACATTCCAAGTTCTAGGAAATAATTTTCACAAAAGTGTATATAAAATGTTTCCTCTTTTCAAATAACTTTAAGCCAGCACAAGAAAGGATATACTGATCTTTTTACGCGCAAAAAAAAAACAAATTTTCAAATATTAAAACCGGTTTTAAGAGAGACAAAGGGGCTCAGTCTCGTTGTGGGAAGAACACCAACACTTAATTCTAAAAGATCTTCCCACAAGGACTTAACAACTTTGACAGTTGCTACCGGCGATCTGTCAAATCTACTACATCTGTCAAATTGGTTGTCACTTGTTCAGTCTGTTTTGTCAAACTACCATGGACTAATGTAGGCTTCACTAACACATGCAAAACACAAAATTATTTTATCAAAACTGGTGTTCAAAACACCAACGACAAGTGGTTTCAAAGAGGGTTAATAAAAGAAGCTAAATTCCTCTTCAATTTTAATTATGTGCTAGTTCTTTTTCCCCAAAATCTTATTTAAAAAAATTCAAAGTGATCACTTGAGGGGTTTTAGCTAGTTCAATGCAGATCACCAGCGAACGTTTATCCAACATTTCTTAGAATAACTAAAGATATTTATTTCATACTTCCATTTTACTAAGCGAGAAGCTTTGAAACAAATATCAAAGTCACAACAAGAACTCACTGATCACTTTTCCTTTTTTATTTTCTTACGTTTTATTCCACTGCAGTGTTTGACAGGCAAATAATGTTTACTTACACATGGATTTAATATTTATTTGTATACAAAAATAATATGAATATATTAGACACACACATTTTATAGATACATTTGAGCATACAAAGATTTGTGTGTTAAATAGTAATCAAATTTGTCATATAAACTCTCTTTTGGATACTAGAGCGTGTGTACATTTAAGAGTTACTTAAGAGACAATTAAGTTACGGTTCTCGAGTTTCGAGTAAGAGCTACTTAAGCGTCAGACAAAAAAATAAGATACTTATTCGAGTGCGACAAGTGGCACTTGAGTTGGTTGATTGGTTTCTGAAGGGGTGGAGCCGTTTGGCAAATTTTACATTGTCATCATTATTATCATTCATTATCTACCATCAGAACCGTCAACATCAATCTTTTCTGTTTGAAGAATCGTATATGGAATAGAAATGTACGTGTTGAATAATATTGAATTTTATTCAATTTTTTATTTATCGTTCCGCTGCTGCTACTGCTGCTGCTGCTGCTGCTGTGTTAAGTAACCTGCTTAAGTCAACACTAATTGTCAACAGTTTTTACTTAAACAAACTACTGAATTAATGCAAGAAAATATTTGAGTTTCCTTTTTGTTTTTGTTTATTATTATTTCTAGTCTTTGTTTTCTAATTATTTTTTTTTTGCGATATAAAAATTTAACTAAATTAAAGTACGTATTTTATGACCTTTTAATGAAATATCACTCATTCAGTGTTGTTGTTTTTTTTGTGCATTCACAATTATTTAACAGCACAAAACCTTATTTACACAAGTCTCCCTTTTGTCTATTGAGGAAAGTAAACACAGACACGCACATACACAAACGCACAAACTCGTATGTTAATGAATAAATTGTTTCTCTTTATCTGTGTTGTGTTTTACTTTATCTTCTATATAAATTTTATCCAAAAAAGTTATACATCAATTACCAACAGCAGTAATAAAAATTAAAAACGTTTTATTTATCAAGAGGTTTTAAAAGAATACTTTCACTTTTATTTTATTGTTTTTTAAGGTTGATCATGGATTTAATTAATTTTGACTTTAAGCTTACAACCAAATGTTAAAAGCCGGCTTTACCATAGAAAATGATTTTGTTGAACTCAGCTTTAAGCTTTTATGAAATGCTTTTGTCTTTGCGAACTTGGAAGCCGCCAAGTTGAATATTGAAAACAGCTGACAATCTTAGTGAATTCTTATTCAATGGAAATTGCATCACATCAGCATTTTTATAGGGTGTTTTTTTTATAGAGTGATACAAGTTTAAATCATAATAAAACATAGTAATATATTTTTGATAGAAAATTTATTGGATAGAAAATTTTATGACATTAATGTTTATATATGATTTCGGCCATGTGGCCGCCACGGCCGGCGCGTACAAGACGCAATCTGGAACACCAATTTTCACAAACAGTAACATTCTGATCATCATCGTTTTTGAAGACATATGGGCCAATGACTCCGGCAGGCCATAAAGCGCACCAAACAGTAATTTTTTGTGGATACGACAAAAGCTTGTGAATTCTCCTGACTCCAAATGCGACAATTCTGTTTATTTACGTACCCATTCAACCAAAAATGGGCTTCATCGGGAAATTAAATTTTGAATGGACGAAGTGCACGATAAGTTTGACGAACAGACCCATTATTTTGATTAAATTGATTAAAAATTTCCACAATTTGCACGTGTTGCTCTGATGTAAGTCGTTCAATAAAAAAATGTCAAAGCAAACTAAACAAAAAGCAAGTATCAGCTGTTAAATGGGTGGACAAATAAGCAGTGATGCCAACTCAAATTTTATAAACTACTTGTGAACTAAGACCTGAATTTATTAAAATTGCAGTGTGAACCCAAAATCACATGTTTGTTTTAAGTTTAAATGTGAAAACACTATTACAAATCGATCAATTAAAAAAAAATTTATCATCAGGCCTGTTTAAAGACTTTTGTTGCGTATATTCCCAGCATCCATGAAATCATTCTTTTACATCTCTATTATTTTGGCATTAATTTTTACTTTTTTTCTGCCATTCTTCTTTCATTTCTTCTACAATACAAACACCCCCTCCAGATGGTGTTAATTAGTTAAACACGATGTTTCGTATACTCCAACTACCGCGATAACGCTTAAGGCGCAAAAAAAATAATATGACAAGCTGATGGCGGAGAGAAGAATCAGAGACCCATGCAGTCATGCCAGCAACACTATCACTCAGCATGTAAAAGACAAAAGGACAAGAAGCCATTTTTTATTTTGTTAACTTGTAAAGAATTTTACAAGTATTTTAAACACACTGAAACAAAAATGTCAAAAAATGACGGTTTAATCAAAACATGAATCAGACAGAATGATATAGAATGCCCGCAACACTTGAAATATGACAAACATTTAAAAGTTTATTATTTTGGGACATATCTTTTGTGTGTTTTACTTCTTTTTTTTTCTCTATCTATCTATCACTAAAAGTGGGCACATTTACACAAAATGAAAAGATAACACACCGCAAAAAAAAAAAAAAAACAACAGAAACAAATTGTCTAATCAAATATGTAAATTTATGGGCGGTAAATTAAAATGCAAGCAAAGTTACTAACGTAAATACACACACACACACAATTGTACACTTCACATCCACCCTCGTATTGTAGTATTGTTTGAATTATTATATCACTTGGCAATTTATGCACAATTTTCCAATAAAACTGCATAACTTATCTACTACACAGAGTTTAACATGTTAATTAAATTTCACGTTATCAATCTTGTGTGAATACCAGTTTTTATGTTACAAGAAGAACATAAAAACACAAACAATTACTGTTTATGGTCACTCTTTGCACTTTTATTTCAAGATAAATTGTTTTTAAATATTTATATTGTTCGTTATGCTTAACAATATGAAAAACTACCATCGATACAATTCGGATGCGGAGTAGTCATACGAAAATAAACAAAAAAAAATCATGATGATGATACGTACACAATACAAGACACATTGTGCATCGAACATTGCATGTTTTCTTTTTCAACTTTGTTGTTGTCCATTATAATCTGACATTCTCTTTTTAATTTATGTATTCATTTGGTTTTATGGTACAAGTTAATAACTTTATTTACTTTTATTTTTTTTATCTTGCAGTTTTTTGCAGTGGTTCTTTTGCTTTGTGCATCCGGGAAGTATAATTTAAACACACAGTTTTTGCCGCGAAGTAATGGAAATAGGTTAGGAAGTAATGTGAAGTTGTAATTGACTACTAACATTTTTATTATTTAATTTTAACAGTTATAACTGGTCAACAACAACAATATACATATGTATTTATTTTTATATTTTTTTAAGTGTTTAAAATTGTTTGTCGTACTTTAATGAACCGGTAGTTCACACAGTTCCAGTTTTGCTGCTTAACTTTTGTTTTTTTCTGTGTGTGAGAGAGAGAGAGAGAGAGAAGGAGAAGTTTATGTTACTATCCCATTTCGGTGTTGTTTGTACTTGGGGCAGCAAAAGTTGATGAATATGTATGAACCGGGACTAACACACTCTCATACAGTTGACTATCAATAATTGAAATTCAAGGAAAAGTTTTATATATTCAAGAGTTTATATTAAAAAAAATTTAATTAACAAAAAGTTTTTTTTCCAGGTTTTATATGTAAAACCAGATAAATAGGAAAAGAATATCAAAGCAGAGACATTTTATTCTCTAATTTAATTCATGCTAAAAGGTTTTGCAATAAGTACGCTAAAACGAAAACGGTTTTGGATATTAATTAAATTATTTATTTTCGTGCAAGTACGTTTGATGCCATTATGTATGGAACTCGATTTCTTTTGCATGGCTGCCACGGGCACGCTTGCAGAAGTCCAGACGCTGAACCCAATTTTCGACGGTTTTCAAGCATAAATCGGCCGATACTGCTGCAATTTCACGTTCAATATTCATACGAAGTTCATCAATCGTCACTGGCTTGTTGGCAGAGACCATAGACTTGACGTAGTCCCACAGGAAATAGTCTAACGGCGTCAAATCGCACGACCGAGGCGGCCAATCGACTGGACCATTTCGTGAGATAACACGTTCCCCAAACTTGGTTTCCAATAAATTGATTGTGACATTCGCTGTGTGGCCTGTGGCGCCGTCCTGTTGGAACCCCATGTCTTCCAAGTCCACATCATCCAATTGGGGCCAAAAATATTCGGTTATCATTGAACGGTAGCGATTCTTATTCACAGTAACGTGTCGGTCTTGATCATCACGACCCATAAACCACACCAAACCGTCATTTTTTCGGGATGCAAAGATGACTCATGGAGTACGTGTGGATTGCTGTCTGACCAATAACGCATATTTTGTTTATTGACGAAACCATTCAGCCAGAAATAAATTGGACGTAGCGCTCTTAACGTTGAGGCCACTGACTCCGAATTTCGGTAGCAAATTTTAATAATTTCGACTCGTTGTTGGCTCGTATATCTTTCCATAACAAAATGGCAAACCTTAATAAAGAGAAATGTCAAAAGAGCGGCAAGAAATATGGCGTCGTTTGCTGTCCTTGTCGCTCTACTTTTGTAGCGTCTCGATTGGATGAATTATTTTCTATTTTATAATATTTATAGAACGTTTATCAAGACTTGACTGTATTCAGTTCATTAACCGGCCTCTGCACAATGTACGATTGAAAAAATGATGAACTTTAATCCGTAGTTAGTCAGCTTTAAGTGCTTTTCATAATGTGTTATTAACTTTTAACCGTCATCTTTTAACAAAAAGTTGTCGGGAAAAATTATTACACATAAGAAAAATAGTTTTAAGTAAAAATATATATTTTTACTTTTGTAAAAGAAAATGGAAGTAGAAGATTTATATTTTTAAAATGTGAAATATTTAAAGACGTTAAAAACAGGAAAAATTATTTTGCCATTCAATCTTCAATTTAGATTATAAGTATCTAGAATATAATTGTATTCATAATATAATACATATTTCACATCATATAGATGTGTATGTATTATATACACGTGTACGTGTCATATACATGTGTTTGTGTCATATTAATTGGCAATGACAATTGACCGCTTAAATTAACAAATAAAGCAAACAAAAAGGCAACATAAAAAACAAAAGTACACAACGTAATAATCCCTCCTCGAACCTAAATAATGACCCTTAACAGATAGAAAAGATTTAAAAAAACATTATACGATTTTTTTAAATGTCTTACAAACAAAGTGTTCGCTATTTTATGCAACAACTTTTCATAATTTTAAATTCAATACTCAGCAGAAATACAGGCTTTTAACTGTCCACACAGCAAACTAGTGTAGATTGAAAATTGGAAGAGATATAAACTTGTATTCAAATCGATCACAATTTAAAATTCAGTGTGGTTTCATTGTCAAAACAGGAAGCCAATAATAGAAAAAGCAAGCCACAGGAAATGAAAGAGAAATCGTTAAAACCACAAAATTTTTTATTTTTAATACAACAAACGATTGTTATCATTTTTTATTTTAACTTTTCAAGTTCTACAATTACGTGACTTTTTGCAAGTGGAAGGCATTGACTTAAATGCTACACTGATTCCATTAATTACTAGACTATTATCGAATTTTGAGTCCCACGCGTATCAGTTTGTTGTTTGATTGGAGCCACTGGAAGTAGACGACCTGTTTAATTTTTACGAAAATAAGAGATTTAAACGTGATGCATAACAAAGCCAAACACAGAACAGAGTAGTAACACTATGGGGATTCTACACCAATGCTTACAACACTATTGTTAATTGATTTCTTTGTGTGTATATACTTGTCTGCACAACCGTGGCCAAACATCCAGGTATTTGCAAAGAGATTTTTATGCCAAAAATAAACTATAAATCGGAGAATGAGATATTCTTAAACGTTGATAAAATTTTTCCCTGCGATTTAGTTTATCACATTTAATATAAAATTGTTTGATTTGTTATCATTAGAAAAACTTCTACCTTGAATTAATATATTTTTTCGTTAAAAGCGACAATGTCAGAGGTAAGAGAATCGATTAAATTAATATTATCCAGCTAATATATATCAAAAGGTTACATTTATTATCTTTTTTATAGTTGGTTGAAAAAAAAAACAAGTAAAAGTGCTATATTCGGCTGTGCCGAATCTTATATACCCTTCACCAACGTACGTCTGGCATAACATATATTTTTTAAATACCGATTTTGTTCTTTCTAAGTTACAAAATAGTTTCAGTTAGTGAAAAACAACGAGGGTTGCCTCCTTGGTTACTTTTATGACTGAAAATATAAAATAAATTTACCACCCCTGATATCGATATTGAAATTTTTTTTACCAATTCAAATCTTCATGATGTATAAAGCGGTTCTATTTAAGAAAAACTACAAATTTGTAACCATTTTGGTCACTTTCTTGTACTACAATAGATTGCAGTTATCCAACCTTTTTTTTTTTTTTTTTTAATTTTTGATACCAATTTTGTTTTGCCGGAATAAAAAATAATTTTAACCAGGAAAAAACGTAGTAAGTTCATTTTTGGTTATGTTAATGTATAAAAAAATTTAAATTTCCCAACCCTGGATGAGAATTTTTAATTTAAAAAAATTTTTATTTACATCTATGCAAATCTTCATGATGTATAAAACGGTTTTAACTAAGAAGAACTTAAAATTTTTAAAGATTTTAGTTATTATATGTACCATAAAATACAGAACATGCCAAAAAAAAACTTTTAATTTCCCATCTCTGGAAACAAAAATTTTTTAGATTTAAATAGACAATTGAGGAGTCCCAAAGCATGAAATAGGTTAAATTTACAAATAAACAAAAAAAATAATGGGTTTTTGGTGTTAATTTTGCGTCGAGAAATAGGTGTAAGCTTCCCAGCTCTGGAATCGTATTTGCGATTTTTCCAAGGATGAAGTCTCTAGCTCTTCTGGGGCCTTGGGAAAATCGATTTCACGCACAGACGGACGGACATCGCTCAATCGTCATAGCTATTCATAAGGATTCAGAATATATATATACTTTATAGGGTCGCATATTAATATCGAAGAAATTACACACGGAATGACAAACCTAAATATACCCTTTCACTTTTTTGTGAAGGGTATAACAACTAAACAGAACGTCAATTGAAAGTAATTAAGCATTTATGAGTACCACTTGTAAGAATTTGGCTTCATAATGGTTTTTACCAAAATTCCCACATTCGATACGGATCGACATTTTCATACAAATAAAATGTAAATTTCGATTAATTGCAAGACGACCAACTTCCCAATCAAATAGAGTGAAAAACACAGCAGTTTTAATCTATTTTATTTATCCGCCATCAAATTGTATTTTGCACCGATAGTGAGTGATTATCTATTTAATAAATTAAATTAAAAACCGCACTCACCGCACAAGCAAAAGATAATAAATGGAATGTCTCCCTCCTTTATTTATAAACTTTTGTAAACACTATGTGAATATTTATATTTTCAGTGTGCAAAACAACTGTTGACAATAACCAACCCTTCGGTAATAAGTAATTCATTCATCAGTTGTTGTTGTTGTTGTTGTTGTTTATAACATTGTAAATAGTTTTGTTGTTGAGTAACCAAATGTCACATAAGAATCATTTATATGCACTTGCATGCATATTCACATGTTTACTATACATGTACGTATGTTTATAAATACACACACACATACACACAAATATCTGCGTACATGGATAATTGGCACGAACAAGTGAGAGTAGTTAGTGTCAAAACACAAAAACAATTACAGAAGAATTGACTGTTATTAAATGCGGTGACTAGAGAAGCCATTCGGGTCGAAATTCAAAGTCTGGTAGCTCTGCTGGGGCATTAAAATGACACATAAAAAACCAATTACCAATATTGGCATTGTTAACCGCAATTACAATATTAACATTTGATACGTTTATGTCTCATATTGATTGTATGAATTAAACAATTTATGACATGGCATGGTTGGTTATCTGCGTATGGACATGCATACAAATAATTGCATTGAAAATGCAAGAAACAATTTCGAAAGCTATTAAATATCATTATTTTATTCGCGGGAGAGCCCCAAGTGTTATAAATGCCTCTTAATCAGTGATTGGCCTTTGACAAATTGTTATAAAAGATTAGATAAGAGAATGAATAAGACACAATAAACCGTATGATAATAAAAAACAAAGTAATACAAAGGAGTCTTTGTTACGGCCATTAACTGATTAGCTTGAATAAAGACCGTCATTTTTGTATGTCCAATTATGTCTGTAATATGTATATATCTGCAAATTATATGATACACAAAATAAAATGTATATGAAATAATGTCTTCGCTGTAAGAGTACCATAATTTTATTTAAAAACTTATCACATACATATTTCTTATGAGAAATTCTTTGTCGCCTTACAACATTATGGAAATAATATTCTTCCAGAGGAGCCCGTGCTTTGAGGAACCTTCCATTTTGCAAATTGTTATAGTGGCTCGGTAAAAAATCTTCCCATTTAATATGAAACTTATTTGTTAACCACCCAAAACAAATAAATTTCATATTATAGTAATACAATGACAACAATGTGTCAAATAGCAAAAAAATATTAACTTCCCATTCAGGTATGACATGTGCTAAGCACTTTTATGTAAAACCCTATGAGCAGCATATTTGTGGAATATTTCCTTTTCTTATATAATTTTAAAATAAATATATGAATGCCTTACAGCAAGTGTTTTAATTAAAAAATATTTCAAGCTATTCTTTATAGCTTATTATTTTTTAATATCATACAAATTTATGTATTATATTATTTAACCATTGAAAATATTTAACAGGCATCAGATTACCCATCGTATGTAATATAAAATTGCTTCAAATTGCTTTTAAGATTCTCCATTTTCCATTGTTCTTTGAATTAATTTTCTTAACGATATATTTATTACATACTTAATAATACTTATTCAAGCATTTTAAAGTTGTATTGATTTATTCTGTAACCAATTTTTTAAATGCTATAATTATATTAAGCTTTTAATGAGTTAGCATTTTTAATTTTAATTTAATAAAACTACATTCTAATTATAGAATATGTGCTTATTATTTGCCATAAGCATGCACAAATTAATTGTATTTATAACAAATTAATTATATTTATTGTAAATCCGACAATATCTCTGAAATAATTCCCTTAACTGCTTTACTGTTTCTTCTTTGTCGTCATTACATATCTGCTTAATAAAAATAATTTACGGCGTTAAATTAGGCGAGAAAGGTGGCCACCTTACAGCTTCTTCTTTTTTCATTCAAAATTGCCAATATATATATTGAGAAGTGTGTGTGTCATATGCTGGATGCTGCTACTAGAGAAACAGTTGAAGCTTTTCATAACTCATTCAGAATGTAATTTTGAATTATATTGTGAATGAAGAATTTGTCAATGTTCTCCTCCAAATGCATTTCATAACTCATTCACAATATAATTTTGAATTACATTGTGAATGAATAATTTGCCAATTTTCTCTTACAAAGGTCAACTTATAGTGAATTGTCAAATCAATGCATTCCCAAAACAGCGTAAGTTATTGCATAACATGGTGTTGCCAATTAAAAGCAAATTTGAACTTGTTTCAAGCGCTTTTTTGTATACTTAACTAAAGGCGTTTTCTTTTCTGGAAAATGTGTAAAATTTTTTCAAATGTTTTCTAATTTGTAGCAGTTTAAAAGACTTTTAAATTAAAATTATTTTTCCTAAAGAATGTTGAATTAATTTCTAATAAATTCTTTCATTTTCTACTGAAAAGTGTGCAAAATGTTACACTTTTTTCTAGAAAAGAAATCAACATAACACATTTTTATATAATGCATTCTATTGCCTTTTTAATTTTTATATATTTATTACAAAAAACAGCCAACTACTCTTTTGTAGACAAAAACTAAAATATATTCATGTATATGTAATATACATATATACATATATATATTAGTTGACTATAGATTTCTATTGTATATCATACTTTATAGAACGATTATAGAATGATAAATAGACTATTGATATGTTTTCATATCATCATATCTGGCGTCTGATGTCATTAGCCGCAATTAGAGATAATAAAATCTGAATCGTACTTAAAAAGATTATAAATATTTTTAATATTTTTATTGTGTAGGAAATTGGATATGTTTGGACGTTTCTAAATTCATCAATTTATAAGATTATTCTTGGCGTTATTTATAATTAAATATATAAATAAATAAATTAAATAATATATTTATCGCGCCTTAAGTTTCATCTTAAATCAGATTTTTAATTGTTATTTTGAAAATGTTCATAAAGTGTGGCAACACTGGTTGTAAAATAACGTTTCATAAGTCATCCTACATCATCATGTTCTATAACTTCTCCAGTTTCCTAGCAGTGCGGGGATAATTTTTTTCCCCATATAAAAGGGAATCATAGTTACGCATTTTCCAATGGGATATACTGAAAAGCTAAGAAAAGGTATTAACGTATATGAAACCGCCGTTTAAATCACTTCCAGCACAATCAGTTCCTAAGGAATCATCTGTTGTACGAAACAAAAAAAAAATCTCTAAATTTTCGCAGGTCTTCCTATTTTTTACGCGCACAGTTTTTTTCACAATTCTCTAAACAATTACATTCTGTCCAAGACAAAATATTATTCCCCAATAGGATTTATTTTCTTTTAAATAACAATTAATTAGAAACCAATAGCAGAAGTACCAAAAATACACAACAAAAGCAAAAGCAGATTGAAAAAGAAAACTTTTTATGCCATAATAATTTTTCCATTCTCATAAATTTTTAATTAATTTTTTTTTTATTCGCAAAACAATAAAATTGAATTTAATATTCTGTTTATGGATTTTTATTATTTCCATTGTTTCTTTTTGCTGTTCTGGCAGGGTGGATTCATACATTCCACTGGTGATGCTCCAACATTAAGATATCGCACAATAACAGTACAAAGTGTGTATGGGTGTGTGTGTGTGTGTGTGTGTGTGAGTGTGAATGTCTGCTGCGAAAAGTTCATTTTGTTGTAGAACAGAAAATTAATGTTTTACATCAAAGTAAATAATTTTTCATGTTTCATACAGCAACGCTGCGTCCGAAAGCCGGAAGAACGAACGAACGTACATAACGACAGAGCATGTAGGTTTTTTTTTTTTTTTTAGCAATTTTACTAAAGCACTGCTTATTGTATTTGTCCTTCTCATGTTGCCTGACTGTTTGTCTGACTGTCAGTCAGTCAGTATGCTTTCGTGACTGCCAGTTAGTTTCGTGTGCATTTCCACACAAACAAAATGTTATTTTAGTAGAGCTTAACTTTTTTGACACTTGGCATGTTACGTTACATGGGATGATAAAAAGTCAGTCTCTTTCCGTTTTATCAGCAGCATTTCCACTGCTTATCTGTGTGTATTGTGCACAGTGACAACGTTTTGAAAACAAAACAATTCCTTTTTTGCGTTTTGGTTTTTAATTATATTTTCTAAATCTTCATATTTTACTATTTGTCTTCAATTAGCGGATTATTCGTCAACAAATGTAATCAGTTGTTATGGCACTTAACGCCGTTGAATATATTTTGGCCTTATTTTAAGCCCGATTATGGATTTTTTTTTATATTTTATTTTAGCAATTATAGACAGTTTAAGGGTAGCATTACAACATTGAAAACCAATACAACATTGAAATTTTTTGCTTACTGTGCAAGTGATGTGATAAGGGAGTATTATAACAATATAATAATTCTAGTAATAACTTTCATAAGTTTTGTTGCCAATAAAATTAATTCTTCATGTTTAATGAGGTTGTGATAAGAATAATTACCTCAGATTGTAGTTTCTATAATAAAGCGATCACTGAATTAGATGAGTCCACAAAATAAATATATCAAAATTCAATGCATAATAAATTGACGCCGATTTCAAACGGTATGCGCTGTTTGCAGTGTTGCCATATGTAAAGAATTATCTTATTTTTGAGGTTTTTTGTGTGAATCGAAGAATTTTAAAGTAGAAAAGAGATGTTAATAAACTAATTTTTTGGCATATTGTCATTGTACTATTATAATATGATATTTATTTTGAAATCGTTTGTGAATTTTTATAGTTAATTTATTTAACATAATTCTCAGAGGGTTTTTGGAAGTCTTTTAATAAGTTGAGAAGTTTGAAACTTTGCAAAACTGTGGTTGAAGTCAACTGACGACTTGGTAAGAAGCGCCAATGAAATGCATATAGACATTGCTTAACCACCCAACAAATAAATTTCATATTATAATAGAAAAAGAGATGTTTTAGTATCTGAAAATATTATGTTTTGCTGTTTTAGTTGACTATAGATTTCTATTGTATATCATATTTTATAGAACGATTACAGAATGATAAATAAACTTTTTATATGTTTTCATATCACCATATCTGGCGTCTGATGTAATTAGGCGTAATTAGAGATAATAAAATAAAATATCTGAATCGTACTTAAAAAGATTATAAATATTTTTTTGGATGTTTCTAAATTCATCAATTCATAAGATTATTCTTGACGTTATTTATAATTAAATATATAAATAAATAAATTAAATAATATATTTATCGCGTCTTAAGTTTCATCTTAAAGCAGATGTTTAATAAAATATTCGATTTTTAATTGTTATTAGATATTTAAATGTTCATAGAGTGTGGCAACACTGGTTGTAAACTGACGTTTCATTAAGCTGGGTTCACCCATGGCTTCAGAACGAATGGTAGCCTTGATGTTGCAGAACAAATGCGCGAAGTGGGTGAATCGCTTCAGAGCATACTCTCAAAAAACTAGAAATGTTGTAGAACGTGAAATTCGTTCCGAAACCATGGGCGAATTCAGCTTAAGTCAGCCTACATCATCATGTTCCATAACTTCTCCAATATCCTAGCAGTGCGGGGATATTGTGTTTATGTTTAATAAAAAAAACTCTTTTTGAGTCTATTACAATAATTTCCACCTCAAGGCATTTAAAAATTTTTTAAATTTTGAATCGAAGTGCAGTGTAGGGATGATTGTTTCAACTAATTTGTTAATCATATGCTTCGATCTAATTCGTTGAGAACAATTCATGGCAAATAATAACACAATATATTTTTTTTATTTGCTCTGACTGGAATTGAAAGATAAGATTTGATTAAAAAATAATAGCTATTTACAGTAATTTTAATCGTGCTGATTCTTTGAAAATCTTCTTAGAGTTTTTCAAATAATTTTTTGAGATAAAGAACCAGCGCTATTAAACAACAACTCCGAAAAAAAAAAAATCAATTTAATTCAACTCTAGAAGCAAATTTATTCATAAATTTTATTCCTCCCAAAGAAATGTGCCACACTCGTAGCGAAATACAATAGAGCACATTTGCTTCTCTCCTACTTTTCATATCCCACTGTTTTTCATTTAATATTTCATTGTTACGAAAAAAAACAAAAAACTTTGCAAATTATACACACACACACACACACATATATACACTCGAATGTATGATTGGATACACTCACACAAACAAAAATTAGAATTATTGTTTTTTGGCTTTGCCGGTTTAGTTTATGGGTTCTGGTAAAAAGGAAGGGAAGACTTTTCTGGTTTGTCTTGTGATATTTCAAAATTGTATCCAAACAACAACAAGCAAGACACACACCTTAATATTAAATATCCCCCAGTATCCTGCCCTGACCTAGACGGAAATTCCAATCAAATTAAGTGAAAATGTGTTTCCCTTTTCTTTTCTTTACCTTTTTAATTTTTTGTTTTTTTTGTTTTTTTTTTTTGTTTCCATGTGGCAAGAATTGTGTGCCCAACAAACAAGTTATTGAATGTTTGCAAAAACAGTCTCCTTTCATTCAATTCTACATAAAATACCCTTTTCAGGGTGAATTATTATTGTGAAATGTTTGGGATTTATTTTAAGATTAAATTATAAAATATCCTTAACTTTCTTATTAATTCAGAGGGTTTGTTGGGTTTTCCTTAGATGCTGAGTATGAGCGTGTGCCACATTCTAGTGGCTAGGTGTGGTGTGTCTCTTTGAATTTATGTTAGCAATTATGTGTGTGTGTGTGTGTGTATGTGTTGTTGGTGTGGTGTGTTTCCTAGTGCTGTTGATTTTTCATTTGTCCACCCTTAATCAACAGCAACAAATGCAATAATCATCACTAACCAACAGTGTTTTTAGTTCTATTGTTTTTTAAGCAATTCCTACGTACGGATGTGTGTGTTGTGAGTGCGTGTCTGTTTGCAAGAGTGTGTCTCTGGCAATTAAGTCGATTTGTCATTTCCCTTTCTGCCACAAACCTTAACTGTTATCCATTGCTACCGCTACCGAATGGTGATGGCACTGCTGCTGTCATGCATGCCTGGCGTACAAACCGAATTATTATTATTTTTTTTCTTCTCTTTTGCCATCCAAACAAAGATTTTTTTTCTATTCTTATTGTACTCGCATTCTAAATGTTTTTGTAATACATAAAACCAGCTCAAACAGTCGTGTGCCGTTTAGGTCGTTAGCATTGTATTTGTGGTACACTTTTTTTAAGCAATTCTCTTGATTTTTTTCATCTATTTTTTTAGTTGTCAATGTTTATTGTTTCGTAAAATCATCGTCACTTTCATGCTTTATTATCCCATTAGCTTTTTGTGCCGTATTTAGCCTTGTTAAGGAATAAAACATGTTTTCTTTTATAATTCAATTTCTACATTGAATTGTTCTTGTTATTGTTGTTGGTTTTTAATCATATTCATCGTCTAGTAGTCAAACACACAGATTCGCAGTTTGTCATCTGTGTGTTTGCACAATGAATGCACGTTTGTATATCTCTAAGATTTTCTATTCAAAGAAATCTCATTAGATGCATTTTCTCATATTAGCGAAAGTTTCATTTTACTTCTTTAGGGTCTAATTGAATAAATCACATCGCCAAAGTGTTAATTATGTGGAATAAATTAAAGAAATTTAAAAAGTAAATATTTTTTGTACATATTTTGGAACAAATTTTGTGAAAAACAACAAAAAAAAAATTTGTCATCACCAAAGTGCTGAACACTATTGTGATTGAATAGGTGCATCGTGTTACTGTTAACATGCAAGTTGTTTATATTTTACTAACATTCATTCATTCACAGTAGTTACCATTCAATTGCAATAACAGTGCTACACAGTGATTGCTAACCTGTATGTTATTACAGTTATCTGAAAATCATATTTTTTATGAATTTATTTGCACTATGATGGTATAGATAATTTTTAATGTTATCGCTCTGGTTTTTCAACCATGAAACATTTTCAGGTTGGAGAACAGCACTGTTGTTTATCAGTTGCATAGAAGCATTGCTCATCTTTAAGTGCCACTACAGAATGTTAATATTGACTTGACCTAATTGGAGTTGTTTTTATTTATTATTATTTTTTTCATTTCTCTTAACATACATACTACACACATACATACATGCATGCATACATTTGTATGGATGTATGTATACTGCAACGATCTTGATTGTGAGTGTAGAAATATTATTGAAAATCTAAATACTAACAGTTAGTCACTTTTAACTGATTAATTGGTTTGTTTTGTTGTTATTTTTTCAATATTTTTTTATTTATTTTGTTGTGTGGCCTACACATCAATAAAAATTTAATCGACTTTTTATATGTATGTTTTTGTTTTCTATTCCTTTTGTTTCGCTCCATTTGTATTGCCGTCAGTAGTTTTGTATTTAATTTATTTGAATTAATAACAAGCAACACTCTGAATAACAAGTTCATAATACAATTGTTTTATTATTAGACTACATAATGAAAAAAGAAAAAAAACATACATTTAAAAAAGACAATAACAATAACGATCAGAATGATTGATTGTTGAAGATCGGGCGTTTAGGCGAATGTACAAACATAAACCTGTATTTATGTTGAATACAATTTTAAATTATTTTTCAGATCGATTGTTAATCGCGTGAAAAGGTAAAACAAAGCGTTAAGGAGCACACATGCTTGTAAGTGTGTGTGTGTGTGTGTGTGTGTGTGTGTGTGCACTTATTTTGCGATAGTTTAGATGGTATTTTCGAGCTTAAGGAAAGCTAATTAGACTGAAGTATGTGTTTATTAAACAGCTGCAGTATTTAGCCTCTTCAGTCACGTGATTCAATCGCCTGCGCATACCTCTTATTAATTGACATGAAATACATAAATATTAATTGCAACGAACATAAAAATGTGCTGGAAACAAGAGTGAGTGGGCACATTTGTTCCAAAATAAAGACTTCAAAGCTGCCGTTAACGGTAGCAGCAATTATATATAATTGCAGTGGCAACTTATTATTAACGAGGAGTTTGTTTATATCATTAACTTTTTGATAAGAGTTTCTTTTCAACTTTTGCATGATGTCAAGGAAGACCACCTCTGGTTGTAGTTTTTCCAATGGGGAAGACTTTTTGGTAAAGAAAATGACATTAAGCAGGTCATAAATTGCTCTAAACATGTTTTTCGCCTCATCCCTTATAATTTTAGCAACGGACCAAGTGTTTTGTAAAGTACGTGTAATTTGAAAAATTAAAAAAGAAAATGATTATGCACATCAACATGTTCTACAAAATAGACAGATTCGTTTGACAGGATATTTCCAATTTAAAAATATATATAAAGAGCCTGCAAATTGCTTAACCCTGAATGGTTACTCTTCATTTTATATATGAAAGATACCCAGGGTTGGGTAGGCAAATAATTTTTTCATATAATTTTAGCGGAAGAATTTTTTAAGTTAAAATAAATAAAAATATTTTTCGTTAAGTATTTTATTAAAAATATTAAAAAAAATTTAATTTTTCTATCCCAAATTTGTATACGAATTTGAGCAAAATAAAAGAGTTATATGATAAGGAGTTAATGAGCTTCGTCGATTCGAAGCTCCAGGATTAGATCGAAAGAGGCAAGCATATAATACGATTTCTCTTCATTTATGTGGGTATAATAATTTAAATCTAGACAAATTATATATAAGCGTCACGATGTAATAGAAAAGTCAATATTTAAAGAATTTTTAAATCATTGACACAAATCTAGACAAATTAGAAAATTATTGTAAAAGATTCAGCACGTTTAAATAACCGACAACTCTCGAGATATACTAATTGGGTATTTTGGGTATTTTTGCCTGTTTTCATAAAAATACATATATTGTCTTCGTTATATAAAGGGTGATCTACAAAAGACGCTACAAAAGTAGAGCGACAAGGACACCAAACGACGCCATATTTCTTGCCGCTCTCTTGACATTTCTCTTTATTAAGGTTTGCCATTTTGTTATGGAAAGATATACGAGCCAACAACGAGTCGAAATTATTAAAATTTGCTACCGAAATTCGGAGTCAGTGGCCTCAACGTTAAGAGCGCTACGTCCAAATTATTTCTGGCTGAATGGTTTCGTCAATAAACAAAATATGCGTTATTGGTCAGACAGCAATCCACACGTACTCCATGAGTCATCTTTGCATCCCGAAAAAATGACGGTTTGGTGTGGTTTATGGGCCGTGATGATCAAGACCGACACGTTACTGTGAATAAGAATCGCTACCGTTCAATTATAACCGAATATTTTTGGCCCCAATTGGATGATGTGGACTTGGAGGACATGTGGTTCCAACAGTACGGCGCCACAAGCCACACAGCGAATGTCACAATAAATTTATTGGAAACCGAGTTTGGAGAACGTGTTATTACACGAAATGGTCCAGCCGATTGGGCGCCTCGGTCGTGCGATTTGACGCCGTTAGACTATTTCTTGGGGGGTACGCCAAGTCTGTGGTCTATGCCAACAAGCCAACGACGATTGATGAACTTCGTATGAATATCGAACGTAGAATTGCAGCAGTATCGGCCGATTTATGCTTGAAAACCGTCGAAAATTGGGTTCAGCGTCTGGACTTCTGCAAGCGTGCCCGTGGTGGCCATGCAAAAGAAATCGAGTTCCATACATAATGGCATCAAACGTACTTGCACAAAAATAAATAATTTAATTAATATCCAAAACAAATACCGTTTTATTAAAAAAAAACTTTTGTAGCGTTCTTATTGAAAAACCCTATACATATATTTAATAATATATTTATGAAGATCTTTCCTATATTTATTATTTACCATAAACCCGAAAGTTAATATATAATGCAAGCTGGCAACACTATTTAGCAAATTGTTTTTTCGTTTTTTACTTTCAGAAAGTGTCAAAAACAGCGAACTCTTGTCGAAAGTTGGTAAACATGTATGTAGTGGACTGTGTGTTAGTGAAAAAGTTTGAGTGTATTGCAACTTTCATGAAGTACTTTCATTTTGTAAACGCTATTTAAATTCATTTTACAAACTCAAAACACAGAGATTATTTTTGTATTACACAACAATTGTTAGTTTTTCTTTTCAAATTAACTCAAGTTGGAGTTGTTGTAATAACAGAAAACTACAACAAAAAAAAAACAAACGAAATGAAACTAGTTGAAGTTGTAGTTGTTGTATGGAGAAACTAAATCACAAAGACATGATAGCCCAAGATGAGTAGCAGGGAGATTCCATAAAATACAGCACAAACTGAGAGAGATGGTAAATTGTATTAAAAAGTATTCGGTGTAAGATTGTACCCTCGAGTTTTAAATTAAAACAAAAATAATTGTAATAATTGCAAAAATTGCCTGCAATTATAATCAAAATTGGAAAAGTACCAGCCAAAGTGTAGAAAAACACAGTGAAACGGCGAAGTGATCGCTGAGTTTTTTGTATGTCTTTGATATTCTTTCAAACTTCTTACACATTCAAGTCAAGGTTTGTTTATAGTAATTTCTTTAGTTGTTGTTAGAAATTTTAGGCAAAGTTTCCCCAGCTAAAAAAATTCCTCAATGACAATTTTGAGTTTTTATTCAAATTTATGATAAATAAATAATCATCACTGTTAAAATGGAAGAGCCAAAAAAGCAACAACTCATAACAAAATTATTAATTCCACTACAAGTTAAACAAAGATTATTATTTAGTCGTTAAGTCATATTTTCGTTTGCTATTTAAAAACGCTTGTACACACTCCGCTGAGCATATAAAAATTATTTGGGTTATCTTTTGGTTACACGCACACACACGCGCGCGCATACAGACTTATTTTGTAAAACTTAAAGTTGAAGAAAATGTATTTGCTTTTTGTGCAGACGTGTTTTTTTTTATATATAAAATTTATTTAAAGCATTAATTTGCCACTTACGGCAACGAAAGGTTTTTTTTGTTTTTTGTTGTTTTTTTTTTGTTGTTGTGAAAAACTTTCTCCACTTTGGTTAAAGAAAGACTACACTGTGGGCAATAAATATTTTATTATCTATTACGCAACAAAATTTATGGGACTATTAATGAAATTAGAAACCACTTTTCAATCTGCAGGGTTGTGAAAGTTTGAAAAATTTAATTGGACCGAGATGTTATAAACTGTGAGTGTGTGTGCAGAAAACAGGTATGGATGGAGTTCTTAACACGAGCTCATTTATTTAATGAATTCATGAATCCAAAATTGATTTCATTCCAAAGAATTTTTCTCGTTCTTTTTTCGCAACAACCAAATCACACAATGAATTCAAATTTCGCCCCGAATTGAGCTCTGTGACCTTGGCTGGCTAACACAGGTTTTGCATAACATGTTGCCGACACTTCCAGCGTTATCAAGTTTTTAATATTTAAAAACACTAAGACAAAAAACAAAAGCTTAATTTTGCCAAACCATAACTGAGTTCAAAGCGATTATATTTTTGTTTAAATTTATTAATAAACATGCATTTTAATATAAATTTGAAGATTTCTTGTGTCAAAAATAAACTGATAACAGATACAAAACAAGAAATAAGGCATAATTCATAAAACTTATTTTATATTTCTAATCTGTTTATCTGACAAATTTTGTTTAGAAATTTGTCAAATAAGACGGTTATTAGAATGAAATATTTTTTATGAATTAATCCTACAACATACAAAATGCGACGAAAATATTTTGCACATCTAAATCCAGAGTGGTTATCAGGCCAAAGTTTGTGCTATAATTTTTAGAAAGAATTAAAAAGGATCAAGAGCAACAATAAAATCTAAAATATTCCGCAAAACAGAAAAACGATATAACCGAGAACGTTATAACAGTTTGCACGATCGCTTTCCCTTAGGCAAAGAAATCAGTGCAATTGCACCCTTGGAAATTTATACTCAAGCGTAACTGGTTGGCTGTTTATTTATTTTGAAATGGAAGCGATTTTGGAAAAAATTAATAATATCGATATCGATCGACATCGCAATACAATTTATATACGAACTTCGTAATTTCCCCCTAGGCAACGTGCAAAATGCAGCACTGTGGCAAGTTTGTTTAGTGGCAACACACAACTCACTGAACACAATTAGTCGAGACTTGCCACCTAAAATGTAGACACACTTAAAAAAAATTTTTTTAAATCCCAGATAATTGAATTAAATTAATTTTGTGTACGTAAACAGGAAACCAATTAGTGAATATGGACTCAGTTTATTTATTTTACTTTATATATCTTTAATATTTACTTTATATATCTATAATTTGTGTATGAACAGCGCGCCTTAAATATTTCATTCACAATAACACAAATTCATGAAGTTTTGCAAGCTCTAGTATTTAATGTTATTTTAATATTATTAATTTGTTTAATAGTTTTATTTATTAACTTTTTTTCGATCATAATTTCATCTAAAGCAAGACATTTCCGTACACGTTTCTGCACTGCTTTACAAAATGTTGCTAAAATTACTTATAATAAGAGAAATAAAATTCCCCGCCCAACTTTTCTGTATGTTTGTCATGAGTCCCCCATTTAAATATGTTGCATTCTAAATTCATAAAAAAAAATATAAATTAAATCAACTTAAATCAACTTAAATAAAGCAAAATTAATTTAATATGATTTCCGTTTTTTTTTTCCTCTTCTTTGAATTAATTCTATCAATTGTATCCGTATGCCGACGGCGAGCATAAGAACAGATAATCTTTTCAAGTTGATATCCCATGGTGACAATTATCAAATAGAATTTGATTGATTGGAAGCCAAAACCGCACAAATTGGACTAAAATATTAAAATACGGAAAACACATTAACGAGACTCAAAGACAATTAACGAAATTAATCAAGCCGATAATAATCTAGGGCAGACTATATTTGCCGTCCTATTTTTTGTTTCTATTTTTGGTGACCAGTTTTAGGAAAATACTCTCGCATGTGTTGGTGTATTTTCAATTCAATATGTCTTTGTTTCAAATGACAATAGAGCTTTTGAAGGAAAATGAAACGAAAAAGAAATGGCAAATTAAGAGACATGATCAGTTTTGATTAAGAAATTGTATTCATTCCCAGGGTAAACATTTTAATAAAATGTCTTTTTTTTCTTTTTTACAGCAACAGCTCAAATAGTTTTACGATCTGAATGATAAACAAGTTTTTTGCTGTTGAGAGAAAAGAAAAAAAAAAAGAAAAAACAAACATTTTTATTAATGGAATCGCCAGTTTTGTTTTATTAGGCAGTCATTAAATTGTTTTGACGCAAGCAATCACGAACTTTAAATACTCTTTTTTTTGTTTTTAATTTATTTACAATGTAATAATAATTGCAGCATCTTTGAAGCGTAAAAGAAAATATATTTAAAAAGACACAATAATAAATAATTAAATCGTTTAGATTTCCATACAAATGTCATTAACACATTATTTTGGAATGTTTATGAAAAAGACTTTTCGTATGAACTTTAATTTCTTGATAGCTTTGCAAATTTAAGCAACTTTTACCACTTTTAACCCAAGAGTTTTGAAAGGAATGTTGTATTGTGCCGATCTATATAAAAATGCCTTCAAAATTATATATCAATCGTTAATATTGGTGGAGAATATATATCGCCAAAAGTGTACCACAAAAATATGTTGTATTAATATGTATACGAAGATTGAGGAGAGAGCAGGACTAAATAGTGCGCCCTTGATATTCAAAGACACTGATGAGTGCCCAAGATATTAATTCGTATTTATATGGGCATTTAGTTAATTTTCATTTGAATTTATTTCAATAAAATTCCATTAAATTTTGCAACTAAAACTAAACACTTCTTGAGGAATTTCTGAGAGCTAAACGTAATCAAAATTTTATACCATGAAAAATATCTGAAGTGGCACCACTGAAATACAAAAAAAAAATTGATAACAAAATAATAATGTTCGTGAGGTATTTTTTATTCCGTAATACACGATAAATTAGGACATGAAGTAAATAATCAAATGGCAACACAGAGTTTTAAACAATTCTCGGATTCTTTTTCAAAATAAAATCTTTATTAACAGGAATTGCTATCACAATCCAAAAGCCACCTAATGAATGGTGTCACCAGTACATGAGTACTGATGATGTAAACAGCTGTTCCCTCTGGTGTGCCAAGTTGAATGGGTATTAAATTGATGGTGATTTTCCCTTGTGTCTTGGCATATTCATCATGTGTTTCTTAAGCCATCAATCTTAATTGAGTTTAATACAGAGAAAAACAAATAGTTCGATAAAAATACTTATAATTAATAATTGTTTTGTTTTTCTAAAGCTGTTCTTTTCAATATAATGAACTACATAACTGGCTGGCCCTGTAACATTTGTAGCGGCATTTGTAGGCTGCTATAGTCAATGTACATATTATATAAGTGATTTAATTTTACGCTCAAATAAATCTTCAAACTAAAACAACACAAAACTTTTGGTGTACTCCAGCACTGTAATGCAGTTTATCAAAACTGTTTAAATATGATAAAAGAACAATTTCACAGTAATTATATATATATATATATATATATATATATTTTAAATAGGTCACCATTTTTAATCTTTATAACAACTAACAAGCAAACAAACAAACAAATATAAGTAGAACACTCTCGTAATTACTTATTTACCGAATTATAAGTTTTTATTGAAATGAAATTCATAAAAATTCAAATTGTCTACAACAGAAATTAAAAATTCAACTTAAATTAAATTTGCTGTCGTTTTTCTGCTAATGAAATCATATAAAGATTACCTAAGACTATAAAGCATTATCTTGAAAATAAAGAAAAACAAATCTTTAGAGCATCAGCAATGAGATAAGTACAATAAATTAGTTTTATAGGACGATTAGAAGAGAACTTGCAGATTATACCCAAATTTATACATAATTAACTTAAAAAAAAAAGCATTATCTTATCTTGACTTTAGCATTTTCGTTAGCACAAAAAAGCTATTTATCCCCTGGTAACACAACTAATTGACTTTCCTTCCATATGGCAGCACTGTGGTTTTCTTTTGCTGTTTGAAACCTCATTTCGGTGCATGAGTACGTATTGATATAAAGCCGAATTTAAAATATACATACAAAAAAGTGTTGGACTGTTTTGATAATTATCACAGAGCGTAAAAGTTTTAACAAATATAAATTGGTAGTCGAGTAGTAGCATTTATTTAATTCTTTAAGTGAAATAACTAAACCGTGAAACCAGCCAGATGCATGTGTGTGTGTGTGTGCATGAGTACAATGTATGCTAAAACAACTATTCATTTATGAATGTGTGTACGTAGAAATGTTTGCATGCCTCGTTCAAAAGCGTAGCGCATTTAATTTTCAAACTCGTTTATTCGTTTAAATGTGTTTGCAGCGTCTTTAAAAGATCAATAAACTCAAAAAAGAGTAGTCCGCCATAAAATAAACTAACACAATTTTGTATTTTTCTTTTTTTTTTAGTAGTTTATGTGCTCACTATTTGGCGATCTTTGGCTTTATTCAATAATTCTAAATTGAATAAATGTTTGTCTAGAATATAATATGTCACGTGTTAAAATCAATTGTTTTGTTTTCTTGTGGGAGGGGACGTAAAAAAATATTCGCTTTTGTTTAAAAACGTTTTTTAAATATCGTTATAGATTAGGAACAAAAAGCAAATTTAAATAATTTACAATTGATGTTGTTTTAATGAAAATAAATAAAGACATCAGAGCAATACACTCATACATAATATTATATAATATTAATACCGGTTATTTCAGAACAGGTATTATGAAAGAAATATGTGAGACGTTAAATGAAATCAAGTTAAGAGGCATTCTGTGTTTCACACAAAATGAAGAAAATTTCATAAATCGTACCCATTTCTTTTAAAAACAACGATGCCATGAAATTTTCCAATATTATCACTTCAATTGAAATACCGCAGTCTTCAATATTAAAGATTAGTTTTTCCAAGAGCAATCGAAATATATTCTAATATAAAAATGTTTTGCTAACTAAATATCCCCAGTGTAAGAGATATCTCATTTTTCACACTGAGAAAATTTACTTTGCATAGTTTTAACTCAATAATTATCGGTTTTTGTACCACCCGAAATAAAAAACCGCATATTAAAATTTTCGAGTGTAAAATTAGTCTAAATTCAAACAATTTGCCGACGTGAGTCTATCCATGCAAAGTGAATTGCAAAACAAGAATGACACGATAGCGATCAAAAGTTGTGATGTCTACGCAGAGCTTTTTATTTTAGATTTAACGCATTTTTATCTACATAAACCAATAATGGTTTTTGGGATATAATATAAAAACGGAGATGTAAAATTTTTTAGTTAATTTTTTGGCACCGACCAAGAATTCACATGTCTGATGCAAGTGGTTACATACTTCCACTGAATTGATGTTTTCAATTACTGCGAATGACAATTGAATAATGATTTTATATAATTTGCACAACTTTAATTTTTTTTATATATTATAACAATTAATATCTCTAGGTTTGTAACATGTTAAGACATGCACTTTACACAATATACAACCTAATTGAACCACTAATTGAACCACTAATTGAACAATTAGTATCTACTTTAATTGTTTTCATATATGAAACCCATATCGCCACACAACTGTTCTGGAGTAATTTCAGTAACGAAAATCCTATATAATAAGAAAACTAAACTATACAAACATGAAAGCCGAAAAGGAGTTAACGATTTGTAAATTTAATAGAGTTTCAAACAAAACATTTACAAGTGGCAAACTATGAAGGAATCGCAGGATTTAATTAGTACATGATTTTACGAACAAAAGGGTAAAAACTTTGGACAATTATAAAATTATAAACTGAATAAACTAAATTGAATTTATGTACAGAAAAAATCGAGAAGCCAATTTATAACTTAAATGCAACAGTAAACGTTTTTCTCAACACGGTTTTACCCAGTTTTCGAACAACATTTCTCATATTGACGCTTGTTTTCAAAAAGTTTCGCCAGCGGTTGTATTTATTTTTCGTTTAGTTTTTTAAACCGAACAATTAGTTTAACGTTGCTTCGCCCTGACTCCAGTCATTAATCATTTCCAAGTCCAAATAGACAAACAAAGCAACCGACAACAGTGATGCTAACTTGAACACATTCGTAGTACTCGATTCACAAAATAATAGTCTTCTTGCCCTACAGAAAAAAAAACGAGCGATTCTGGCAATTTTATTAACGATATTCAAACACTTTGAAGTCTACTTAATTGTTATTTAATTCAACCCTTTTTCAAACTTTCTATTACTCTTTGGGTTGACCCAAGAGATCGACGGACAGAGAAGAAGTAGTGTTGAAAAATTGTTTCAATGGCATAGAAAACTAATGAAGCGGTTTTCGGCTTCCACAATCAATATATTTCGTTTTAGAAAATGAAAAGTGTTTATAAATTGTAACGTCCATTAAACAAACAGGCACAATTTCAATGTCTGCTAATGATTTAAGAATCAAAGTGTAACAGAAAAATAAGCATTTTATTTGAAAATAAATAAAACAATACAATTTCTGGATATGATGTGTAACAAATGTGTCGAGTGTTGTATGTGTGCAGAGCAGCTATTTATTGTCTGCTACTTAAGTACGAGGGCTCATTTCCTGGACTTTCAAGAAGGTTGATTAGTCCTACCGTTATGTATGATTCATATATATAAAATATATTTAAAAAAAAAAAAAAGATTTCACATCCAAACTTTGATATGACAAACGCAACGTACCTTTAATAAACAAGAATACATGCCAGTAAACTTTATTGCCTGCGATTTGAAGTAAATCATTTTATTTTCTTTTTCCTTTTTCTGTTTGGCCACAAGCAGAACAAATTACAAAACAACAGCAGCAAAATTAAATGTTATATAAAAATCAACCACCCATTTTACCTTTCTTTTATTATTTACTGAAAATTATATCAAAATATATTCAAAAACGAGGGCATGTGGAAGAGTTCTTTGAAAGTCTAATTGAACAATTTCGAGAGGACTTCATTTAGTTGGGTTGACAAAACAATATTCGGTATCATGGACAGTTTATTCCCAAAAATTCCCAAATTTATTTTATTATTATACATATCGCGGTTTATAATATTACATAAAGAGTGAAAAGTCTCATAATTAAGCAGTCAAAAAATGTGAGATACCAAATCTACATCGGAAAATTATAAGCCAGCGGCAAAAAAAAACGTGGGAGAATGTGAAACAAAACGCTTCTCAGTAAGACACCACAGCATACGTATGAGTTGTTGTTATAGTCCTTTTACACTCGAAAAAGTTACTTTGCTGATAAAAATATATAGAAGTGAAGTATGTATCTCTGTATACTTTCCTACTGCAAAAGGAATCTTAATTAAGGACTTTCCATGAATCCTTTCAACTTTGATTTATCACATTTTTAGGAAGGCGAAACAAATAAAACAATGACTCAAATATATTAGACTCGTCTCTCAAAGAGCAAAGAGCTATTCGCTGTTGCTGTCCCACAGATGCAATAAAATAATGGCAGAAATTCTTAGCATTTCCTGATTATTAGCACTTAAAAACATTTAAATTCAACAAAATATTATAATTTCTATTGTAAAACTGCAACAGCTTCAAACAATTTGAATTTTCCTTGTAATCTTTCAACAGTCTTACATATTATTTATACAATCTTCTTTCTTTTTTTTAATTCACCACGTGTTGATAGCGGGAACAATTGTAATCATAAAATTCACAATACACAATATGCCTTTTTGGTGAATGAAAATTTTAAATTTTATTCACAATAGCGATGAATATGTTGGCTGCAGCTACACATGGGAAATAACGTTTCCTTGTACTAAACAAGAATATTTCTGAATAATAATAATTTAATTAATAGCAATTTTATATTTTAAAATGTTGTAGTATCCTGGTTTAAAAGTTAACTAAAACGAGCCTCGTAGTTTACAATATAAGGAATAAAAATTTATATTAACCGCAACTTGGAGATGTCACATTAATCTCGTATGATTGTATAGTTTGTATATCCGTACGAAGTTTAAATTGTTTGTCTTGAAAATTTTTTTAAATAAAACTAAACAATTTAATCTTTCTTTATTGCATTCCCTTTTATTCTGGCAATACGTCCGTCCATAGATGCCATTTTAGAGAAAAAGAAAATACTAAATAATTCTCCTTTTGGTCAACTTTAACATTTACGAAGTTGCAATACACCCAACACTGTAAAAGTGTTTTTTCTCCTCTAAATATTTTTCTTCTTCATCTCTGCCGAATATTAGACATTTAAAAATACCAGAATTCAATCCATGCACTACCATTGACTGCGTGCCAACAACAACTTTGCAAATGAATGTGTTGTATTCCGGCACATCATACAAAATATACTACCGGTTGTGAGTTGAACGAATGTCTGTGTTAATCGTATGTATTTAGTATGAATGTAAGTTTGTATTTGTTGTTGGAAATTGTAGGTTTGTATTTGTGCAAACACTTGAAACACAATAGACACGCGTATTTTCTACTTAATATGCATTTATTTCATTTTTATTGTATTTGATTTTTATTTTACATGACACACGACCAATTCTTATTTACAAACACTTAAAAACAACACATACACACACACACACACACAGATAGACGGGGACACACACACACACACACGCTAGCGTTAACACTCATACTACCGTTTGGATTTCGCTATGCAGGAGTAATTTTTCCATGATTTTTACCTTTTGTTTGAGAAGCAGATTTTATAAGAAACTCATTAATTTTTTTTGTTTGGCCTTTTTCCCCCCCATTTTAGAAGAAAAGCACGAATAATAAAAGAGTACAGAATTGTTGGCGTATCAAACACAGTGATGCCAACTAAGCACTTTTCGATAGAAGTACATCATACCGATAGTTTCAAGTAACACAATATAATTGTAACATTCCAGGAGAAGTTAGAAATACAAACAAAAAAAAAATGTATTGACCATAATAGGAACTGGAGTTACCAACTGCTTTTAAAACTGTTATTTTTGATATTAATGCACCAAGATTTTCGGATATGGTGTATTCGTGTGAAATGCATGTAGAATCACTGAAAAACTCAATTTCGAAGGCCCTGACACGCCTTCGTATTTGGGACCATCGATATATACTTTTTAAGGTAACTCATATTGTTTGTTTTCTAACTCCCCGGCACGAAAATTGAAAATTAAAAAAACAATTGGGAAGTTATTGGTTTTACGCCATTTTGAAAATATCGAGTCCTCATCAGATCGCGTCCTTTTGAGATCTTAGAAAGCTTCCCTGACTAATTCTGAGAACCCGTCACTAGGTCTGAATATGCATGTGTGTGTATGTGTGTGTGTGTGTGTGTGTCTGTGTAAGTATGTGACCCGCTTTTAACTGATGGCATTCTAAAGGGTTTAAACGATTCAAACCAGTATAATTCAAGATACTAAAAAAAAACTTAGAAAAAAATATACTTTTTAAAGTGGTTAAAAAAAACTTTTAAACGGCTTTACCGATCGATTCCCGAAATTATATGATCACATCTCAAGTTTAAAAAACCACATCGACCACAGCAAATCGGGTCAAAATCGGTTAATCCGCTCGTAATATATCCTAAACGAAAAAAATTGGAAAAAAATTATTTTTTTTTCAAAAAAACTTCCAAGTCATATATCCTATCAGTTGGTTTTATCGAAAAGTGCATCAACCAACACTTATCACAAGGAATCGGTTGAATTGAAAATTAAAATAATAGTTTTTTAGTTCG
Organism: Linnaemya vulpina; assembly: GCA_963675445.1. Classification (NCBI taxonomy): domain Eukaryota; kingdom Metazoa; phylum Arthropoda; class Insecta; order Diptera; family Tachinidae; genus Linnaemya; species Linnaemya vulpina. The sequence continues at coordinate 106,282,494 of OY776277.1, forward strand.
CAGAGCGAAAAAGCATAGAATAGCACAAAAACCAGGCTACGAGAGATTTTTAGTGGTTAAAGTTAGCGGGAAGAGATGGCCTTAAGAGTTCGCCATTTTCCATATATATATATATATATATATATATATATATATATATTTATTTATATTTTTTTTATTTTTTTATTTTTTATTAAGCGGTTTTTATTCTATTGCAAATAGTGTTATCCGTTATAGAATTGAACAATAGGCAGCACTTCTTTTTTGGGAGCATGGTGGAGAACTGAGAAGAACATGGAGTTGTGCCATGTTTCCTATGTTTTTGAAATGTATGAAAAATCGACTGCCACTAACTTGGTTTATTAATAAATTTGATCCGGCATTACAAAACAATCAACAACAAAAACAGCAAAGAAAAAATTACTTTTTAGAAGTTCATCATACAATACAGAAAAATTAAAAATTCTCCCATCATCTTCAATTTGGCCACATGATGAGTTGTCAATAACGAAAGCATGATGTTTATTTATTTAATTTTTTTTTTTTAAGTTTTAATAACCCTCATGTTGGAAAGTAAAAATTGAATGAAAAAAAATTCAAGAAGTTTGTCGTCCCACTGTTTTTCTTATTGCAACTGATTGGTTTTCTTTGGCTTGAGAAAATAATAAATTCATACAATTTCCCAAATAAAAGACTTTATTTTAAAACTTAATTACTTTTGTTGTAACAATCAGTTGTGCAAGAAAAAGAAAACGATTTATTTAAACTGAGAAAAGTCATGCACAAGCAAATGAAATCATTCGTGTGTACAAATTGTGCGACAATTCTTTTTTTTTTTGGTTTTTTTTTTTCTTTTTTTTTTTTGTTATTCTCAAACTAGTGAAATTATTCAAGAGAGCAATCACGGTTGCCTCAAATACATAAATACATATAATTATAACACCTCCTGCAGCTTTTGGCTCTGCAAGGAATGAAAATAAAAAGTCTCCATTGATTTCTTTTATTGTTGCATTTAAAGTTATCCTGGCGCGTACTTGTTTGAAGGCCATTTAAAAAGAATTGCTGTTCACTTACGGTTGTCATGGGAACTTTTTTGAATTTGTGAGGACAAAAGAAATGCAGGGAAATTTTTCTTGGGAAAGTATTCGCGATAAAAATCTACTTGTGCAATATGCATAAAATAATTGTGTAGTCCTTTGGAAAATGTATGGGAATGTAATAATTTGGGAAATAAAATTGTAAAAGAGCAAAGAAGAATGGAGTTGTGAAATGAGTCATAAAAGCTGAAACCGGCCGTCACTGATTTCCTTGACAGACTGGATTTTGATAGTTTTCCGTTTTCAGTATTTAAGATGGCATTCTAGTAACACTTAAAACTTATAATAATTAATTTCAAATTATATTGCGTTCCAGTTCAGTTGGGGACAGTGAAATGGCCGACAGAGTTCTAATACTATATTCGCCGAATGGAGATACTAAAGCCGGCAGCACACGAAAGCATTTTATGACATCATATTTGTGCCGCCATTTAGAAATTGACAAATAATTGTATAACAAATCAAGTCCCGGTTTACACACTTTAACTTTTGCTGTCCCAATACGAACAACTTCATGCCGCAACTCCGCTGCAATATTAAATAGAAACATATAATTATTTGTTTGTTTCTTACAGAAAAAAAAAAAATAAGAGAAACAAAGTTAAGCAGCGAAAGTTGTAGAGTGTGAAGTGGGACTAACTTAACAATATTATCTTAATAACCAGAATAATTTGTAACCCTCAAAAAATTATATCAAATTAATCCAGCAATTAATTTATTTGAAATCAGTCAACCAACGCTGGCAAAAGAAAAGCATGAAAAGCACTTCAAATAATAAACAAATTTCTAATAGTCGTGGCATTAGAATGACACAAATTAAGAGTGTGAAAAGTGAAAGGGGCAATAGTGTTGCCAGATCAGCAAAAATATACTGTTTTTCGTTTCTCTTGTTTTACTTTTCGCAAAATACACATGAACATTAATCTATTAATTTCTCAATTGTAAAAGCTTTAGGCAACAGCAAAAGGGAATTGAAAACATGTCTGCCTTTCAATGTCCCACATGTAAAAGGTGAATTACAGAATAATGTCGATTTCTTTTCCACAAAATAATGCAACATTTATCACACTTTTTAACAGAAAATGGCAACATTTTGCCGTTTAAAAATAAGGAATTTAATGAAAATGAATCCAGCATCCCTCACGAAAAATAATTTCTGTTTTCAAACTTTTTCAAACCGCCAATTTTTCGAAAATAAGTGAAAAAATGTTAAATTTTTTTTTCTACAAAAGAAAATGCCATAAAAATTTTTTATAAAAATGTTTATGGAACCTTTTTATAATAATTAGATCAGATTGAAAGTGCTACCGCCTCTCCGTGAAGATGTACTTGGACTCACTACTTTGATACTTTTGGAACGCCCAAGGGCATTGTAGGCAGCCATATAAAACCTTCCTGCGTTTTCTTTTCTAGAAATATATGTAACATTTTTTCACTTATTTTCTAAAAAGTGGCGGTTTGGAAAAGTTTTAAAACAGAAATTATTTTTCCTGAGCGATGCTGGATTCATTTCCAATAAATTCCTTATTTTGATATGGCAAAATGTTGCCATTTTGTGTTAAAAAGTGTGAAAAATGTTGCATTATTTTCTAGAAAAGAAATCGACATTAGTAAAGGGGGTATTTGTTATACTATCCAAGTCTGGAAACAAGTAAGGAACAGTGCCCATGCTTTTACACGAATTCGCGGAGTGTATTGACATAGAAAATGAATCACAGTTTCATCTTGTTCGTCATTGTTACAGTGTTACTCAGCTGTACAGATTTGGGACCTTTTTAAAATAATTTTTTAACATCTGCCAAAGTTGGTTTTTCCCAGTCTCAAGTTATTTTAAGCAGTTTCATTCACAATTTACTGATAGATAATTAAATAAACAAGCAAAAGTTTTATATTCGGTTGTACCGAATCTTGTTTACCCTTAAACGACATAAGGCGGTTATTTTTTTGTAGCAAAAAATAAAGTTTCAATTGTCCAACCCTGAAATCGTAGTTTTGATTTCATTTGATTTTAAATACGAATTTTATTCTTCCTGAAGTATAGAATAGGTTTTATTAAGAAACTAAAAAATAAAAAAAATATGGTTGGTTACTTTTGTATACCAACAATAAAATGGAATTTTCCAGCTCTGGAACTTTTTTTGCGATCTTATGACATTTCAATAGCAATTTATTTCGGATTATTTGCTCTCAGAAGAAGTTCAGATTTTCTGAGGGCTGAGCCACAAAGCAACTGAGTTCTAGGCAACATACAGTTTCGTTAATAATTATTTTTAAGTGCTACGAGACCACTGGGTCTCATAAGTATCCAAAATATATATACACTTTATGAAAACGCATATTAATATTAAACACGGAACGACAAACCCACACATGCACACCCTTTACCATTTTTTTCTTTTTGGTGAAGGGTATAACAAACATTAATTAATTAAGCATGTGAAAATTCGTTTTCTCATGCTGCTTGAAATTATAAATTAATTTTGATTGAAATCCACGAGAGTTAAACACACGATAGTTGATGATTTAACTTCACAAGTTTTTTTTATTTCTCATTTTTATTAGTGTTTTCACACCGAAAGTTTAATAGATTCAGGTTTTAGCACACAAAATAAATTTAATCACACTAAGTCTCCCATAGAAATAGATGATGTACTTATTGTTGTACTTTTTTACGACACTTGATTGACTAACTGTATGATAAGCTAAGAAACTAGAAATTATTTTGCATGTATTTGGCAAATGAATATTTTAATTTTGTAAAAACACTTAAACAAACTAAATAAGTGGATGGAAATCACATATAAATTATCTCAATTTAAATGAACATTCTTTGAAATAATAGCAGAAAGCACAGGCTTTGAATACACTTTCGCTGGCCTTGCCGAACACCATGCTACATATTATTGATGTGTATTATATTAAAAATGATTAAACAACATGTTTATGTTTGTTTAAAATGAACAAACAAAAGGAAAATAGTTCACAACATCAGGCAGACATGAATAATCGAGAATTTCGATTAAAAGTAATCAATACGGCAACGCTGATGGGCACCCAAAGTATGTTTGCATGCATGGCTGTGAATGTGTGTATATTTGAATTGCATGAGGAAAATTGTTTTTGTTAACTAAAGAGAGAACATACAAACTCACATGAGTAAATATTTGTTATGTTTTGTTATTCCTTTTAAGTGTTGTTGACATGTTTAACACTTTCTAAATAGGTGTGAGTGCGTGTATAACATAACACGGGTATGCATGCGAGTGTCTGCTTTAAGTTTACGAGAATGAGAGGGTCTACCGTATTTGCTTGAGTTTTTCTTGCAGGCCAAAATTTTTTTCCTTTCGTTTCACTTATTAAAGTTTTGTTGTTGTTATTGTTGTTGTTGTTGGGGCTGTTAGCCAGCGTTTTTACACTTTTGTTTGCATTTCGATGAACACAAACAAAACGAAATAAATGTTAATACACACACACACATACAATTCTGGAGGCTAGAAGAAAAATATATACGAGTACATATAAAATAATCATGGCACTTTATTTACTGGAAGGCTTTGCGTTTATTTAATAAAAGAAAATATTGGTCAACAAACAAACAAATACGAAAGTAATTTTAAATGCTTTTTAAATGCTTTTCCAGGCCCTTTTGCATTGTATTGATATTAAAAAAAAATAAAAAATAAATTGTATATGTATTTAACAGAAATGCTTTATATTTTGCTTTGTTTGCGGAAAATTGAAAAATAAATCCTTTTTTTCTGGGACAAATCAAATGCATCAGTAGTTTTTAATGGGTTTCTGCATGTGAAAACAACAGGATACAGTCGAAGTGGTGGGCGGAAGGGGTGGTTGTGCTTGGCTGCTGCTAAGCATGTTTTGACGCCCAGCCAAAGCGTATAAATGTCAAATGGAAGCGTGTCGCACGTATTGCATTGATTTAAATCCCTAACAACTAAAACCTCTAACTCCTTTATAATCGATGTGAGAAATGTCGGATTTTAGAAAGTTTAAAATATGATTTTTGTTTTGTATTTCATTGTACTCGTGGATATGCATATTGACATGTCAAAATACATACGTATGACATGTCAAGGATATATAAAAATCGTGCTCACATATTTAAACTCCTGCATAATAAATGTCGTACCTCGAAGAGGCGTGTGAAAAATAAGTTAAATAAACACATCAGTCGTCAGTGTTATATAATATTAAATGCAAGGAAAACTAAATTTATTTCACTCAAAGTGATTAATTATTATTGGCCATGGTTGTTAGCATGCTTTTCGCAAGGAATTAGTCAATATCAACATTCCAAGTAAAAAAGAAAATAAAATTAAAATTAACATCAATTGAGTTTTCCCAGCCTACACGACGGACACACCCTCATAATACGTACACGAATGGAATATAAAAGTGAGGAATTCTGAAGACATAAAACTATAAATGGAGAGTATTAATCACAGTGCCCAGAACTGTTTAGGGCGCGCCGACTTCCGTAAATACCGTTATTCTGTAAATAATATTAATCATGTCTTATTTCACAAGAACATGATAAATATTCCCAGGCGCAATTTAATTACTCAATTTAAACCGCACAGCAAAGCAGCTGTTTTCGAGAACCACTACACTTTCATCACCAGTACTGTTGTGTATTTTTGCATACCGCCACTTATTAGGATGCTTAATTGAATGCGATGACAATTTTTATTTATACAGATTTCACTATGAAATGAAATCCGAGATCTCTGTATCATACACACACTTTAACAAGCCAGTGTTGCCGTTTCGTTTTCGTTTTCTTAATGTCCTAATTCCGAACTTTGTGTTCTGTTTTTACTTAAATCAAACATTAGCTACTTTGGTGAGTGTTGCGGCTTTCGAAAACAGCTATTTTGCTTTGCAAGTTGAATAGTTAACTTGATGGTGACTTTCCCTGGTGCGTGGAAATATTTTTCATGTCGTTCTGAATCGAAAACACGTTATGAACATTAGCCCATCGATCGTAATTGAATGAAAGTTACACTGTACAACAAGATCAATTTTTTTCCAAAGTTACAAGGTCCGACCTATAATTTTTTTTGTTGTACAGTGTTATATATATTTTTTCATTTAAAAAAATTATTTCTTAAAAGTTCTTAAAAAATTTCAATAAAACACATTCCAAATTTCCACAAAACAGCTGTTAATTGCAGCATATGATGTTCGGGGATTGCACTTGGGATTATCCAACATTAAAATGCATCATAATGTGTCACGGTTCGGACAGCCGTGGTCGCCAAAAAGTGACTGTTAGTGGCGCTCGACATCTTGACATGATAAAAATAATTCTTTATGTCCAACTTAAATGTTATTGAAGTGCCTCCCACTATTTACTTTAAAAATCGCACGCTACATATGATATAGTCCGTAAAATAAATCGGTTATGCTGCCGAAATATTCGGGTCGTGTACTGCTCCCCTGTCTCCTTCAGTGAAGTGAACTACATGAACGTTGTTTTCTTCTCATATTTGTTTATTTCAATTCTTGCATGACAGAATTAAAAATTCATTAACTACAAATTAGTTCTGAACAACAGCTTTAACTGAAAGTGGTTTCTATGTTTTCCAAGATTTAAAATTTTTCATTTATAGTGATTTTTTTTTTCAACTAAAATTACACAAATATTTTTTCAAATCTCATAATAAATTTTCTCTTTTTAATCCCTTTCCATTAAATCCTGAACTAATCATTTTACATGTTTATTATATTCCATTTAAATACTCAAGAAACATCCCTGATTTTGAGCACCCCTGAAATTAAAAACACACACACACACACACACAACATTTATAGTCTCGCATTACGCTGCAAACACCTGAAAGTTGCCAGCAATAAACGTTAAATATAGGAAAGCAGAGGTCATCAAAGATTGATACAAATTAAATGCTTAAATTACAAAAACAATAACACGCACAGTGTAATTGAGCGTTTGAGGGGATTTTAAAAAGTGAATATAATTTATTCAATATCTATTGTAACTAACTGGCTGACTGACAACACACCAACAGACAGACAGGCAGACACACAGCCATGCTTCTGCAATTATTTTAATGCTCACGTGTGCGCTTGAAATTATGGAACAAAGTTACCAGGAGCAACTTGAAGAGATTAAGCGAATATCAGGAATGTTTTGGCACGCCCTACAACTGCAGCACACCAAATAAAGTAGCAAAATTTACAAGTGATTAATATTAAATACCTGAACAACAAATACAAAAAAAAAACAAACAAACAAAAAACAGGAATGACGATAAACCCTAAATAATGAAAATGACACTCGACGTGGAAAACAACCCTGCTCCTGTTTTAGGGAGTGTGTGTGTGTGTGCGCGCGTGTGATGTGTGTTCAATGATTTTATTGTTTTAGATGATGGTCGATGTTGTTAAGAAAACAGCCAAGCAAACATGTACTCGCACTACACGGTGGAAAATATAAAGTACATTTAGAAAAAAAAATGGAAATAAAAATCATTACAAATATGTAACCATTAGGAACTTATAAAATCAAGTATTCCTGTGGAGTACCAGGTTTTATATAAAAAAAAAATTAAAAATAAAAACAGTAAAAAATATCAATTTCTTTTTAACCAGAAGTAGTGTATGTTCCTCAATTCTTGACGTCTAAATGGCTGGTTAGATGGATAGATACAAGATGGAGATGGATGGATGGATGGATGGCTGGTTGGCCGCTTGCTGGTTGCTTGTGAAATGTGTCGACAACAGCTCACTTATGACATGTACTCTCGTATGCTGGCTGCGAGTGGGGAATTTCCAGTTTGATTTCAAATATTTTAAAATAATGGCACAAGTATGTGAAAAAATGTTTGTAAATGTATTGCCTGTGTTGGAAGTTTCTTTTTATTTTCTTTTCCTACTTATTTTTCTATAATCTCTGTAATGTGAAAATTTGTTGACATAAAAATTCTTTAGAATTTAATAAGATTTTCTAAGAAAAAAGTAAACGTTTTAAGAATAATAAATTTCCAGAGGAATAAAACAAGAAAAATTAAAGCCAATAATGTTTTCAATTTATTTTTTTTTTTATTTTTTTTTCATATTGAACAGAAAATAATTGGTAGACTTTACGACGACTTTTCTTGGATATCGATGTTCATTTAACACACGTGAGAATATAAAAAATGTGATTTATTTGTACATTTTCTTCATTAAAGAGGTTAGGAAATGTGTTTAAAATGAAATTATGAATGCTTTGAAAATGAAGATTAACTATCTTACAAATAAGTGATGGGAGTCAAAATGAATTGTATTGAATTTTTATTGATTGCGGTGGTATTCAGCCAGTTTACAATTTATAAAAAAAAAAATAAAATTTATAATATTCATTGCGTGATATGTAAGCGAAAACTCATTATATGGCAGCACTGGCTTTTTGTATTTATCTCTATTTGACAGTTGTCGGCTGTTAACTGGACATTATGAATAGACTCTGGCGGGACCGTTAATATTAAATTGCTGGAATTGTTTATTTTGCAGATAAATGCCTCGTACATTGCAATTCGTTATATAAATAGAAACGGAATGAACAGCGCATTTTTAACAACGACTCACAATCAGTCATTCAATTCATGAAATTTAATTTAATTATATGCTAATAATACGCTTTATTTAACAATAATCCAACAACAACAGCAGGCTAATCTTTTTTTTTTTTTTTTTAATTATCAGCTGGAGTCGGATGGTGATGGTTTGGACCCTGAAGATTTACTGAATTGAAAATTTTATTGTTTTTCTCATAAAATAATTATAAATAAGACTAGAGGTTCTCTTGAATTTTTAAAACGACGTTATGAAACTTCGTATGGGAATATATAAAAGAAATTTATCAATTACGCCCCTAAACCACCATTAATTAAGTATTTTATATATTTTACATATTTAATTTTAATTAAATTAAAGTTTTTTAAATGGGATTAAAATATTCTGCGGCATTCTTGATATCATTTAATTATTATTTTTAATAAGTTGGAACGTTTTAAAATTGATGTTGCTCTACTTAAAAAAAAATTTCAGATCAACCGACATTTTGCTGATAAGACAGAGTTAAAAAGGGAAATTCTTTTGCTGTTTTCTTCCACAACGGGACTTGTCACGCATTGGACTCTTTCACAGATATTTCAAATTATCGTATATTATAAATATTTAATATATAAATATTTTCGAAGGGCATGTCCCTTAACGTTTTTTGGTGGTTTCAGCTCAATCCAAATTATCGTATACTATATATATATATATATATATATATATATATATATATAAAGAAAGAAATATATATTTTCGAAGGGCATGTCCCTTAACTTTTTTTTTTTGGTGCCTTCAGCTCAATATATAAAACTAAAATGAACAACGCTAATTCAGTACGGAATGCTAAAATTCGATAAAAATAACATTTCCCCAGGGCTTTGGAAAAAAATTTAATTTAAAAAAAAATTTTATAAAAATCTGCAACACTTATAAAAAGTCTAAAACCTAAATAAACAAATTCCCACTACATCGTTATCGTAAATAGCTTGCGAGCTAAAGTGTCTATTGTGAATTATTTAAAAGTATATAACAGTTTCCATTGTGAACTACATATCTTTATCGTAAATAGCTTGCGAGCTAAAGTGTCTATTGTGAATTATTTAAAAGTATATAATAGTTTTCATTGTGAACTATTCGTCAGTGCTTTATGGAAAACATGAGAAAATTGTTTTTAGAAGTAACATTATTATTAATATATCTGTTGTTTTTTTTTAGTGCTGGAAGAGGAGAACGAATCCACAGAGGGATTTCCCCGAAGATACCAGCCGCAATTAATCGATTCCGCTACTGTTATACTGGAAATGATACAGATTTATTTGCATCTGCCGCTAAACCAAATCTTCTTTACAGATTCCAGGAGTACTAAATATGGAATAAAAACGAATCTGGTTGCAGACAATCAAATTGATCTTTATTAACATTTGCGATACTTTTAATAAAATGTCTTATGAAAAAGGTTTAACGATATCAGCATTATTGGTATATATAACAGAGAGAGAGAGAGAGAGAGATAAAACTAATTAAAAATAAGTAGCGAATAACCAACGTTTTATGAATCGTACTACGAAGTATTCTTCATTTGTAAGACAGCATACTGCACGTTACTTGTACGGTTTGCAGTAACGTCTGTACTCAGCACAAAAATTTCAAAAAAAGTGATGATATTGTGAGCATTTTATCATCAGTCAATAAAAGGAAATGCACTCTATCGAACACGAGTGACTGACTCTTTCATATGCTGCGTGATCAACAGTGTGACAAGTCAGCAGTCAACCACAAAAAATTTTGCGGTCTAGTAAAAGTCAGCGACCCTACTGGTTTCTGACTGTTTGTCTGAAAGTGCCAGTCAAGAATTTTATTTGTGGTAAAAACATCTTTGGATCAAAAAGAGTTTAACATCTGTCGTTTTTTTTTTATCCGGCGGCTACCCATCGATTTTAAATATTTATTTCATTCCTTAAATTTATAGTTTCTTATTTTAAATGAAAATTTGATTGTTAAACATGATCGCCAGTACGTCTGTCTGTCTGGTCAGTCAGAGGTATCCATGAAAAGTGGTAAGTATTTTACTTTCAGGTCAAATTCAGCATAGAAAAGTTGGAGAGTTTTGCCAGTAGTTCCGACCAATTGAAGTCCCGACTTGGCAACACGTTGCGAAGTAATCGAAAAATCGATCTTTTTCTAAATCCACACCAAACGTATCTGATAGGCCCTCCTCACAAATTAAAAAAAGAAAACCCCCGAAATAAACATTGAAATTGTTTTTATATACTCGCAAGAGTATGAGAACAGATGCGTTAATTTAATTTAATTTTTTTTTCATATAATTTTTAGTTCAGTCTAAACCAAGCATCCACCCCATATGATTAAAGTTTATACCTTAAAATATTATTTCCATTTCACCTTTCGGAGAAGAATTTTTGAGTTCGATTTTAATTTTAAAAAAAATTTAAGTAAAAAAAACCAGAAGTAATCGAAATATCGATCTTTTTCCAAATCCACGCCAAACGTATCTGATAGGCCCTCCCCACAAATTAAAAAAAGCCCAACAAAAACTTGTTGACAATTAAAACGAAATCTGTTAAAATCCAATTTAGTTTGGTTCTTACTTAACTACTGGGGCAGGGAGAGGGAAGTGTGTTTTTCGGCAAATTTAATTTTTTAAATATATGTATTTATAAAGAGGAAAACAATAAAAACTCACCAATAACTGCCATATTTGCATTTCTTGTAAAATATTATCCATGTTGCTTTGTCCCTTGGCGGTGGCTTTTGCGGTTGCGGCCATACTATCAAATGTTGGAGAGATCGTCGATTTTGGACAACCGGCGGCGGCTGTAGATGTTGCTGATGTTGACGGTTTATTTGCTGTGCATGAAGATGCAGTTGGAGCAGTGAAGGAGCAATTATTTAAATGTGTATAACAGGTGGTTGATGACGTACTAAATGGTGAGTTTGTGGTTTGAAAAAGATCATAAAGTTCGGCATTTGTTTTGCCACAACTGCGGCATAATTCATGGAAATTATGTTCAATAATGTTGGCCTCTTCTGTTGATGACGAGATAGAAGACGATACATTTATGGTGTTAGTTGGTGCCTCGGAGGCTGCCATATTGTCTGTGTTGCTTTTCGAACGTAAGTCTGACTCAAAGTCCATTAATGTGGGTTTTCTTTTTTAACTTTTTTTTTGTTCTTGTTGTTAGTGTTATTATTATTGTTGTTGTTGTTGTTTTATTTTCCTCTTTCGTCTGGCTGAAGATGCAACAAAACAAGGGAGGTGATAAATTATGGCAAATTTTAGCTTGTAGATTAGTGTTGGCTAATTTTTGTTGTTTTTGGGCCGTGCTTTGTAGTTTTCATTTGTGTATTATTTAATATATAATTTAAAAATTTTTGCTGCATCTCCTCGTTATTTTGTTTTAAAGGTTATCCAAAAGACAACTCCTTTGAAGTGATTTTATATTTTTGGAAACTGAACTTTATTTTATATTTTTTCTTTCTTTTCAAAATCTCATTTTTAGTTGCTGCTTTTTGTTTTTGTAATTTTTTCACTTTGATGTTGTTTCAAACTGCGGGTTTTTTCTTTTTTAATAATTCTTTTTTTTTTTTTTTTTTGTATACAAATCTGTAATAAGAACGTGCATTTATTTTTCCATTTCCTTTTTGTTTAACTTGAACATTAAAAATTTTAACATTTCTTTGTTGTTTCTTTTTTTATTATTGTTGCTTTAGTTTTAAAGTAGTTTTCCGTCATGGTAGTTTGTCGTCAACGTTGTAAATGTGTGTCTGAGTGTGTGTGTTTATGATTGGAGCAGTGAGTAGTGCGGAGTGCATTAAAATCAAAACACAATAAGAACTTTTGTAGGCAGCAGTGGTGGCAGCATCACAGCAGTAGTTGTTGTAGCTGTAAATTCTATATCATTAAGCAAAACAACAACAAACAATGACGTTTTGTTGTTTCTTTTAGAATTCTTGACTCTTTTGCTTTTTTAAAAAGAACTCCTCGGAATACAAAATATCATCAGCATCTTTAAAGACAACAACTGCCAAAGGAAAATCTGTAAGAAAAAAAAGCACAAGAGAGATTTTTTTTTATTAAAACAACAGTTTTTATTGTTTGGCAACGACGGAGCAAAAAAAAAAAAAAAACAACAACGACGACGTGGATAAACAGTGTCTATTATTGATTAGTGATGCCAATCAAATATTTGCTGGCAAAAACGTTCACTAACAAGTCTGAACGAAATGCAAGGCATCAATCATTATTTGAAACTTTAAATATTGATTTTATGTTTTCATTAATGATGTTTTACAAATAATTTTACTAATTGCTTGTTAATTTGTTTGCTTAAAAATATTTTAACAAATATTTATTGTTTGCTATGGGAAATAAGCCAATGCAGTCTGTTTAGCTTCTAAATGGTTTACGGTTGATTAAAAATGTTTAAAGAGGTGTGTAAAATGTTAATTGACTTTTTCTTATTCAGACAACCGGCATGTTTAACATAAAAATATTTGTATATTTAAGAACTTTTCTTTGTATGGCTGATAGACATCATAATATTAATTATCATGCATTTTAATGCATAATGTCGAGTTTTCTTTCTCCTAGCCGTGATTCACTATCCTACACAATATGCGCAGTCTGCCATATGTGATGCTAAAATAGGTATCGACCTATTCCATTTTATAAAAGTGAATAAAATTTCGAGGAAAAACGTTTTCTTTCTGTATTAAAAGCAAACCAGACTCGGGTGAAAATTTCCAAGGAACAGCTGATTGAGAGAAGAGCGTTAACAGTTTTAAAGAGTGTTTCATAGCAACTTTATTTTCAACAAAAGTGATTTTGGAAGCTCAACTGTTTCCGTGGAACCTGTTACTGTTAAACATATCGATTTTGGTCTATAATTTGATCATGCATCGACTTACAAGCGAACAACGCTTTTGTTTAGAAACGAACTTCTTTTGTTCAGAGACGAAGGCACGTTATTGTGAATGGTCAGCGCTAGCGTGTATTGATTATATATATATATATATATATATATATATATATATGTATATATATATATATATATATATATGTATATATATATATATATATATTTTTTTTTTTTTTTTAACCAAAAAATCGTAGTGCTGGACTTGGCTGACATGTGGTTTCAACAAGACGGTGTCATGTACCACACAGCACACGAAGCAATATCCCAATTAAAAGGGGAATATTTTGCGTAGGAATTTAAATGAAAATATGGCAACATTACTGCGATAATGTATACCGAAGAGTGAGAGCTCAAAAAACTATTAAAATATCAAAGCCGTTTTCACTGGCAAAATTTTATGTTTCATCATTAATTAAGTTTTTTTTTATAAGTTTTAGACATTATTCTTGATAAATTTCAATTAAAAATATGATGTCTTTAATTGCTTCTGCTTTTATCGCCGTATAGCGTTGAGGATTGATGCTTTTTTAGTCCATACAAACAAACAAGTATTGCCAGACTACGCATTCCTGATATAAAAAGCGCACAATCATCGGCACATGAAAAAACGATATTTGGGATTTAGGAGAACCTGCAGTGAATCTCAAGCGGTCACTGAAATATTATTTGACTTTCTTTGTGAAATGGAACTAACAAAAGTTTATTTCGTGAAATTTCATGTTTATTTATAAACAAATTCAATTGAAGTGTCATGCCTTGATTGTTAAATTTTACATTTTTATAAACTGAAATCATCAACATTTTATAGCACTTGAAAATGTCAAACGAAATGTTTAACAAATAATTAATATTTACTTATGCATGTTGATTTGAAAATTCTTAAAAATTAATTAAATTTTACAAATACACTTGAATACTTTTATATACACGTAAAATAAAAATAACAGAAAATCACATTATTTATACGAATTAAAACCACTTGAGATCATTTTGTAAACAAAGCGACTCAAAAGAACTTTGATTTTATCAAAGTCATTTATGTTGAACGGACTTTAAACGAAATCATGATTTGTGAGTTTAGCTCAGGTTTTCCATTTTGGTTTTTTTCCCCCTTTACAAAATATTGTTTTTTATTGGGAAAAATGCCACTTGCTTTTTTAACTTTTTTTTTTTTTTTAAATAGTTATTTTTGCTGATGATCTTTTCAAGAGTCAAAAGTAGGTTTTAGATGTTTGTTTTGTTTAAATTTTATTTCATTTTCATTATTTCATTCTATATAACAACGTTCAATGTGCAGAGTTTTTAAATGTCAAAAGTTATGTGGGCTGTGAAATAAAAATATAACAAAAGATAATATTAAATATGTCATCAGTTCGTGTGGCAACGATGCGAGGGAGGCTTGAAAAGATTTTGAACATTTTTGTAGCAGACTATTTGTATTTGAGACGTAATTTTAATATTAATCGTGGTGATTCATTTATCCCAACTTAAAAAAAATTCAAAGTGATCACTTGAGGGGATTTTAGCCAGTAGCTAAGCGCATTTCACTGAGGGTAATGCAGGTTCCCTAATGATCTAAAAACCACACACATGATCTCTTTTAATTGTTTTATGTAGAAAATTATTATTATTCAGCAAATAAATAATATTAAATATACAATCATATTGACCCATTTAATACAGACAATTTTCCAGGTTGAATTTGAAAGAAACTCAAAAGTCCTTAAAATTATCACAAATACAACATAAAAAATAAAAACACAATAATATTCCCACCAACCATCAATAAACTACGAATTACAAGCTCTGACAAGCTTCAAATCTATTCAGGCGTTACAAATTCAAAGAAGTTTAAGAGCAAAAAATAAAACACACACACACACACGCACACACATGCACGCACCAACAGCCTTTCCAAATAATCTACAACAATTTGAGCCCAAATAAAAACTGCTCTAATTTATAAGCAAATACAAACACACGCACTCACAAATAAAGCCCTCAGGGTATTTCAACAAAAAACCAACGGCGACAACGTTAACTTTGACTAAATTGATTTGTAAAATGCAACCCTACGGCGCACAATTTTCAAGTACCAGCTTTGGTTAAGGTCAATCATACTCACTCGCTCGTACCGTACACACAAACACACACACACACACAGACGCAAACATCATGCACTTAAGAAACAGCTGATTAACTTTTTAAGTACCAGCTTAACAAATAAGTACGAGAACATGCATGCATATAAAAAAAAAACAGAAATGCCACTTTATTTTATTGTTCAAACTTGTTGTCTGAAAAGGATATATAATTCATAAAAATAATGCGTTTAATTGTGATCAGTTGTTGTGCCAGAAGAAGAAGAAAAAAACACAGGAAGCAAGAAATACATGCCAGATGAAAACATTGTTTTCAGCAAAAAAAAAATAAAAAATATGTACCAGCTGTTTTCAAGTTCCTTTTGAGACACACTTTTGGAACTTTCTCAGCTTTCAGTTATACCTGGACAGTGTATAAGAGAAATTGTGGTTCTCAAATTATTATGTATGACATTGACATTTATGGTAATAGAAATTTGTGTTAATATTTCTAAACGTGGGTGATGTTGTGTTTCGCTTTTGTTTTTAATTAAAATTATATCTTGTTGTGCACAGATTTTTATTAAAAAAAAAAAACAAATGAAACAATTCCTTATAAGAAAATTTATAAGTTGTTTGGATTATTTATGCATTTTAAAAGAAAGTTGATAAGCCGTGTGCCAAGACTGCAGAAGCATTAGGTCAGAATATAATAAATAATCGCTACGACTAGCACTACAACATTACAACAACCAAAAGAATTGTTGTTTATGTAAAGTCATGGTCCATTTACTTCAGTGTAGCCAAGCAATGGTTGAGTACAAAACTATTATCTGGCGTAGCGATGCCACCTTGTATTTATTACATCATGTATAATGCTGCCGGTGAGAGAGAGCTGCCAGTAGAATATTATAAATAACAAATGGCAACTCATAATTATTATAAATGTGAGGCGTTGTAAAAGAACCAGGCTTTTTTATTATTTATACGTGATCAAAAGATATATTTAAAATTCATCAACTGCCCAGAATTTAAGAAAAGGCAACGCGTCATCTTACAATGAATTTATGTTTAAGACTATAAATATAGGGTGTTTTTTATATAGTGATACAACTTTGAGTTGGCATCACTGCTTTATTTGACCACCCATTTAACACCTGATAGTTGCTTTTTATTTAGTTTGTTTTGACATTTCATTATGGATTGACTTACACCAGAGCAACGCATGCAAATTGTGGAATTTTTTAATCAAAATAATGGTTCTGTTCGTCAAACTTATAGTGCACTTTGTCCATTAAAAATTTTATTTTTCGATGAAGCCCATTTTTGGTTCAATGGGTACGTAAATAAATAGAATTGTCGCATTTGGAGTGAGGAGAATCCACAGGCTTTTGTCGAAACACAGTTATATCCGCCATATGGCGGAGTCATTGGCCCATCTGTCTTCAAAAACGATGATGGTGAGAATGTTACTGTTTGTGAAAATTGGTGTTCCAGATTGCGCCTTGTACGCGCCAGCCGTGGCGGCCACATGGCCGGAATCATATTTAAACATTAATGTCATAAAATTTTCTATCCATTAAAGACCGTTTCATTGACATCAAAAATATATTACTATGTTTTATTATGATTTAAACTTGTATCACTCTATAAAAAACACCCGTTAGAATAAACGGGTTTCATCTTTTTGTTGTGGGTTGTAAGAATCCTTAACATCTCAATTCGTATCAAATAAAAATTGCTAATTTGTTTTTTTTTTTAATTTGTAATTCTTATTCTTGTTTGCTTATTTTCGGAGTTATACGAGAGCTAACTTGAAAGACTTTCTTAACCATTTTTATATATCAGTAGATGACTTGGCATAAGGATTAACTTAATCCACAACAAGTAATTATGTTTGGGGCAATTATTAGTTTTATTACAATAACTTTTGGACAATGTACCACTGTAAAGGATGTTGATGCAAAACTTAAATTACATAAAAATATCTATATTTTTATTGTCGTATTCATAAGAAGTTATGTGTACTTGCAGAAGATAAATTTGGTAGGCGCGATTTTCAATCAAAAGAGCTGATCGAACAAGTTTGCAGTCTGGTAACTTTACTCACAGTTGCCATTGTGAAGTTTACTGCATTAGATAATTCACAATAGTACACATCTAACAGCTGGTACTATAAATACATGTGTACACAATATTATTTAACATAAAAGAAATAGGAGGTACTTTGTAACATTTTAAGAATGGATTTTATTGCGTGACTACGAGGTTTTGAGAAGAAACTTTTGTTTGCAAATTTATTTATTGAAGGGGTCGTTTATGAAACAGACGAACCGCTGCATCAATGGAGACAAGATAGATCAATTACAAGCATATTAAATATGGGAAAAAATTTGCGCTTTAGTAACGAGGGTTAGTACAAGCTAAGCCTTGTCCATGAATATACGTTTCTTCATCTTGCACAGCTACGGTTGCCAGATTCGTGTTGGGAATATTTTTGACGCTCACCAAAGTATATCTTAATTTGCAAATAAATCTTGATAAGTTTTAATATAACTAATTTTTATTTATGAAATATGCACTAAAGTAAATATAAATAATAACGTAAATAAAAGGCAATATTATTTGTGTAAAATGCTTTTTCGTATACTTTTGAACAAACACACTTCTATAAGTAATTTTTATATTCGGGTAATTCCTTAAAATTTTAAGAAATAGCGTTAAAGATATAAAATATCTTGACAAAGTATATTTTTTCTTAATCCTTCAAGAGTATAAAAAATCGTTGCCAATATAATCCGTCTGGCAGCCCTGTGTACAGGCCACGGTATCTGTAGTGCTGCCAGAAGTAGTAGATTTTTAGAAAATTTTATTTTGGGTGTTAATTATCTACATCAAAAAGCATAAGCACGCCGGTAGCTAAACTTTGTTTATTTTTGACATATTCTATGATGAAACACATTCTAATGGTGTCAGCTGTCAAAATATTTTTGCCAAGGTTGAGAATGCTTTACAGCATATGGCAGACATTAACGCGTAAGAAATCTTTATTGAACCATTTTGAGCATATAAAAATACATATATGAAACGGCAGCATCACAATAAGTTATAGAATTTGAGTACTACACTTGAATTCTTTCAACACACAAACAACTCTTCAGATCTTCTGTCAGTTCATAGAAGCATCATTAATTCCTCCATTTTGCTCTCTCGAAATTCCAACAAATTGTTTTCGTACTTGTACTACGCACTTGTAAGTAAAAAGCTCATAATTATTAAGAAATTTTCAAGTCAAAATAATAACATTCAACTTGCAAATAAATGAACAAATCCTTTTCTCAACTCTGCCTTCAAAATGCACACTCTACTCCCACCCGTATTTTGGACGATTTACAAAATATTGTTGCAAATTGACAACACTACTGACCATTTACGTTCTTTTGTTACCAATTTGATTTCTATCTAGTCTTATTATGAGCCACCATCCTTCTTTCTACGTGCAGGAATTGCAAGTTTTATTTTATTTATTTTATCTGATTCCTGGCTTTTTTATTCTTAAACAAAAAAAAAATTAAACACTTTCCCAAGAAAAGTCATATTGTTCTTATTTTTCATCTTCTTCGTCGACATTTTCAGTAATCATTTTGACATGGATGACATCACATGGAATTCTTTATGGTACGTTGTTGTTGTTATTGTTGCTGCTCTTATTGATTTTTTTCACGTATACTACGAATATATTTTTTGCTCTCTTTCAACTTGAAATATTTTACTTATTTCTTCTTTTTTTGCTGTTGTTGTTGTAAAGCTTTCCTCGTCAGAAATGAATAATAAATGTTTGCATAATTTAGTGCAAGATCAAGAACATACACACACACACACACACACAATTTGTTTTTATTTTATTATTTAGAAAGCATGGGTGTTTGTAAAGGGTGATATTTGAGTGTTTGGTTTTAAATGAAATACATATTATTCGCCACTCTTTAACAAGTAAATCGAGGAATATAAACAATTCAAAAGCTTGCAATATAATAGGTAAACGGGCTACATGTGCCAAATATTTATTGCATTAGCAAACAAATTATCTATCTGAAGGTGGAATATCTAATCCGCCAAATCAAAAAATAAAATATGTAGAAGAGTCTTATCAAATATTTGAGAGATACGAACATGGTCGCTCTTCTTGTTAGACACAATTATATATGATGAAAAAACAAACAAACTATTGTCTGTAGCAAGAATGTATTTTAAAATAAAAAAATATTTTGTGAGCAACTTGGAGATAACAATCACGGGACAGTTAATAGATAACAGCAGTTTTACCACAACAACAACAAATATGACAAGTATTTTGCTGGTAGAAGAAGCAGTTGAAAATTATTTGTACTTTATTTTCAAAAGCAGAGTTTCAAATCAAAAATAAAACAAAAATTTACGATTAACAAAACTACAATTTACATTAAGCAGCTGTAGTGGTGGGGTTATCTCATAATTGCACCATGATAACAGCAATAATTCCTTGTAAAGAAAGTTTATATAAATAAAAAATTTAATACAATTCCAAATATGACATTCGGACAAAACAAACTTTTTATTTCAAGGGTTTTTAAGGCAGCCGACAAGTAGGACTCTAGCGGAACCTGGATATTCCTCCTTAACTCCTCGTACACTATTCGAATTTGTGTAAAGTTTTTTATATTGAGCATTTCAAAATCCAATATTTGTCATGTAGCCTATTAAGCGATTTTTACATTTGACCGCTTTTATTAATTGAACAAATTGCATCTTTATATTTTTAGGTGTATAAACCAATTCCATGGGTTTAACTGGGAAAGCATTATGGGAAAGAAAAATAAATGTTGCCAGGAACTTTTTTCTTTGATAGACATGGTAACAGATTCATAACTGACTCATTTTGCATATATTTCGTCATAAGATTAGAGTACTCCTACTGCAAGATTATTTCGGAAATATTTTATACCAACAATTTTTATACGCAGTGTAACATTTCGCACGAAATTTTGAACAGAATACCGGCGACAGCATATCTTATTTATTATTTATTTATTTCAATTATGATTTGAAAAGTATCGGCTCTAAGATGCCAATAGGGGGACTTTTACCATACGTCGGCGATGTTGCTAACCCGAATTTTATCCGTTACTGTGGCTGATACTACACGACTTATGGCTTCACTATAAGAAGTGGCAACGTAGTGAAGCACGAAAAATTTCTCGGGAGAAATGTAATCCTTTACAGTTATCTGAGGAGTAGAAATTAACTAGTGCGAGTGAGACGCAAAATTTTCGAAAAAGAGTAAGCGATCAGGGGGCATCTCTTTTCTGTCCATTTAATATTTTGTGCAGGTCGATGCACACGTTTAGAGGTCATATTTAATTATGATAATTTTTTTTTTTTTTTGCCGAAAATCTCTTAAAACAGGCACTTATTTCTATTCTGTGATAAGGTAAATGCACACTAAATTTTTTTTTCTTAATTAACTGAAAGCGTAATTTTGTTTTATTTCTGCCATGGATCCGATAGAATTAATTTCTAGCATCAGCTACACACAGATTTTTATTTTGGCACCAGGTTTTCATATAAATTTGACAGACAGTTCTTATCGGTGACAATTCCGTTTAAATAACATTAAAGTTCGCCGTGTTATAACCAAGAGGAAACCAGGCACACTTGGCAAACATCTGCCACTAAAACTTTTTGATTTAAATAGGAGTTTCTTAAGTAAAACAGTTGAATATATATAGTTCCCATATTAATGTAAACAGTTTAACTCAATAAAAATTGTCATTATTAATTTTTATTTTTCGTTTATTATTATTATACAGAGGTTTATAGTCATATAAGCCCATAAACCTCTTAAAAGCAGCGTAAAAAAACGTGAAATATATTACTCGCTTAAGTCGATTTATTACTTTTTACGAAGTGCAATAGATTTATTAAATATTATTGTCAATTTTCATATTTTACTCCTGGGCGGCCCATTATCTTAACAGCATTTAGTCAATGATAAAAAATTAACATTCATTCACAATAACATGGAAATTTATTAACTTTAATTTAAAGTTAATAAATAAATAGAAACGAAAATTAAAAATATTAATATAATTCAAAGAGCTTGTGTGTCTGCCTCATTAGCAATGGCGTCGTCACAAAGTATTTTTTTCTTTCTTTATTTTACTTTTTATCTTAATTTTATTTTTATCGCCGAGATTTTATTATTATTACTATTGTCAAATGCTTTGATTGTTTCTGGTCCCCCATTATCGTAACGCAAGAAACTACACAACTCAACTCACAAAGAGATAAAAAATCATTTAAAACTTTATTTACTGATCGTCTCAGTTAGATTAATTTTCATGTTGTTGGAAAAACGAATTAAGTATTTGCATGACAACTAGTAATTAAATAATCTGATACTCAAAACTTCAACAAGAAAATACCTACCAAAAGGAAAAACAAAAACTTAAAACAGAAAACAAAAAACCAATCAATAACAAAAACACTCTATAGACTGGTGGCAAAAGTTCTTGTGTAAATAACAACGTTTTTACCTAAATTGTTTACATTTTATTTTGTTTTAGTTCATTAATTTTAACCAAAATGTCGGCAT
Source organism: Linnaemya vulpina (assembly GCA_963675445.1). NCBI lineage: Eukaryota > Metazoa > Arthropoda > Insecta > Diptera > Tachinidae > Linnaemya > Linnaemya vulpina. The sequence goes on from OY776277.1 coordinate 106,304,806, forward strand.
GAATGTATGTGTGATATAATTTGAAGAATCTGAGACACAAAAAAAAACGCATCTTTTACTTTTTTACTTTTCTTTTTTGTTATTTTAATAACGACAGTTTGTCACTATATTGAAAGATTTGATTTCAAAAGTATTTTCGTTTGAGTAGATGTGTATGGAAAGCAATAGAGGGAAAATAAAATTAAAATTTTATTCTTTTGATAACTGTTTGTTTACACCAGGGAACAACCAGCCAACTAACAACGGCGGTAATTTTCCTGTTCAAGTATTTGCACAATTGTCGATAGATAGATAGATAAATATGCAGCCACAGATAACGAAGAAAAAATCTCATGAGGGAAATGAAACATGTGCCTGCCTGCCTGCCTGCCTGGTTTAGTCTGTGTTATTTGTTGAAATTTTCGGGGTTAAAAACGTTTCCCATTTGTTTGTAGTTCAATACACGGCGTATTACCATGTGGGTTTGAAAATAAACAACCAAACATTAGACCAAATTGATTGAATAACGTTTTGATAACAAACAAACAAACAAAAAATTCTCAACCTGTTGGCAAAATGCAAACGTCAAGCGGCGTTTTGATAACCTGTTTAAATAACTTGAGTTCTATGGCTAACGTTTGTTTTCTTGTTAGATAAAGTTATTTTTAATTTATTAAGGCTAAATAATGCGTACACATTTATATAAGATTATAATAAAAAATAAAAAAACAAAGCTGGAGCTGTTTTATTTCATAGAGTTGGATTGTGTAATCAATTTGAAGAAATTATTACTTAACTTTTCCGGTCGACAGCAAATTATACATAATCTTTACCATTCAAATTATCTCTGACGCAAACACTTTCTTCAACTTTTATTAATTGCATATAAATTGAAAAGCTAACAGGAAAGTCTTTTCCAGTTGAAATTGAAATTATCACATTAATTCGAAATTATGGTTGTACAATGTACATTGTGGTGCCACAGGTTTATATGTATGAGTGAATGCCCGCATGTTTTATTCCATAACGATACCGTTGGGATAAAATTTGTTTCTAAATAATTTTCATTATTCTCTGGCTGTTTGTGAATCATTCTATTAATAGGATCGGCATTTGCACTGTTAGCTTTGCCTGAGCATGTTAATTCACAATAACACAGCAGATGTCGTGTTAAAGTGTCATGCCACATTTAGTTGAATTAATTTTTTAAATTTACTAACATTTTAAATAAAAATAACAAGCAAACAGCGAAATATTGCAAAAATAAGATGTATTTTTTGAATATGCCGGCGCTGAAACGTATTTAATACAAACAATTACTTTTAATACTGTAACCGTTTTGGGATGTATTTTTATAAATAGATAGAGACAAACTAGCGATATGACATAAATATAAGTATATAAAAATTAGTTCTCAATGCCGACGGTGAATCACTGTTTTAGTAATGAAAGATTTTCATACTGCCGTCGCTTGTTACATTTACTTATTATATTAATTAAATTTCTCAAGCTAACAGAAATTTTTAAATAAATAGATAAACCAAACTGTACACAAATAAATAATAATTAGTGGAAAAAAATAAATAAATTTCAATGGCGTCTGTGTGCCACTTAATTGTTTCTAAACAATGTGAATGCTAAATATTCCAAACGTTGATCACAAATCAGACATGGTATGTGCCATTGCAAAATATAATTTTTTTTTTAGTTTAAAATATTGTACTTTCTCGTCCCTAATTTTATTAAGAAGCTAAGAAATATTTTCTTTAATAACTTTTGATTTGGGTGGAAAAGAACCAAACCTTTTTGGAATTTCTTGTGAGTGATTTTTAAGCTGCAGTGTTTTTGACAGATCAGCTGTTTTCGTGTAAAATGTTACTGTTCAATGTGTTCCAGGGCCAAGTTACGGCATTCGATTGCGATCGAAATTCCTATACAAATTGTATTGATATCGATATCGAATGCCGTAATTTGGCCCCAGTTTAGTCTAAAATTCAGCCATGAATCGATTTACAAACGCACAAAGCTTGCAGACTCCTGAGTTTTATTATCGAAATCATGGTCGGTTAAGAAATCTACATCAAGATTATGGGCCAGTTTCAATCATTATACCGGATATTTTCAAACGCGACAAATGCAGAAACGTTACTTTGAACGGCGAGCGCTACCGAGCGAAGATTAAAAATTTTTTTTTCGCACAAAACCATCACCCGAAATATTGTCCCAATTGAGAGGCGAGTTCGGTGAACAGTTTATTTTATGTTTGCGCCGGTCAACTGGCCGTTCAGCGAAACTTAAAATTATGATGATTCACAAGCTCTGCTCTGATTACACGAAATTGAAGTAGGTATTTATTTGTATGAAATTTCGCCTGCTCACTTACCACGTACTCGCTTTATCAATTCATCATGGAAAATCACTTTCAAAATATTTTCTATCGCCTTTGAAATTTTTTTCTATTCGTTTCATATAGCTTCAATGTTTTCAGACATAAAGTCACTTTTTCAAACTTTTTCTGTTTTTTTTATTTAATAAATCTTTATCTTTTTGTTGCGAAGATAAATCGCTTTTCACAAATATTTCTCACATATAAACGTTTATGCACAGGCTTCTCAATTGAAAGATCTTGTCGACGGTGCTTTAAAACCAAACTGATTATGCATACTTTCTCTTAATTCATTCAAAGTTTAATAGCTACACTAAAACTAACAAATTCAAAAACTTACTAAAACTTCAACTCTTTTCTTATTTATCGTTATTCCTTAAGTTTTAATTTTTCTTATTTTTTATTATTCCGCTTATAGTATTAAAATAAGCAGGTTATTATTTAATTGTACTCTCTTGGAAGTTATATAAACTACAAAATTAGCAACTTTTAGCAGAAAATGATACTATTTCCACTAAAATTTTATTTCTGGCAAACTAGCAAACATGTGTCTCGTTTTTAAGTTCAAGAACCTGACCGATTTTAATAAGAACATTAAACTTGAAAAGCATTTTTTGCATTTTGCAACGATAAGCAAAGTATTTTGTTACTTTTGCTATGGATTTACAAAATATTTATTTAATAATTAATATTAATATAATTGTGGGAATAAAATAATGCGAATGCAATTTAGTTTGATCATTAAAAAAAAAAAAATTGAGGGCGTCCATAGCTTTTGAAATGCACAGTCTTCCGAATGCCGTCGGCATTTTGAATTAGTTGTTTCATATACCTGAGATTTTTTCAATTCATTTTTTGAGCAATCCTTCTCCTATTCTTTTTATTGTTATTGAAATTTCTGCAATTTTCACAAATTTATTAAATGTTTAGACAACTTCTTGACATAAATGTATGTTATTGTAACTAAATGTATGTTATTGTGAATTATCTTAACTTTTCCTAAATTCATAATTGTCTATGACAAAACTCTTAAAAGAATGACAGACAAGTTAGAGCTTCTGGAATAAGAAAAACCGACTAGAAGGATATAACACTTCATCATTCCATAACAGTTTGTATTATTACGGAAAGCAGTTGTCCATTATTCCAACTTTAATTCAAACTAAAACTGTCTCTAACATTCATCCCCAGGTTTTGTATTCTAAAGCTGCCACATTATTATGAGTTGCCACATTTAATCAATTGGCAACATGTGAGCACGATATTGCCACTCAGAAAAAAGAAACAGACAAAAAATAATTATTTGGGGTACTATTGAAACATCATGAAATGCAAATTTTTCGCTTAATCTGCTGAATTTATTTTTCAGCATTATTGTAATTATATATGTATAAGAAATTTTAACGTTGCTGGCGACTTGTCGCATGACTGATTACGGGATTAATGGGTTGAAATTGCTGTATCCGATTTCCACTAATAATTCAATTGAAATAAAATTCAAAATTCTATTGAATTTTTTCCATAATTTTCCATTGAAATTCTGAGGAAGCATTTAGCACAGCGTTCAGCTGACCTGAAACCGACAATAATGAAGTTTTCCACATCATTTCGCTTTCCAAAGTTTAAATTTAGCTCTTAGAAAGACCGAAAGATGAAATATTCATCGTTGTGTTTTTCTAACACTTAAGTAAAACTTTGCAGAGTAAACTTTCCCAGTGTAAAAAGGGTCAGTAAATTTTACAAATTTTGTAATTTTCCATTTCAATCATTTTGTCATATCGAGGTTTTTTTTTTTTTTTTTTTTTTTTTTTTTTATAAAATAAGTAAAGAAAAAAGATCAGAAGTTAAAGATCTTCTGAATTTTATGATGTTTAGAGTTGCCGCTAATTGTGTAGCTTGAGACTTGATGGTTTAAAATTTGCAGCAATTTGTTTTAATGGGTTGCCTATTGGAAAATGCAAATCTGCGCTGTATTTTATGTTCTGAAATTTATCAACTGGCAACAGTGTAAATGTGCTGGATTCTTAAATGCATCGCGGAATTATATCAGAAAAGTGGCTGTAGCAACAGATCATCAACCAGTAACATCTCCACTAGTCAGCAAATTGGTCTCGGCATCAAGTCGGACATGAAAAAGGTCAAATTAGACAGCAAATGTTCATATATCGTCCATGTCCAGCCATCGATTGTTGGACATACATACATATGCCTGGTCTTCCATGTCTGACTTCCGAGGCTCGCTTTAATATATATCTTCAAACGAGAGTAAAACATGATGGTACGCATAGAGAAAATTTTTTTTCTATTTTGCAAAACCACTTGAGAATTGTGGACACGTAGTCGCCACATGCAAGAACATGACCATATCAGTACCGTTGCTCTGCCAGCGTGTCTCATAAAGACGCGGGGTAAGTATTAACTTCTTACTTATATTTTTATTTTGTTATGCTGAGAAACTTTTTTTTTTTAGAAAAATATGTGCTAAGATAATTGAAAAACTTCTTTCGGGCCAGTTGTCAATTGAAATTATGTTAAAATAAGAATCCGCAGCAGCTGATCTGTATCAGCTGACTAAAATATTCACCCATGATATCAGATGCATTTTCGAATATGCCTGAATACACTATTTATTCACTCCAAACACATTCAGGCTCACAAAACTCTGTGCTACATAAATTCCATTAATTGCTTTTTGAAGTAACAAAAAAAGAAACACATATTTTTACACTTTCTGTCGTACTATTTTTATCTATCAGTTGGTTAAACAGTTTGCTAACATAAAAACTATTTTATACCACATATTATAAATGAAAAATGTATGCATTCTATGTACCCGGGTATGCACACTGATGTATGGATGTGTGTGTGTGTGTATGTATGAATGAATATTTAGTTTTTAGGCCGGAATTCATCTTTTCTTGTTCGCTACACTATTTTCTCTTTAAAAGAATTTGGGCCATTTTCAATTCTTTTTATTTCTATATTTGGTCTCTCAGCGTTTTTGTAACTTAACACAATGTGATCCACAACAAACAGCTGATAAATATTTAGATCACTGCAGAAATTTATTTGAAAAAGAAAAACTTCCCAACACCATTAATAAAAATAAACAACAACAACAACATGCTTGAAGAGCCATACAAGTGTACATACATACTCGACCATGCACACATCTTTACAAAGTCTTGACTTTTTTAATTCTTAAATTAATATGTTATTTGTTGGCTTTTTTTCAGTTTTACTTTGAGGTTATTTCTTAATTTCGGCCCATTTTGTTTTGTTTCGTTATACTTTTTATAAGTATTTTACTGATATACATATGAAAATAATTTATTGCCTCGATTACTTATTGATTTATGACTCTTTCTAGCAAAATCGTACGCTAATTTTATGCGGCATTTGATTTTTTTTACTTTATTTCATTATTTAATTACTACTACGAACACACACAAAGTGGAACTTACATTCAAGAATTGAAAGAAAACTGCCTTGTCAACATGCAGCACGTTTTCGCCAAAGCGTTTATATCTGGCATCAACAACAATAAAATAAAACAAGTAATTTTCTCGGTAACTGTTTATATTTTTAGCACAAAATATATTTCTTCTTTTTTTTGTTAATTTAATAGTTTGTGGACATTTAACGATTTCTTCACTCTTCCGTTATGCACGACCAAAACACACGAATTACAATTTTGAACTGAAATGAAAATCAAATAGTCAACGTGAAGTATCATACAAAAAACCTCATGCACACAGTCTCATACTCGCGCTCGCTTAAGCACACACACACCCATTTAAACACGCAAAATAAAAGTGTGGACGAGACGAGATTTGTGTTCTCAAAAACCCCCCCAATATTTGTGCTCTTTACAAGTATTCATAACTGGTGGAATGATTTTGGCCAGAAAGCTGAGATGGAAAAGCTAATACGATAGTAATTAAAATAATATTTTATAAAACATGATGTTGCACAACAGAGCGTGTCTTGCCCAAATTAATTTGATGCCTTTAATTTAATTTTAATGTAGTATACACTAGTATGAATGTGTGCGTACTTGTAAGATTGTTGTTTATTTACTGTAACTAATTAAGAGTGGTTTTTGTCAACTTTCTTTTAGCCAGCACTGTTTTTCACAGCTGTTTTGTTAACTTTTAGCATGTTAGTGTTAAACATGTCCAGTTTGGCCCACAATTTAATCGAATACCAAACGAACAACGCCTGCAGATTATTGAATTTTATCATTAAAATTCGGACTCGGCTAATAAAACGCATGGTGCACTTCTTGTGTTCAGCAACGAAGCTCATTTCTAGTTGAATGGATGTGTCAACAAGAAAAACGGCTTTACAGGGCGTAAAGAGCAGCCAGACCCATTGCGAAAAGTGCCAATGCATCCCGAAATATACATTGTTTGGTGTGGATTAGGGCCGATGGCATGGTTGGACCGTAATTTTTGAAAGACGATAAAGGCTGGTAGGTTACCAATGATGATTAAAATTTGTTTCGGGCAAAATGGAAGAACTGAACTTGGTGCCTCACAAGTCGTACAGCACGCGAAGCAGTGACCGGCTTGAGAGGCGAGTTAGATGCACAGTTCATTTACATTTGGGGCCGATCAACCGGCCGGCTCTTATAATATCACCTAATGAAATCAACTATTTCAGTACTAGGCCTGCAGTAGTGCGTTCGACAAGGTTCAGGCTAATGTGCAAGTCTTTCTATACTCTTCACGGTTGCAATTTCAATACAATTTGAACCAGCGCAAATTAATTTTTATTATAAGGAAATTTTTTATGAATAGGCCAACATGTATTTTTTGTACATAAAGCCGAAGTCTATTGCATTTTGTGACATCGCATTTGTGCTGTCATTCATAAATTTAGATTTTGGAAGCCAACGCCACAAAGTTTACAAAAGTTATGTTGATTTTTTTCTTGTGCTTTGGAATATTTATCATCTTTCTATACTAAAAACACCTTTTAGAACAATTAGCCTATTAAATTAAATTAATTATAATATCTATGATTGTTTTATAGCATTATTAACATCAAATATCTCACAGGGTTAAGTCCGTTCCGAAGCCGGTTGCATTTATGAGCATGCAACTCAAAAATCACAATTTTCCATCCCTGCCAACATGTACAAAAATGCAATAACAAAAAAAAACCAACACACACACACACAAACACAGAATCATCAAAACATCTCAACATCAAAAACTATATTGTTGTCGTCACGAACAGGAAAAGCACCAGTTACCAAGTAGACGAAAAAACAAACAGCAACGAAAATTGGAAATAATTAATACACAACAACAACAACAACAAAAACAACAAATATAAACTTGTATTTGCATTTAGAAAAGCAGCCACAGTTATCAAATCAGTTTCATTCATTTTATTTTTATTATTTTTGTCATAAAAATAAATTTCTTGATAGAAAATCATAAAAATGTATGGAGAGAGTTTAAAATTCAAAGAGAGAGAGAGAGATAGAGAGAGAGAGAAAGTGTACTTTTAAAATAAAACCGAAATGCACTCCAGAGAGAATAAGACTTTTTTCTTGGCTTTTTTTTTGTTTTTATTGGTACACTTTCCAAATAGATAAGTGTGTATGTGTGTGTGTGTCTTATGTAAACGTTAGAGGAATTTCAAAATAATCGAAAATTTTGCAGATTTATATCTCCTACAGCAAATAATTTCTAAATTTAAAGAAGAAACAAGAAATTCATACTAAATAACTCCTAAACGTTTAATGATGGTTATGGAAGGCAGTTAGTACGATATTAACAACGTGTTGCAGTTCAATATCGAAAAGAGATCTTCAGTTTCCAGAGAACTCTGAAATAGGTTTATCCTAATTGGACCCAAAATTTTGTAAATCACTTTGCGTTAGTAAAATTTATATTTATATTACAAAAAAATTTCAAATAATTTTACTATCTGATGAATTTTTTTAAGCTAGTCCGGCCTAACGTATTTAATGTTAATAAAAACAATTTATTACATTTTTTTCCCAACGTTTCGTCGATTGTTTGACGACTTCTTCAGGGGGTTTTCCTTGTCTATTTAATTTAAAAACATTACATAATTACAATTTTGAAGAATATTTAAATAATAAGATTATACTCACTCCGTTAGGACGGACTAGCTTAAAAAAATTCATCATATATTAAAACTTTCAAAATTGGGCAAAAAATTAAAACAACACTAATTTTACTATCTTTTGCTCTATTTGATTTTAGAATTGGAGTGACAGTTTAATTGAAGGCTGGTTTACTGCACTATTTAACTTTTAAGTGTTGAAATAATTTGGCTATTTTTTGGAAACCCTACACAGCAAACGGATTATTCTGTTCCCCAGCATAAATAAAGTGCATAAATTGGAGGAAAACGTGAAAAAAATCGGGGGAAATATCATTCATGATCAGGTGAATTTTATTTTCGCAAGAAATAATTCCCGGAAGATTTTTGCGTGATTGCAAGTTGCGGCCCAAATTAAATGTCACATAAATGGTAACGCAGTCCGAACCAATCTTATGGGTAACAGTGTGTTCAGTTATGCTTGACTTAACCATAACCAGAGAAACCAAGTGCATTTTGGGTTAAGTCACATCTAATTTAAGCTTCAGACAAAGGTAAACTAAATAGCGCCAAGGGGCCTGTGCAATTTTATGCAATAACTAATTCACAATAGGTTCAAGAGCATCCCGTACAAGTCAATGTTTGGTGGGGATTCTAAGTTGGCGGCGTCATCGGTCCATAGTTCTTTGAGAACAACGAAAATTACGAATAGAGTTAAAAAAATTTTGATATTTCGAATACGATCCACCCAGAGAAGCGGATCTTTGTTGTTGTATTTCACACATAACAGCGTCAATAGGACTTTCGAACGAACAAAAAATTTCGACTATAATTCACACACACTTTGTTTTGTTTAAATTAAAAGATGGGAAGTGCTTAATGAAACACCGTTTACAAGACATAAAGGGAAAACTCTATAGTTGTCATTAGGCGTGGATCCAGGTGGGGGGGGAAGGATATTTCCCCTCCAAAATGATAAAAATATGTATGTTTTTCATTTCGCTAATAAACGATTTAGAAATTTTTTTTGTAACACCAAAAACTTACAACCCCCCCCAAAGCTTAAGCTGGATCCGTGCCTGTTTCTCATGCAGCTGAAACAATAACATCCGTTACACCAACTTTTAATCGGATCCATTCAACAAGTGTAAAAAGACCGCTTTTAGCTAGGGAACTACCTCGTACTGAATATTCACTTAAAAAAAATGATGATAATAATTAAAAATAAATGTACCAGCAGGACATTTTTTTTTGATGAAATCAATACATTTAAGAGCAACCACAAAGAGTATTACAGTCAAGAGCAATTTCGTTATTGTTGTTGCAAATCCAAACAATATGCCCCCATGGTGAGTAATATTATCTAGAATATGTGTGTGTGTATGTTTATTATCGTTATTACTTTTATTGTTCTCATGCCTGTTCTTATTGTTGTACAAGTACTTCTGTGTGTATTAGAAAAGTACCCTCTTTTGTAAAGCGCCAAAAAGTATGATTATGGCTGCTGATGTGATGATACTCGTACCACTCTTTTATAACTTTTACAAATGAGAGCTCGCAAAGTTTGAAGTGCGTAGTTAACTCTACTCCTGCCGCATGTACTTGTCAAATATAAAGAGTATCTTCAAACATTTTTGAGGTGTTTGTTACCGCTTTACTATGCTCTTACTAAAACTTACTGTGGTTAAAATAAATAATTTTTTTTGGTTGGCTGATTTGTAAATCTCAATGCCAGCACGCAATACACCAATTAAAATCGTTTACGTACATTTTAATTTCGGGATTCCGTTAGACGGATGTTGCCAGATTTAGAAAGCATTTGATGAGTTAACAGGACATCATATTTAATTGATTTGTTTGCAAGTATATTTTAGCAATAAAATCGAATAAGAGAAAACTTATTTTAGAGATAACAATTTTTTGAATATGTTGTTCAAGGCGTGATTTTTTTTATATAAGGACAGACAAACCCGAGAAAATATATTACGAAGTGGCATTCTCAAAGACACATACTTATTTGTAGCGCATAATATATATTGTGCAGGTAGTGGCACGTTTTTAAATTTCATATATTTCATTGTGCCTTCCCAGCCTTAAATTTTTAACTGACAGCACGAGAGCAATGTCCCAAAATGCTGTCATAAAATCAGATGGTGTGTTCAAGGCTTTATTTACAAATATGTAGCTAAAGCGGTTCCCTGATTAACAGCACTGCTGGGCAATAAAGTTTTAGACGTTGCCACTTATTTTACATTTTTGGATTTTTTATCGCTTTTCATACGACAGGAGAAATACATCGCTGTCTTCGTTCACTTGCTGTCGCAAAATTTCAATATCCTTTTCTTCATCCGTGCAATTTCAGGAAACATTTTGCAGCATATATTTTCTGATAACAGTGCTACCAACTGATTATATTTTTCAAATTAATACATATTTTGGGGCATTGTCGTTTTTTAAAACTCTTTAATTTTAATTATGTGCTAATTCTTTTTTCCCAAAATCTTACTAAAACAAATCAAAGTGATCAAAAAAATTCAAAGTTTTAGCTAGTTCCTATACGCATTTCCCTGGAGCTAATGCAGATCATCAGGGAACCTTTAACCAACATTTCTTAGAAAAACTAAAAATATTAATTTCAAACTTCCACTTTAATAAATGAGAAGCTTAAAACAAATATCAAAGTCATAACAAGAACTCACTGATCACTTTTCCTTTTTTATTTTCTTACGTTTTTATTCTACAATTGGTTGGCTTTTTCCCGACCCTAGTTGGATTATATTTTGACTATGTGGATACACATACGAATAATGAGCCCCATTGTGATTGTCGGATATAATCGGGAATTTGCATCACATCAAAGAACAAGTTTATGTTCTTCTTAAGCGACAAGGATTATTAAGTCTCATAAGTGGCAAAGCAAGCCTGGTCTCCCTTGCTGCCACTGTCTCACTCTCTCTTCTTGGGGAGAAATCGCTGTTCATTGTATTCCACAAGTGGACTCTGTCCTCATAAAAGCAGTGGCAGCGACTCACCGTCTTGTAGAAACCACATGTCAGACAAGTCCAGTTCTTCCATTTTGGACACCAAACACCGCATGGTAGCGCTCGCCATTCACCCTACCGTTCATGCCTTTGTCGTTTTTGAACATGTACGGTCTAATAATGCCACCGGCTTTCAATCTCCACAAACTAGTGCCTTTTTTTTGAATGCGTTGGCAGTTCTCGTCATGCTTTTGACTGCTCCTCACACCAAACATGGCAATTGTGTTTGTTCAAGTACCCATTCCACTAGACCAGAGCTTCGCCGCTGGTCACAATTTTCCCCATGAGCACGAATTTTGATAATGGCATTCAATAAACTGCAAGTGTTGTTCGTTTGTAGGTCGATTCATGGTTAAATTTTAAGCGAAACATGTTTAACGTTATTATGTTACGTGAAATCAGCTGAGTTGCGGAAATTAGTGTTGCCAATAAGAAAAAAACGCTATTTACTTCATATTCTTACTAAAGCCACCTCAAAAGGCGTCAATATTAAGTATTTACTCGGTATTTATTTCTTTTTAAGGAGTTGTAGCTGATTACGAGTTAACTAAAATGATTATTTTTTATTTTTGACACGGGTAGTTCAGAGAAGCTGCTATTGCACGTTTTCGCTCACTTTTACAGCACCGTTGCGCTCCTGTCGAGTGTTCTATTCAAAAACGCACCGATTTATATATGAAGCTTTTGTTGCAGAAACTCTTGTTTTGTGTGAGAGTGAGGAAACAGAAATATATACCTTTCCTTCTGCGCTCTTTCTCACTATAAACTCCAGAATTGCTGCAGCAAAAACTGCCAGTGTGAACCGGGACAAAGAAATATTGCACTAGCATGTAAAACGCTTCACAATTTAATTAATGGTGGAGTAGATGTGGCGCCATACTCCAAACAACTAAAACTCGTTAAAATTAAAGTTAAAATCTGGAAATAGTTGGGGGCCAGTGTGGCCAGAGACTGTGGCAGAAAAAGCCGTCTGGCAACCTGCCAGCATCTGTTTTCCTAAAAACATCAACAATTTTAATATTTTTTCAAAATAAAATTCATTTCAAAAGATATGAAAATCGTATTAATTATTAATATTGTGGCAGTCAGTTTAAGTAATTTAATAATTGTTGTTTAAGGTGTTGGTCTGAAGTACGATTTAAAGGAGTAAACAACAGCCTCCAACAACACAATACAATTATATCCCACTCATAAGCCAAACTGATTAAAGGCAATTAGGCCTTCAAAAGAGATGAAAGAAGAGGAAAAAAAGCAAACATTTCAACAAACATTCAAAAGTTTCCAAAGATCACAACTTGCGTTTTCTGCTTGTTTATTTTTCACCGAACGATGTCTTTCTTTAGTTTATTTGTTTTATAAAAAAAAATATATACATAAATTCCAAAAAAAAAAAAAAAAAAATGCAGGTAGTTTTGTGAACAAAGAGTAGTTGTTGAAATGCTCTTAAGGAATCACAAAAAAAAAAAAAAGATTTAAAAGATGAACGAAGAAAAAAATCGTTCCTGGTGCGAGTTTATGTTTGTTTAGCCTTTTTCAAACGAATACAAAATACTCTTTATTAAGGTTGCGTACAATAGTTTTCCTTTATGCCCACTTTTTTTTGTTTTCTTTTTGCAGTATCATGTCGAAGATTTCTTATTCATAAAATTCATAATTTTTTTTGTTTTGTTTTTTTTTTTTTGTAGTCGTCTTTCGTCATCATAATCATGATCATCGTGGTGTTTATCATCCGCTCTTTAGAATGCGGTTAGATATTGTGTTTTCACAGATGACGGATCATAATCCTGAACTAAATTCTATCTATTGTCTGATGTCTATTGAATTTATTTAATAAAAATATATATATTTATTAAGAAGTGTAAAGTTTTGACAGCCAACTGTGTAATGATCGTGCACGGTTTCCAAACAAATTATGTTTTCAACCTCAATTTTAATTGAAAACTAGATAAATGAAATAATCCCGGTGGTTAATGAAATATCTGTTTATTTGAAAGAAATATGTGCAGTACCTACAAAATACTATGCGAGTGTGTATGTCGTCATGTGTATTAAATATATGTTGGCGTATTCATAAGGATCATATTATTAAGTAGCTTGCGGGTTATGCGGAGAGACACACACACACACAAACACAATTAGTTAATAATTTTTTGTAAATATTTTTAGGACCGCGTTAAATGTGTCTCATCAGGTTTCACATATAAACAGCTGATTAATTTAAAGTTTTCAAAACTGATCATTGTTAACTTTCAGCAGTTAGCGATCGATGTAACCATCCCACTGTACCCAGTACCAACAGGTGGGGTTTTATGCTAAAAAATTTTAAATAGTTTTACAAAACATAATAGTCCCTATCAGAAATAAGCGACATGTTTTTTTAAGGACAAAATTTTTGATAAAAATGATCATGAGATTTCCTTGCGGCTGTTTCCGAACGCCGGTCACTTCAGGCACTAGAACCGATTACGACATGACATCTTGTTTTTAAAGTTTTCAAAACTGATCATTCGTTGTTGACAATCTGTCTTTAGCTAATTTCTGATTACATATATACTTTTTTATTACATATATACTGATCATTGTTAACTTTCAACAGCTAGCGATTGGTGAAACCGTCCCACTGTGCACTGTAGCAACAGGTGGGGTTTTATGTAAAAAAAATTTAAGAACTTGTATCAAAAATAAGTGACAAGTTTTTTTTTAAGGACAAAATTTTTGATAAAAATGATCATGAGATTTCCTTGAGGCACTAGAACCGATTACGACATGACATCTTGTTTTTAAAGTTTTCAAAACTGATCATTCGTTGTTGACAACCTGTCTTTAGCTAATTTCGGTCTAACTTTCTTTATGTCAATAAGAAACTTTTTTATTACATATATACTGATCATTGTTAACTTTCAACAGCTAGCGTTTGGTGAAACCATCCCACTGTGCACTGTAGCAACAGGTGGGGTTTTATGTAAAAAAAATTTAAGAACTTGTAACAAAAATAAGTGAGAATTTTTTTTTTAAGGACAAAATTTTTGATAAAAATGATCATGAGATTTCCTTGAGGCTGTTTCCGAACGCCGGTCACTTCAGGCACTAGAACCGATTACAGCATGACATCTTGTTTTTACAACTTGTTATTGTTTATTGTTAAATTAGAAAATATATATTTTAATAAAGAATTTCGATATTTAAAATGAATGCTGCGCCGCGTCAACCGCATGCATTAATGAGAGTTAAATTGAAGGAACTCCTTTAAGCCGTGTTATTTTAACTTCAGTTATTATAATTTCATTCATTTCTTTTACACAAAGACTTCCCCAAAGGTTCTATACATTCTTCCAAAGCTAATTGTGTTCAAGATCCTTTTTCTTTCTTCAAAAAAAAAAAAAAAAGATTTAATTGCCTTACAATAGTGTGTGTAAGTGTACTCGTGGTGGTATGTAATTCGCTTGCCAAGATTGATATCATTATTCTCAGTGCGGCAGACTAGATCTAGACAATTGTATTGTTTTTATTCTCCAATTTCCTTTTGAGTGTTTAAAGAATAGAGAGCAGCAAACAACTGGTGTAGATGGGTGTAAAAAGATAATAAGATATTGGCGGGTAGTTACGCACACACACACACACGCACGGAATAAATTTTAGAGTAACAAACACATTCTATTGTCCTTGAATTGCGCCACTTGGAACAACTAAATAGTATGAAAACGTTTAGGTATTTTTATTGAAATAATTTGTTCAACACTTATTTTTTTTATTGTTTTCAGTTTTTTCTTCCTTTTTTTGTTTTTGTTGTTGTTGTTGCAGCAGCATTAGGGTTTTTTGTGTGATAATGGTTTTCTGATTCACTGCCTATTCGAGGACATTTTATTTCACACGTTAAACTGTCAAACAGTTTGCAATTCGATTTGCAGTGTCTTTATTTGGAGCGCATAAAAAGAAATTCCTTGATCGTTAAGTTATAACCAACCACTCAAGTATTATTTGTCAAACATTGACACATCTGTTTCCACTACCCTTTTGTTGATTTATGATGGGTTCTGTATTTATTTTGTTAAAAAATTAATATTTACTTTCAAGGCATACAAAAACACGGATATTTTTCTCTTTTATCTTATTTTGTTACAGGCAGCTTAATCCCACTTAACATCTTAACATGAATAAAATTCATTGTTAAACATTTAAAGGAGAGATGCGATTGTAACAACAATTAAATTCATTTGTGACCAGTTCCTAATTTATCTAAAGCCCAAACAATGTACCACCGGGGAATTTATTTTTTGCCACTAATACATTTTGGATGGGGGGGAATATAAATTACACAAATTTAGAGAAATACGTGAACGTCGGGAAATATCGAGAGTTCCAAGTTGCTGCAATAAATTGTAGATATTATCGGAACAATTCAATTCAGCGTTTATTTATTGTCAATTAATTTATTCACCCCTATTGTGAATGACAAGTGAAGTTTTTGTTGCCATCAAATTGTTATCGCCGCCAAATGGATAAATGCTATTGTGAATGTCCCATGAACAATATTTCTAGCTATCAGTTATTAGTGAATATAAAGACAGCAGTTATTAGTGAATAGATTAGAAATATTTGATATTAATGGTAATTTTGTTGAAATATATGCGCGTAAAAAATGATTTGAAGAAAAGTCAAAACACAAATTATAACAAAAAACTACCGGATATTTCATTATGATAATTGATAGCAATTTTCGACAGATCATCCATGACTCATATCAAAGACTCACAATAAAACAGCGCCCCTAGATTGTACAACTTTTTTATGAAGAACAGCGTTCTGTGAAAAATGTTTTACATGCGATTCGGGTAACTTACGACCTCCTGAAACCACTATTGCCAATATCATTCAGAAATTCGAGCGGCTAGACCACATTCAGTACGTAGTGAAGAGCAGCTGCAGCAGAACGAGTAGGCTAAGTTTATTCGTCGTCGTTCTCAGCAGCTCGAATTTTCGTATTCGACAACTTGCCGTCGTGCTTTACGTAGAGATATCCGGCAAAGAATATTAAACTTTTGCAAGAATTTAAGTCAGGCGACTTAAAGCATTAAACACAATAACGACAGCAGGCTACACGAACACCGAATACAAAAGTCGTTGGCTACAATCGTCGTCTCGTAGTCAGCTACTTAACTATTTTTAGAACGACACCACCAAATCAATCACCTTGTGTTGTTGTTATTTGTAGTAGAATTATAATTCTTCATATGTCAGTGTAGCCGCTTTCATGTTTTTAATACTGTTAAATAATGTTATTCCAGTAAAATATATTTAAAGAACACAGTATATGACAAGAAAACATTGTATTACCTAGAAAATATAGTTTGTTATTTCTTTTCGTATAATAAAACAGCATATTTTCAAGTTTACAATAATTGAATTTATTTATATTATACTGGCAACACTGCATCTACTTAGTGTCGCTCACCAAAATAGAAATTTGTTTAATTTGACTCCAACCACAAAAACAGCAGCGACAACAACCAGTAGCACATGTATTCTATTTTTGACAAGTTGTAGTCTGTAGCCTGCTGTCGTTATTGTGTTTAATGCCTAAATTTGGGTGTTGTAGACAAATTATTTCGGTGAGCTCTTAATTGTACGTTTTTTTACGGTAAATGGGCTCATATCGTACGATATCAAACTTTTGGGATATTCAGCCTGATTACGGTTGTCTTCAAATTTCGAAAATTTGTAATAGATTAAAGAAAAATTCAGCATTTTGTCTTTAATCTATTACAAATTGTCGAATTTAAAGGCAAAAAACGCCAACCTCAGGCTGATAGTTGCTATGCTCAAGAGAGTCGCTCAAACTATAACGTTCTGAATGGATCACCTCAGTCGAGATAGTGGCCAACATTTACATGATGTCATTTTCAAACATTAAATGCTTTTAATTTATCTTTTAAAATATAATAAAACTTTTAAATTCACCTTCAAATTAAAGTATTTCCGTTTACATTCTAAATCAAGCCTCATGATGAATAACCCGATGTTCAGTGCTGCTCCCCAGCAGACATTAAGTGTATTCACAATCGCAAAAATAACCATTCACGATGAGAAGAATTTTATTTAGCATGAATTCAGCCACGGGGAAATTTATTCACAATTGCAAATTTGGGAAAGGTCAAACAGTTTGAGGGAAAAACTATTCATAATAGGGGTGACTTCTCGCTTTCATTAATTAATCGATTGATATATTTTCTTTTATTTTTATTGTCATTATTATGCGCAGCCTAACTGAATCACCATTTACTTTCACTACTTCTTCCGTTAGTTCAACTGAAGTTTACTGTTTTTTTTTTTCTTTTTTAATTTTCTTTTGACTGACACAACCAATAACAAGACCGCCCCTTTGGAAAAGACCATCCTAATGAAATTCTAGCCGGTTTGTTGTAACTTTGCCAAATTAACCAAACGTTTAGTGTGTCACCAGAAGTGCTTTCCCTTGAATACTAAACGCGATATGTTTATATGGATGTGCATGTCTGTAGTTTATTAGACAGGAAGTGTTAGTAAAATGGTCTTTTTCCCCCCACATGCCGGTTTAAATACATATCAAGCTTATTAGCACCGATTCCCTTTAACCATTGACAAAAGCATGCATTGGCCGGGCTGGGGCATATTAGCAAGTTTGCGTTGTATCGAAGCTAAGAACTGCGTAAATCAATACTCTTCGTTTATTAATGTATTTTTTATTTATTGTAATACTTTATACGCATAAATAAATTTATTTTATTGTTTAACACGCACGTATGTGTGTGTGTGTGTGAATGAGTGTAAGGAGTAAAAGTGCACGTACGATCTACTTAAATTTCCTTCGGGCTTTTTGTTATTTTAGAAGACCCTTTTTCTTATCCTCGTCTAAATTTTGTTTTGTTGCAAATACAATGAGTGAATTGTAACAATAATAAACATGGTTAAATATACATTAATAATGAATGGATGGATGGATAGACGCTTCTCCCTTTTTTGTTTTGCTTTCGCCTCAAAAACAATAATAATGCAAAATTATTATTGTCCTTTTTGCTTTGGCAATTGAACATGAAATTATTTCACATCACACTTTTGTTTTCCAGACACACACACTTTTGGTGCTGAAAATATTTATTTATTTTAATATTTAATAAATATAAAAACTTATAATTTTGCAATATAATATTTCGCTACTGCCCCTGCCCCTGCCTTTACCTTTGCCTTAAAATAAAATCGCTTTAATATCGAAAGTAAACAATACGCGCGTATAGATTTGCGTGGACCAACATAAACAACAGAGCGCTAAAATTTAGGGTGAGAGAACCAACCGTTGGCTGGATGGATGAATGGATGGATGGCTGCTTCGAATGATTTAAACGAATGGCAGAAACGTGTACGTGCTAAAAGAAATAATTTTTAATAACACAATTCATTGTTTGCACACACACGTTTCTTTAAGGCAACAACATCATTATCAGCTCTGCCGCGTTGTCATCGTCACCGCATAATACGAGTGAATACATGCTGCCTGCCTGCTATCGCATTTAAAATTACAATCAATACTGGTTGGCCAAAAATCCTTCCCGCCGCTCTTTTCTCTAAATGCTAGTCGATGTTGCCTTCTAAAAGCAGGCACACACATGCAAACACACACACAGCCACACATATGCAAAAATATCTAAACTATAGGCTGAAATACATATAATCCGATAGAAGAATACAAAATCATATATAAAAAAAAAATATCTGTAAGTAAATAAATACGAAAAGACTGAAGAGCCCACAAATCGAATTCAATTGTTTTGTAAAATTTCTACAAAAGAAAATTGAAATCAAAGTCACCAAAAATTTTAAATAAGATTTCATTTCATTGTATTGTTTTCTGTTCCTTTGCTTTGCGTTGCGTTAAGTTTTGTTGACTTTTACCTTTATTTTCTATTCTATATGTTAATCACAAAAATAGTCTCTCTAGTCAGTGTGTGCAAATGGTGGATTCTTAAAAATTGTCCAGGCTTCTGGTCACGTACAGGTTTGCCCATACAAACAACAACAACAGCAGCAGCAAAAACAACAACAAAAATTTCTAAGAACTTTAAAGCTTTTTAAAACTATTCATTTCTGCAGCATTTTTAATCTTCTCTCGGTATATCTTTAATTGAGAATTTTTAATTAACTGAATAACAGAAATGTTGCTCATAATTACGAGGAGCCGCAACAGGGAAATTATTTAAGTGAGTTTTTTAATTGTAAGTGTTTGTATCGCAGATGTTTTTATGCAGAAAGACATGATAAATATTTTAAGAAACAATGGAAAGTTAGCAGTTGCTCGGCAGGGCAGAACAGCTGTTTACGAAAGCCAACACAAATTTATTATCAGTACTCATGGAAAGCCCCTACACTTTATCACTACTTATTATGTGCAGATTTTATTATCATGCCACATCAGTGTTGGGAACTCAAGATTTGTGCGTTCATTAAACCACAACTTTTTTTTTTAATTATTAAGTTTCGTTTGCGGAAAAATAAATATTATTTACCACTGCGTTTACATTCAAATATTTTTATATTCGTATGTATTAAATGGAATTTGGTGCCATGTTCCCTAGGAATATATAATCTCCCAGGGGAGATTTTTATTTAAAAAAATTGACGTAATTCTGCAGTTCGTAAAAATATCAGGAAGGATATTTTACTGCATTTAACTTCAAATTATGGATATTATATATATTCAAAGAGGGAGCAGCCAAAAAGCCCAAAATTGGAACACTTCGATATTTCAGCAAATTTAAATCCATGCGCCATGTTGATATTTTGATTAAGATCTGCAATAAAATATTGTTCCAGCCGCGTTAATGTGATTTTCATATTAAAATCAGTCCCGCGTGTGAATTTATATGCCCCATAGACAACATTTTCAAAGAAAAGTAAAACAAATACCAAAATCTGCTGGAATAAAAAAGGTAGAATTCCAAATATTATAAAATAGGCCTGAAATAGCCAAATTCGCATGAACAGAGTGCCATCATGATACACTAGTGCTGCCAAATCTTAATTTCATTCACAGTAGTTTCAAGTTCGAATGGTATATTAAAGTCACAATAGATGTTTAACAATCAAAACAAACAAAAATAGAGTTTCCAGATAAATTTTTGTGTTAAAATTTTCCAATTGGTTATATACAATTTGAGGAATAATAAACAGACTGCCCATGAAATCGCAATCGGCATTTTGCGTAAGCATTTTGTACGATATCACACCAGCTTGTTAATACAACCCTCGTATATTATACACATGGATGCAATACATAATTACGTACGTTCTCGGTGCCCATCTGCTTTCGAATTGTTAAGTGATGGTTAAATGGCCGTTAGATTAGTCCTTCGGCTACAACAACTTTGCGAACTTTAATAAAGTTTTCAAAAAAAAAAACAAAAAAATGGAAAAATGGAGGTAAAATTCTATTGTCAAATTCTCTACACTCCTGTCAGTTTTAACATTTACACTACATATTGAAATTGCAAATTAGTTGAGATGTGATGTTAACTGAAGTGTATTGTGTGGTCCGTCGTCTGGTCATTGATTGAAATAAATGAAGTAAATAATTGAATTTTCCTTTTTTTAATAGAAACTTTAGAAATTGGCACAATACAAAATGTGTTTAGTGTGTGGTGGTGACATTTTTATATAAATATTGTACATAAAATATCTCTCTGTGTCTTCCTTTTTGTCTGTTCGTTTATTTCTTTCACGTTTTGATATTTAGGGCAATAATTAAATATGTGGTGGAAAATGTGTGTATGGGTGTATGAATATGTGTGTGTGTGTGTGTGTGTTTGTGTGCGTGTAAATTTTTTGTTGCTTTCAAATTGAATTAATTCTTTGAAAAAGCTGTTGTTTTTTTTGTGTGTGTTGAACTTAAACTGTGTCTGCCTTCTTCTTCTTATTCTTCTTCATGTGGTTGCATCTACCGATTGATTGGCATTTGAGTGATCGAACAGTGTGCACTGGATACGTTCGTGTAGGAAAAATATTGTGTTTTGTATTGATTTAGTTTAGTTCATGTTCTTTTTTTTTTTTTTTTAATTTAAGATGCATTTGCGAGAGTGTTTGCAAAGCCTTGATATTATTTTTTGCTCAAATTTCTTTAAAATTCTTTTGCTTTTTTCTCTCATTATTTTTAGAGTACGTGCATGTTGTTTCTCTTATTGCTTGCACAATTTGTTAAGAAAATATAAAAATAATTGTTTACTGTTTGAAGGAAAACGTTTTATTTGTTGTTGCTGTTGCTGTTGTTGTTGCTGTTGCTATTGTTATTTGTGATGTGTTGTGCCTGTCTGTCTGTCTGTCTCTCTGTCCGTCCGTCCGGGTTTGTTTTATTTCCTTTTACCCAAGGAACGCACTTATCTCCTTATTATTATTTTTTGTTTTATTTTATTTATATATTTTATTATATTTACTCTGAGCAAATACATTTTTAAGTATCATTCTTTGCTCTAGCGTATGAGAAGAATAAAACTGCTAGGAATGTACATTTGGGAGCATTTTTATTTTGTTTGTTTTTTAATGTTTTATTTTCTTTTCTTTTTTTATATGTATGTATATCGTCCTCATTGTATATTTATGAGCATAGTAGTGGCTAACCAAGCAGTCAGCCAGCCTGCTAGCCATCAGCGAAGCAACAGCAGCGATAGGCATACAATTCCTATATGTGTTCATGCATGATTTGGGTGCCTGTGTGTTCCATATGAGCATAACACTGTCATACGGTTTGTGTGCGAGGGCCCAAAGTGCGTTTAGTTGAGTTTAGTTTCGTCTAGATCAGTTTTTGCACGGAGGCAAACTAAAAACTTCTTTTAAATTTAAAATAAACAAAATGTTTGATGAAACGGTAAAGAAACGCGATAGTTTATTTAAGCGTGATTTAATTGGGTTTAACTGGCAACATCTACAATTTCGACTGATCTGGCAAGGAGGATAGCCAGATACTACACATCATCTCACCTGTACACTACACATTTATGAAAAATAACCCCCCGAAAATGGTATACAAGTCTCCTGTAGTAGACGCTATTTCAAAGCCTATTTTGAAATTAAAGCTGGATTCACCCATGGGTTTAGAACGAATTTCACGTTCGGAAACATGTTTTTTTTATATGTAGTTTGATGTTTCGTGTTTTAGAGAGTGAGAGAGGGAGAGCGAAAGAGAGTAACGTGTTTCGGAACCTGAATTGGTTTAATTTTAATTCACGTTCCAAGCATTGCAACTGTGCTGCCAGAAAGTTTAATTTCTTAAGTGAAGTAGAACTTCAACACACTTGTTTCGTATTGTTTGTGTATATAGTAAAATACGGAGCATTTGTTTTGTATTAAAAAATATATAACCGGTGAATATAGTTATAAATAAAATTAAATAAATAGTGATATTGCCCAATTGTAAAACTCACACACATAGCTTACAAAATTATTTCACATGGTAGCCTTGATGTTGCAGAACAAACGCGCGAAGTGGGTGAATCGCTTCAGAGCATACTCTCAAAAAACTAGAAATATTGTCGAACGGCAATATCGTTCTGAAACCATGGGTGAATCCAGCTTAAGCGATTGTTTATTTGAGAGAGGGCGAAGAGACTCATTAGAGACAACAGCAGGGTAGCCAACCTCTCTTTTCATATTTTCCCCATCAGCAACCTGCTGGTCTAACCTTAACCCTCTAAATGTCATTAAGATGCTGCTGATGCGTTAGCAATTAAGTTCACCAAGCTTTTAAAGATCTTATCATACTAACCCTCGCATGTAAGTGTATTTGTTCATCCATATGCTACCATAAATATTTGAGTTGTATTCTGTTGGTTGTATGTATTTTATAGAAAGCAAAAAAAACAGAAATTAAAAAATACAAAACATTAGTTACAAAACGAGAGACTTTAAATACGAAAAAAAAAAAAATAAAAGAAAAATTTTGTGCGTTGATGTGCGACTGATGATGGTCACAACGAGGAATGGGTATTAAACGCATTTGTTTTACTTAAAAAGAAAAAAAAACAGCAGCAAAAAATATATATAAAAATAAACGCTAAACAACGTTAAGTGCTTCAGAAAAAAAAAATATTAAAGTCATCATTTATTCCCCAGGCATGATTTTATTGTTGAAATTGTTAACCAGGATGAGTTGGTCGTATTTAAAATTATTTTTATTTTTTGTTTCTTATTTCGTACTCTTAATTTTCTTTTAGCCACATGATTATTGATATTTTACAAACAAGTCAATGTAAATACAATTTGATTACGTTAATGGCATTAGGGGAGTGAGTGTGGGGGACTTTGGGCCAAGTGTGAATTGTAAGTTTTGGGCCATAAAGAAGGTTATTTTTTTTTCAAATCAATTTATATAGAGTTGATGTTATAATTATCCTTGTGTGGATTAGTTTGATATATGATATGGGAATGGATGGATGATAATGGCATCATTTTTGGGCAATGAAATCTCAACGGTTGTCTGATTTTTACTTTTTCCTTTATTTACACTTTTTTTACCACATCATTTTAAAACGTGAAATAATAAGACCATATTTGGTACAAATAGCGTGGATGCTTAATTTGTGTCACTAGAATACAAAAGAGATGTATTTGTGATATGATATATAAAATGTGTGTTAAAGGAATTGTGGAGGATTGAATTAATATATTCTTTACATTTAGTGCATTTAATTAATTGATATTTATATGGATAATATAATTTATTCACTAGAGAAACGAGATCTCGTGATTTTATTTTTATTGAACATTTTTATTTTGCTATATTAATATTTATATAGGCTAATTGTTCTAACTTAGTTAAAATCTCAGAAAGACATGATGATAAATATTCCTAGGCACAAAGGAAGGCTTGAGCTACCAATGAAAATTGGGAAAAAAAACGTTCACATATACTTAAGTATAAAATTCAAACCATAAAAGTTTGACTTAATGTATAATGGAACAAAAAATTCAGAAAAATGGGACATGAAGAAAATAATCAAATGGTAACACAGGTATTATAACACACAAGTGTTAACATCAGGTTGATACAGTTCTCGGATTGTTTTTCACAATGAAATTTGTGTAAATAGAAAACTGTTATCACATTCAACTAAGCCACCTAAAAAGTGGGGACAAACACAATATACACATGAGCACTGATGATGAAAGTGTAGCGACTTTCGAAAACAGCTGTTCTGCTCTGCTGTGTAAGTTGAATAAAACTGATGTTGACTTCCTTTGTGCCTAGGAATATTTATCATCATGTCTTTCTGAGATTTTAACTAAGTTAGAACAATTAGCCTATATAAATATTAATATAGAGACTTATTCTCATTTTCAGTTTAGAAATATTTTGAAAGAGGAGGAAAACATATACGAAAATTTATAGAAATAAAAAAACGAAAATCAATCCAGGAATTGCCACAATTGTATGAACAGAGTGGCATCATGATATCCTACTGCTGTCAGATCCTAATTTTCTTTTGAATTCACAATAGTTTTACCTTTCAATAGTTTGAATGGTATAATTAATTCACAATAGACGTTTATTAATAAACATAAGTAGAGAATGTTACAAAGAAAGTAATGCCGTATGTAAGCGAATGGTAACACAGGGATTTAATTAATTTGTTCGCGTTTTTTATGTACATATTTAATATTTAAAAATAATTATCGATATTTTTTTCTTTTAGTTTTAAATGAACTAAAAATTCATCCCCAAGAAGAACGGCTCCGGTTTTGGCCATATTCCATGAATTATCGTCATGAATAAAGGCCGAATGCTACCTCTCTATACTATAGATATTTAAAAATAAATATTTTCCAACTGTTTCAGCACGCTTGAATAATATTTTATTAATGCAAAAATAAAATTATTATTATTGAATGATAGAAAGCACCCAAGGAAATTTTAATTTATGATATAAATCAATTGAAAAAATACACAGCGACAACTGCTCATTTCCTTCAATTTTATTGCTCAGGTGTTTGTTAATAGTAATTTAAACGCTGCTTATGAATATTAATTTCTTTTTTTTTTTCATTGATATCAGCATTTATTAAAGAAAATAGATTGTATACAATAAAAGAAAAGAAAAAACAATAACAACAAAGTAGATATCAGGAATATGCGATGCACGAAAAAGAACTTCCTTTTTGGAAATGATTAAACAAAAGAATTAAATTTTATTATTTATATTTAAAAAGCAATTGAAAATGTCAAGTTGTGATGGCAAATTTTCGCAATTAGGGTTCAAATAAGCCAGACCGAAAGGAATAAAACCCAACATTGGCTTGTTTAAATATTTATTTAGTACAAAAGGGGGTGTGTTTCGTAAGTTAAATTCAAATAATTTACAATGCAGGCATTAAAGAGAATTATATACACATTGTTTTTCGTTTCTTTAGTGTTTCCTTTAAAAGCAAATAAATACAACGTTTGTTTATTTACTAACTTTAACGTTAGTTAAAGTTTTTTAAGAGATTTCGAACTAAAACGAATTTTACATTTTTCTATTATAAATATGAATTCAGTGAATTGGATTTTACGGAAGACCTAAAGTGATATTCAGCAACTTCCAGAAGATTTATAAAATTTTTTGCTTTATTACGGAATATGTGACTTTTTGCAATTTAAGGTGGCCAAAGGCAACAAAAATTATGTCTGATCAGTGATAATTTTTTTAAATTTGCACTGTTGAGGATTTAATTCTTATTAAAAAGTTTTCTATGCATATTGACATTTTTATTAATATATTTTCTCGAAACTCTGTTTGTTTTAAATAGCGATTCCTGATTTTTTAATAAATATACAATATAATTTAGGAAAAATTTTCACTATGAGAAGGGCAGAAAAATATGTATATACAAGGCCTTGTTAACAAAGAACATATTTTAAGCTTATAAGCTGCTTATAGGACAAATTTTCTATACGAAATTTGTCTTATAAGCATCTTATAAGCATGAAATACTTTTTTTTTTGTGAATAAGGCATACAATATTTAATGGAGTACAACTAAATTCTTTCACCGACTTCAGCTCTCATACTGCCAATAGAAACTTGAGTAGGCCCTGGTTCAAATATAAAAACCATTAATAGTTCCTATAACATGGACATAATTCAATAATTAAATATTAAAGGTCTAATTTATAAAAAAAGGTCAGTTATAAGACGTTTATAAAATAGGATTTTGTATGAAGTTTTGTTGGGACCCTGTTATATATCAGAAAATCTTTTTGTTTTTATAAATTACGATTTAATGGACCAGGAAATAACAAGCATACTTACTAGACTGTTTTTTTTTTTTTGCGGTCATGGAATCATATTCAGATCAGAAATCTAAGAAACCCTAGTCTACGGCAGATTTTTTCAGCAGGTATGAAGGGCTACCAATAAAAGTAGCCAACCACGGCTATTTTTTCTAAAAAAAAAAAAGAGTCATTTAAGAGTGAAAAAATTTACCCCCATCGCTGATGTCATGGGAATGAGTTGTTTGGGAACAATAAATTCCCATTCAATCGGTATTGAGATTATGTTTGGGAATAAAGTTCTACTGTGAATTGTTTAAAAATAGTTTTCATAGTGATCTATTTGCCAGCGCTTTATATAAATGTGTCTAAACGGAAAATATGCGGACTTTGAATATGTGAATAGCTTTTCTCTGCGTTCTATGGTACTGGAAGAGTAAAAGCGGAATCCATAGAAAAATTGCAGCTGAAATTAACATGCGATGTATCGAATTCACTATCGTCAACGAAGAACAAATTAAAAAAAAAATACTTTAAGATATAAAAATAGTTCATCGATGTTGTTGACCCGTATTTTTATCCGTTACTGTGACTGACTGTATACTTTGGGTTTTTACATTCACTGATAGCGGAAAAACTGTTCACGGGAGATTAATTTTTCCCTGCGAGGTGAATAAAAATTTCATAGGAACAAAATTCCCATATGTTATTCACAATAGACATGATTGTGAATGCCTTAAACATGAGAAACTCAACTGAAAATTGAATCAAACCGATCAATTTGTTAACAAAAATAAAAAGAACAAGAAACTTGAACAAATTCTAACATTTTCAATAACCGAAGAATAGCGATTATCAACCGCATTTCATAAGGGTATCAGAGATGCCACTATTTGAAATACTCCTTAAGCAAAACTGAATACCGTATTCACAAAATATCTCTACACAATGAAGCCAAGTTTTATTTATTTTCAAATAATTCACTACGCCAATGGAATAAATTTATAAGTTTTCGTTTCAAGCACAACTTCTCCTCATCGCGGGGAATTGCATGATAAATCCAGGCCAGAGAAAAACTGTGTCGATATTCTTCTTTTTCGCTGTCTGCCAAAACGTTCTAAATGTTGCAAAATTTAGCCTGTAAAAATATGTTATAATTTTTTTTTTTCTTCTTTTACCTTAATATATGTGAGAAATGAAAGAACAAAAGCATTTAAGGCGCTTTTGCTGGGCACACGCATATCGAATTTTCGTACGACAATTGACAACTTCCGTTTAGAGCATTTTGACAAATTATAATTCTCAGCAGGACATTATAAACAAACAATTCTTTGCCGTAATGATACTAATCTGACCACAATTTTACAAACATTATTGCCGTTGACTTTTGTTGCCGCTCAAACAAACAAAAAAATACAACTTTTTTTTATGTTTTCGGCCGTGGGTTGCAATTATAATTCGGTTATTATATTCAATATTGAGCGTAGATTTGAAAGAATGTTTGTTTTTGTTGTACGGAGGTGTGTAGAGAGGCGAGGGCAGCGGTAATAAAATGTGAGTGCGTGAAACGACATCAAAACTTAAGCACGTATTGACAAGCAAACTGCATTAAATTGTGTAGATAAAAATAATAATAATAATAATATGATGTAAGTGAATAAATACTTAAATATGCTGTCGTTGTCATCATGATCATCATCGCCATAACAATTTACACCCTTAAATGAATTAAACGCATGACCATTCAAATCAAAATTAAAATCAAAATTCACACTAAAGTGGATGGAGGGAGAGACGGACAGACCGACGGACGGACGGGCAGACGTACAAACGACAATGAGGATATTGTGTGGTGTGAAAATATCAACAACATAAATAACAACGAAAATTGAAAATTGAAATTATTTACTTGTGTGTGCCCCCATTCATGTTGTCCATTGCAACGATCCAACCGTCCGTCGTTGTCATATTGTCAGCCACAACAAAGTATTTAATAATTCTTGTTTGTTGTTTGATTGACAACAATTGTTGTAATAATTACCTCAAGCTTTTATTTGTCATTTCTAATCCTGGCCAATGTCGGTCGCTCTGCTAACACAAACAGAAAATTTCATTAATGTAAATTATTAAAAAAAAAAAGAATAACCATTTCCAAGAATTCGAAAATAAGCAAATATTATATCGGGTGTTTTTTTGCGGCATGGGAACTTAAAATTATAATTGTGGAAATAAATTTTTTTTATTATAATCTGATAGACAATTTTATAGAAGTCATTTTTTATACACGATTTCCGTTGTATGTCTCCCGCGGTTCCGAGTACATTCGAAGCAGGCAGTAAATTCTGCTTGGGGGAGTACTTTTACTCACTTGCCACTGCAACCTGTCAAAGCCCACGATTCGACTGGTTAACCGAACGCAACTCTTGAAAATTTTTACTAAAATTTAATAATTTCATCGTATGTAGCGAATACAATAGAGTAACATGAATTGCCAGTTTTTTTTTAAATAATTTCCCTAATTATTTCCATTATTTCACTTGCAACGTTGTTACAAAGTATATGACTTTCTTAAATGGTGAAAAAACAAACCAAAATGTTCACTTCTTTTATGTTCTCTCAAATGTACCGCAGTGCACACACGAGCGTTTGTTCGAGTACCAATAAAACACAACAACAAAACAATAATGCACGCTAAATAAAACCTACAATTACAATACAGTAGCCAAAGTCAAAGAAGACACAATTACACTTATGACAGGCAGGCATCCAACTTATAACAAGAAATGAACAACATAATCTCCAACAACATGGAAAATAATCAAAATAATTATAATACAATCGAAACTGTGGGCTGTAAAATTTATAAATGGGGAAGAAAGACCGCCGAAAAATAAAAAGAATCAAATATGTACATGAAATATGGCAACAATAAAAACATACAATGCAAAGCTAAAAGAGATTTACTCGCTCCACTCAAGTTATGAAAATTTCCCTACCAAAAAAAAAAAAAAAAAAACAAAAAAAATTATTCTTTCGTTTTGTATTTGATCTTTTAAAGACATTATGGCAGAGGACGGTTGGACGGTTGTTTAAAGGAATCAATTAAAGTAAGAGAAAAGGTGTCAGAAGTTGTATAAGTGTAGGCAGTGAAATACATCTCTATGCAACTAAACGCTACTTCCTTAAGAAGGGTGCAAATTATATTTGACCAATTTTTGTTATCCCAACACACTCTCTTAATTGTTTGCATTTTTCCGTAGGTGGGATTGGTTACTACACCCCTACACTAATTTTATCGCATGCGATATTTTTAACCGCTTGCTATTTTTCACACATTTCACCGCTATCGTCAACAATAACACACACACACACACACACTTCAATCGTGCATAACTTTTCCCTTCTTCACATGCGTAATTCAGAGGGGAATAATGACAGCCACTAAAGTATTCCCTTTAAAATTCGCTTTATCGTGAATGAATTTTTCAGAGCTGTCTCTGTTTTCCTTTGTTTGCTCTAGACAACTGGACATATAATTATGTGTGAATATTTACTTATTTCAAATTAGAATAAATTCTATTCGATAAAAGTTAATTTTAATTTTCTCTCACTACTGTAATGAGTACAGCGAATTTGCTTTTAAATTAATTTAATCCTCGTTTCTGTTTTACATTCACTAAAAACTGGTAGAGAGAAATATATATTATTCACGATAGCATTTTTCCTTTCGAAAGGAATATATATTTCATGGGATATATATTCCATTTGTTACCGTGAATAGCGGTGAATACAATTTACATTATAAATTTTTTTTTATTACAAAACTTTAGTTTGGCTCAATTTTATTGCATTTGCATAATTCTTATTTTCCATTTATATTTTTCTCTCTCTCTCGTATTTTGTATTCAGCATGTGAATTTCAAAATAGTTAATTTTGATTCCAGTAGTACGATAAAAGTAAAATTTGTCTGCACAGTTACAGTTGCTGGCAGTATCGATTATCTGCTTCACTAACTTCGTATGAGTTTATACGAAAAGCACAAAGAGGAACAATAACAACAACAACGAAAAATATTTAACTAATTTTAAACAAAACAAATATTACATAATAGCAAAATGGGTAAATTTACGCTAATTTATTTTGTGACGATTTTCATAGGTTCAGAGTTGAACAATATATCTTACATAATTCACATAATTCACAATAGCGGTAATTATACGAGTATATAGAAAAATATTTAAATAATTTCTTTTAAGCAACTTTTTTTTGAAACGCTTTGTCGACCACAACACTGGGGATTAAGTATGGTTTTGCCGGTAAAATGAAATACATTGTGAAGAGCTTTTTGTGTTGAACTTTCACTGGCCATATTAAAGCAGATGACTGCTACTTAAGATGACAGAAAAGTACAGCTGAAAATTGAAAATATATAAGGTTCAGTTAAGCAATTTGCTGACGTTAGCTCTGCTCTAACTATTAACTTCAAACGCCGTTAGTCGGCAAACACCAGTTGCATTTTGGGTTAGTCGATATTTTAAAAGTTTTATAATTTCAAAAGTTTTATTAATAAAAAAACTGAAATAAATCAAAATTATTTTCAAAAATATTATACAGATGAATGTATGCATTTACAGAACTTGTGTGAAATGAAAGAGAACAAGTTCTTTTAAGAGTCTGCACATAATAAATTTTTTGCAATAAAACTACTTCTTTTTGCCTGCTCCACCGCCGCTTCCCAATCCAATTCAAAAACTCATAATAACAGGAGATATTGCAACACTGCATAAGTTTCCAATAAATATGCCTTCGCCAGCATTTTGTGTTATTATTATTTATTTTTTCCCTGCTTTTTATTTTCCTTCAATTCTTTTTTTTTTTGCTTTTCACATGTATCGAAAACCAGTTGGGTGTGATGTGTGTGTGTGTGAGTGTGCTTGTTGATATTTGCTCATCGATTCAAATGTGGATGAAGATGGACGAATTTTAAATCGCAAGAATATGAGAAATTGTATTTACGTTAAAAACGCGTGCTTGTGCTCCAAATATAATCAAACAATCAAAGTAACAGGCATTAAAAAAAAAACTCAATGATGATCATGATGATGTGGTTGGAGTAGTTGTTGAAAATGAGGATGATATTGTCTGTACATGATTTTTATGGCAATGCCGGATGGAACTACATTTAAAAGAATTTAAATGAAACGGTAGCATGGATACAACAACAACAAAAACAACGTAAACGTTTTTTAATCACTGGCTCAGTGTTGCCGCAACACAATAAATTTCTTTTTGCACACAGAATTATTATACCCGCCAAAATGCAACCCTCACAGTTGACATTAATTAATGCTGGAAGCACAGTTGCCACTGTGGTACAATTGAACCAAAAATTGTTGTTTTTTTTACGTTTGGTTTGCTGGTTCATTTTTTTTCTTTTATGAAAAGTTAACGCTTATAATATAAAAAAATTTTTAAAGTTTTATCATGCCTGTAAAAATGTATTTACGAAAATTATTACTCTTCACATAGAGTAAAAGATTTGATTCGTTTACAACACTTGATAGTAATCGATTATTACCTACCCACAGTAGTAAATCAAAAAGCTATATTGGCAACACTGATCGATTGTTACTTTTGTTTACAAGCCAGAAATTGAGAATTTGACTTCAGTGTAAAATGTATTGTATTATGCTGGTATGTAAATAAAATTTAAAAAATTCGTTCTCTTTTTTAATTTTGGTTCTTTTTTCATGGATTTTGGTCCCGAAGAAAAATTTAGAGTGGCAACCGTGGCTGGAAAAATTTTTAAAAAAGGGGACGTGCCACCCACTCAAATTGTGTTCCAGAATTTATGTTTTTTATTGAGAACTAATTTTTGATTTTTTAGAAATTTACTGTTGCTCGTGCACACAGTGAAACTTTTGCTGCAGCTGTTTTTACATTCCAGTGAGAGAGAGAGAGAGAGAGAGAGAGAGCGAGAGGAAAATTTCATTTTCTCATTAATGTTATTTTCATTTTACAAGAAATGCGGCTAGAATTATGTATATAAATTTCAGAATTCAAACTATGAAACTAAACGAGAAAACAGGCACTCATTACAAATATATAAAAAAATAAAATAAAACAAACAGAACGGCAATTCTGACTACTAAACAACAAGCGCACTCTGCTCAATTACTGATTAAAAGATCTCTGCTCTCTTATTAACTGCACAAGCTTGAGGATTATGTTCATATTTCTGCACCACAAACTCTGGTTCATATTGTTTGGGCACTTCATTGAACGGCCTCGTATATTTGAATATTCCTGAACGTCTTTTATTTTTGCATGATTTTATAAATTTGTTTTCTGCGTATTTTTATTATTTTTACACTTTTTTTCTTTCAACTAAAAACTTTAAATTACGTATGAATGTGCGCACATTTTATTGAGGAAGCCACCGCAGGGTGTGTGCATTTATTTGCTTTGGCGGTGTGTGTTTGCAAGATCGGCAAATAAAAGAAAAAATATATAAACACGCATACATACATATACACTTATGGTTGGGGTTGTGTAGGTATGCATGCATGTACACGCGTGTAGTTTAATTTAAAATTGTTTGTTGTGACAGTTCGCAAAGATTATTTTATTTATATTTAATTTTTTTTTTATTTATTATAATTTTTTTTTTTTTGGCGTAAGTTGTGCTGGTTGTGTAATCCGGAGGATAATAACTCAGAAAATAGGGAACATTTGACAACTAATTGCAGGTGCAGTTACAAAATTTTTATGGCCGAAACCGAAGCTTGTAGGAGTTTAACATTCTTCAAACGAAAATCAGAATATGAGAAATATATCGGACAAATATATATATATATATATATATATATATATATATATATATATATATATATATATATATGAATATCATTATATAATATCGACCAAATTCGCTATCCGTCGCGAACTTTGCAATAGAGTTATTTCTATTTTTTATAACGTTCATGTTTATTTCTATGAATGAACTTTCACTTCTCTAAATAAAATATTTAACTATGAAAAAATTAGATAATTATTTAAAGTTTTTTTTTTAAATGGCCCCACCACACGAAATATCTAGGAATTAGGTGCCTACAACCGTTTCTATTTTTTCGTCGTCAACGTGTTACATATGACGAGTTTTTCACAATATAGCATTAAACACAATCACGACAGCAGGCTGCACGAACACCGACTACAAAAGCCGTTCTGCTGTAATCGTCGCCTCGTAGTCAGCTACTTAATTATTTTTAGAACGACACCACCAAATCAATAGCCAGGTGTTGTTGTTTGTAATAGAAGTCTCTTCAAACGCCAGTGTAGCCGCTTCCATATATTTAATACTGTTAAATAGTGTTATTCCATTAAAATATATTTCAAGTCCACAATATATGACAAGAAATCATTTCATTAGCTTGGAAATATAGTTTGTTGTTTCTTTTTGTATAATAAAACAGCATATTTTCAAGTTTACAATAATTGAATTTATTTATATTATGCTGGCAGCATTGCATCTACTCATTGTCGCTCCCCAAAATAGAAATTGCTTTAATTTGACTACAACCACAAAAACAGCATGGGCAACAACCCGTAGCCGTGTTGTCATTCTTTTATACGCGCACATGCATTCTATTTTTGACAAATTGTAGTCTGTAGGCTGCTGTCGTTATTGTGTTTAATGCCTAAAATTCTTGTGTTTCGTCGTTCGCCCCACGTCGTGTGTTTGACAGCTCATCAGTAAAACATTCAAATTTAATCAAAACAAAAACAAAATTTGGTAGAGAACAGGAAAATGCAAATTGATTTCTCAAGTCCAGACGTTTGGCTATTTTAATTTAAACAACATTTTAATATCTACATACTATTTGTGTATGTCCAGGAGATGAAGTGAACTCAATAATTCATTTTGAAAGGCAGTCGTCATCAACACATTTTATTTGAAATTGTACAATCTATCTCAAGCCTTATTCAAGTTTTACTTATAAAAGCTTAATTGTTTTGGATAGTAATTAAAAAGTATTTAAATTTGCATCCAGTATCAAGACTTAGATTTCGCTGTACATGATTGCAATGCAACGCTCTACACTCATATACACATGCATACAATACAATATATACACACTCATGCATACAAACATAATTATGCATATTACGGATGCATTTATCTGATTACATGCAATAACAAACAAATTTATTTGGTATATGGAACGTAAACAAAATCATTTATTTTACTAACCTGTAGCGGCTATTCTTGTTCTTGAAGAGAAATTATCTTATCAGACTTTCAATCGTTGCAGTTCATGTTTGTAATTTAATGGCACGGCTTAGGGGCATTCCAACACACTAACACTTCACATTTTCTGCAGATACTAATTCATTCACTTTGCAAGTTTTGTTAATAACACATGTCTATATAAAAACATGCACATGCATAAACATGGATGTGCATTTATTTGCTCCAAAATGTAAAAGCATAGAAAATCATAAAAATAATCCTTATAAAAAGAGAAATTCAATAATTTCTTTTTGTTATCATCCCAGCATAATAAAAGATATTTAAAACGAATTTCTATTCCTTTATATTGTACTTAACAAGCTGTTTAAAAACTTTTCGATTGCAATATTATTTATAGACAAAAACACACACCTATTTTGTTTACATTTTAATCTGTACAACTTAAACTTTGTAAATATTGAACACATATTTATTATATACAATTTAATTATTGACAACAACACACTTTTTTATATAACTTGTTGAAACTCCACTCCGCTGCTTGTATATTTTCATGACTGAGGAAAACTACCGTTTTTTCAGCTGTTATATGTTAAGTAAAAACATAACATTGAACTGTTATACAGTAACATAAGCAGGGTTGCATAATATCAAATAAGAAATACACTTTCCAGCACTGAAAGGCAATTACAAACATTACTATCTTAAGAAGAAGTAGCATTGACAGTTCAATTTTTTTGCGTTTTTTTGTGTTATTTTTTTTTGCTCACAAAACGTTTTTAGCTAAATAGATTGCTTATCTATAAAAATAATTGCAAAATTATAAATAAAAAATATGTCATCGCACTCCCTTCCTAAAATTGATCAAAAAGAGTATCTGAAGAAATATTTATCTGGCGATAAGGGTAAGAAAAAGAAAAAAGACAAGAAACGCAAGAAATCCTCCGCAGCATCTGTGAAAATAATTGATGATGATATCAATTACTTAAACACCGGACCTGAAATAGATGAAGAATTGTTACTCACTGGTGATGATGCTCCACAGATAGTGGGTGAATATATACAGGATAGTCCGGATGGTAAGAAAGTGCCGAAATGGAAAAGTATTGTTATAAAAGACGAGCCTGAAGATGAAGGGGATGCAATTAAAGAAAGTGAAACTAATCCATGGGGCCGCAAGACAGATAGTACAAGAGTCAAGCGAGAATTCTCTACGGATGAATTACGCTCAGAGAGAATATCAAACTATTCTCCATCTAGAAAGAAAGATCGAAGATCTGACACAAGTCCGCCCAGAAGTAGTCGCAAAACATCACCCGCAGCACAACACAAAAGGGATAGATCACCCTTGAGATATAGAACAAACAAACAGTCACCTGATCGCGGAATAAAAATCAAAATTGAACCAAAATCACCATCACATAGAGAAAATAAAGCTTCTAGGAGAAATTCTGATCAATCACCTCCTAGAAGGCGCAAAAGCCCACTGAATAGCAATCGGGGCGTCTCACCTGCTAGTAATACAAAACACTCTGATGGTTCATCAATAAGACGCAGTAAAATATCAGATCAATCTCCACCTCGACGAAATAGAAGAGATTCGGACCAATCACCACCAAGGCGACATAAAAGTTCAGGCAACTATTCCCCACAGCGAAATAATAGACTGAGAATAGAAACACCAGACAACTCACCTCCTAGAAAGAGAAGAAACACTCCGGATCAATCGCCTACACGAAGAAGAAATAATTCAGAGGAATCCATACCTGGTAAAAGTAGGAAATACAATTCAAACCACAGAAAGTGTAGGCCTGAACAATCACCTCCTCGAAAAAGACGTAATTATGAGGAAAGTGGGAATGGAAAACGTACGCCGGATCAATCGCCACGTCGAAGAAGAAAATCATTGTCGCCATCGCACAAAAGGCGAGATAAACAAACACCGGACTTATCTCCTCCAAAAAGGCGATCACGATGGGAAAAGGGAGAGCATGATAAAGATCTTTCACCACCACCCACACACAAACCAAAACCGGGAAAAACTTTGGAGGGTAAAAAGTCCGGCTTGCAAGATGCCAAGGCTCTACAAAAAGAAAGTCTGGAGAGACGCAAACATGATGATATCCTTTTTGAAACAATGTCTTCAGAACTATCAGGCCGTAATGCCGAAGTACAAACGCGTTCAACTGGACGCAGAGGACGCCGAGCCAGAGCAGCTGATGAAGAAGATCCAGAAGAACGTCGACGCAAAGAAGACCGTGAAGAAAAAAAGAAACTGCAATACGATCGTTGGGGCAAAGGTCTCAAACAAATAGAGGATCATAAAAATCGCATGCTTGAACAACAATACGAAAGTAGTAAACCTTTGGCGCGCTACTCCAATGACGAAGACCTGGAGCGGCATCTTAAAGAACAGGAAAGAGCCGAAGATCCAATGCTAGAGTATATGCGCAAGAAACGCCAAGAAAAGGAAAAACAATCGGGTAAACCACAAATTCCTCGCTATCAAGGAGCATATCCAGAAAATCGCTTCGGCATACGTCCTGGTTACCGCTGGGATGGTGTTGATCGTTCAAATGGATATGAAAAGAAATATTTTGCTGTGCAGAACGAAAAAGTAGCGAGACAAGATGAAGCCTACAAATACAGTGTGGAAGATATGTGAACTCATTATATTATATAATTATTTTGTATCGTTAACAGTAAAGTTTCTATTTAGCTAAAAATTTGTAAATTAATGGAAATAAATTCAATGTTACTTATTTATAGTAGAAAAGCATGTTTTAATAAACACATACATATTAGTATAATTCGCTAAATTATGAAAGAATTTCATAATCTCTTACTCTATAGCACTGACAAATATTGTTAAAATCTTTTTATTAATAGAAAATTAAATAGTATTTTTTCCAACACTTTCTACTTATGAAATTTTGAAATTGGCAAAATAATCGATCCCTCCTATGTATATATATATATATATATATATATATATATATATATATATATCTATATATATATATGTAAATATATATATATATATATATATATATATATATATATATATATGTAAATATATATATATATACATATATATATATATATATATATATATATATGTAAATATATATATATATACATATATATATATATATATATATATATATATGTATATATATATATATATATATATATATATATATATATTAGTTTTTTAATAATAGATAAATGTGTACAATCCGTTAAATACGTTAGAAGTTCTTCAGCTTCAAACAATTTCCGCGAAATGATTTTGAGAAAAGTGTGGCAGCACAAGTATATATTAATATAACAAACATATATAATGATGTTTTAATATATATATATATATATATATATATATATATATATACATATATATATATATATATATATATATATATATATATACATATATATATATATATATATATATATATATATATATATATATATATGTATATGTGTTAGAGAATGAAAAATATCAGCATATATCATAATTTGTAGAACGTATATTGCAAACGCAAACATATCTTTCTTATGATATGACAACATTGATGTGTACGTAGCTGTATTGTATTCATTCATGTGGCAGCACTATGCCAGTTCATATGTTCTACCACAGGTTATATGTTCTACAATGTTATATAGCAGCAAATTTATGTTAATATAGAAAATGTCTTCATATAGGATATTGAATTTAGCAGCATCAGGCAGGATTTGCTTCAGTTATTCTTATATATATTATTCTGGTTGTTCTAAAGCATCCCCCTTATATGTTATATATACGTCCCACTTATCCATGTTATTGTAGCATCCCTGAACTAGTTCAAAGTACACGAACAAAACAATGTTGCCGATTTCATAATTTCTCAATTGCATATATGCAATTGTCATATGCTAATGCCCGAAGCCCTTATATATTGGATGTTAATCGACAGATGGTCGCATTTATTCACATGAACAACTTTTTGCTACAGAGGAACGAACTATACTCTCTGCATGTTATATATTAACCATTATGCCCCCATATTTGGCGGTATATTGTGGAAGTGTTTATATACCTAAACAGCATTTGGCAGCTCCAAATACATAAAATATCAAGTGACGTCGTAAGAGCATATGGTATCTAGTATACCATTGCTCCATGAGCGGACTTACCAACACGGAGCGTGACATATCACACATCGTCCCACGGCTGGTCAGTTGTTACTAATATTAATTTTGCGCGTGCATAATTATTGCAAGCTGGCAGCTCTTTTACAGTATTTTGTTTTTCTTTTGTGTTGTTTTGATTCTTCGTATCATTCTTGTTAACGAAGTTTGTGTTTCTAAAAGCGTGTTCATTATAAAAACTCTTAAAAAGTGGACATATAATAGAGTTACTTGCAAAAAAACCAAAAATATCTAAAACTATAAAGTGCCTTCCAATTAAAAGTGTTAATCACGTTAAATAATGAGAACTACTTAATAAATAAAAATAATATGTGCAAGTGTTTGATCAACTGCAAAATAAAGTAAGTTGCGGAAAAATTTATTTAAATTAATAATATTGTCTTTCCAAAAGTTCATTTGTCATATACTAAAAATATCACATGAATTTCACAACAGTCTTTTAAGGAATTACTTCTACAAGATCAAATTAAAATCAATAAATTCATTAAATATATTAGCTTTGAACTTGCACTTGAATTGTTTTTGTTTTTCTGTGAAGCATTTACATACATATTTTATCCATGCTACTTGCCACAACAATAACAAAAGTTCCAAAAATCAACAACAAGAATGGCAGCCGCAAAAGGAATAAAGTAATCTAATCAAAACGGTCACATCCATTTTCACACAAATATCAACATGTAGTGTCCGACCGAAGTTGATTATTTTCACGAAATTCGGCCATTATATCAATTGCCATTGACTTTTCAGAACAGAAACATCTAATTAAGTAAATAATAATAATTTTCTAGAGACTTTTTGGTAAAATAATATTTCCTTCTCTCATTTAGTACTTAATTGGCTTTCTAATAATAAATTTGATGGCGATATAAATTTGCCATAGTGCATGTTTATATACATTCTAAATCATGCTTTACATTGTTAATTGTTGCTTATTTTTCGTTCTATATTCTAATAACTTATTAAAAATCTTATAAATTTGCGCACATCATGCCAAAAATTGGTGAGCCCCAATATAATGTTTATAATCGGCCAGTCGCAGTGTAAATGTATAGTATCCCAGCAAACATACTAAACAGTTGTTAAGTGATATGTGAATATAACACATTAAAAAATACTTAAATAGAACCTCAAATAAATCGATTTGATTGATTATGACAGATAATGAAAAAATCTATAGTACAACTGATTACTGCACAACAAGGCCAAAACGCCTTTTCATATATTTATGATTAATTAATAACTAAATGAAATAAGTTGTTAAATATTCAAAAATATATAAACATATAGAATAAATATTCTTGGAAAAGCAAAGAAAATGTAATGAAACACATGAGCAAGTGTGAATAAGAATTTTGAAAATCAATTTTTCGTCGTTCATATATCAATTTTCATTGAACAACAACAGAATTCTACAGATATAAAATTCCGTCTTGTATAGTTTATTTAGCTTTTAAGTTGAGGCAATCACCGGCATATTTCTATTGCTCGTTATTAATAATTTTTAATTTCCACTCGGTTCTGAATGTCATTTCTAATGTGTTAGTGCTGCAAGAGTAATCAAGCATGATAAATGTTTTCAGTTTTTATATATATTTTGTTTGTGGGGTAAGAAAATAAAGCATCGCAACGATTCTATCGCTACAATTAAACGTGTTTACTTTCTTGCAGCAAATACAAATAATATTTTCTCATGCAGTTTTAATTTATGCACTTTAAATATAACACGGATGAAATAGTTTCTTTTTTGCTGTTA
The DNA here is from genome assembly GCA_963675445.1 of Linnaemya vulpina. Lineage (NCBI taxonomy): Eukaryota > Metazoa > Arthropoda > Insecta > Diptera > Tachinidae > Linnaemya > Linnaemya vulpina. The sequence continues at coordinate 106,345,768 of OY776277.1, forward strand.
TCTTGCGTATATTCCCATACATATTTACTTCTGAAGTACATAATAATAATATTTTTTTTTCAATTATTTTATGTACAACATAAGAGCAGCCAGCCAGTGGTTTTAATATTGTATTTCTTATTACTGATTATATCTTGTTCCAGTAAACACAAAACCTGTTTAATCATGTTTGTTTACAATTTGGAGCGAATTGTTGCACTGCTTCATATTTGCTCTTGTTATTTGATTCGCGGTTAGATGCCATGGCAAATTCCCGCCATGTACTCACAAGAGAATTCGCCTTCAAAAGCATTAAGTTTGCTAAAAATTATTTAAGCGGCGAATTTACGGTAACAAACAACTACGTAAGTTGGCGCATATGCATGCATTATGTGTGTTAAAGCTTTCAAAGCAAGAATTATGTGTTGCTATTATATAAGAAACATTTTTTTATGTTGACTTTATTTTTATAATTTTATTTTTATGAATAGGTTCAGCACTTAGGCTACGTCCCCTACATATGCAGTGCGTTGCGCTGCAACAGTGAAAGGGGCGGATAGTGCTAAGAGGACAGTTGAAGACAGATTAGAGGACACAGAAATCATTGTAGCTACGATGCCTTCCGACGAAGGAGGTGTTGCATTCTGCTTCTTAGACCATGTCGGTGCTAATCGCTGTCGTTAATGTTCAGCGACCAGTGCTATACCTTCATGATTGAGACAGCTCAACAACAATTAACATAATCCTCCACTATTGTTGGTCAGAAAATTGCAACACCATATTCATGACTGAGTACCGAGTCGAACTCTGGAGCTAAGATATCGTAGTCTTGTGTCTCACTACTTCAGCCGACACTTATCAAATGTCCATACCATGTGCTACTATCCAATACGGAAAATGCGATATATCAGATTCGTTACCTTCGTCCTTCATTTCATATGACCAGGTTCAGATTCAAGGGTTGGGAAAAAGGAATAGTTCCCTCATGGTTTTATAAAGCTGTTTGAATAAACTGCAATTAGCAAAGTTAAACTGTTATGTTTTCTAAAAAAAGCACTCAAAAGTTACTGAAAAATATCATTTGCTTATTGTATAGTTTCACGTAGAAAGGACGATATGTATGAAAGTATATGTATATGTTTTATATATAATTATTAGACCATGAATGAGACTAATAATTATTTGTATATTTTCTGTAGTATTGTCTAGAAGAATATGCATCTTCTTAAATCCCGGAATGTCAAAAATGCCAGGATTTCTGCATCAGGACACTTAAAATACCAAGTTCTGGTGTTCTTAAAATGCATATACAATTAGGATTTTAACGTCTGCTGCAAAGGCATACAGGCTTTTAAAGTGACTTATATATGGACATACATATACATACATACATGTACATATGTATAATATTGAGTAAACAGAAATCACTTATTAATTCCATTCCAATTGGAAGATCTCGTTTGTTGTATTCTGTAGTCGTTTCAATAACAAACTCTGCCTAAACGGGCATTTCCCTAAAGTAATAAATTTTGCTTTGAACTTTTTCTAGTTTTGTTTGTGTTCAATTAGAGAAATGACCAGTTTCCTTGTTTATTTCACTTACTGCGAAGTTTATTGTGCAGTGAGTTAGTGCACTAAATTGTATTAAATTGGCCGAAATGTAAATAAATACGTTTGTGTATTTGTTATTTATCACAAAATTAACAGATAATATAGGAATATTTCGATGTACAAATTATTTAAAGATTTTCTAATTGGCAACACTGTTTTGAACAGGTCAGTTGCTATCGAGTGACAAGTTAATGTTAAACATGTTCAGTTTGGTTTATATTTTAACCATGAATCAACTTACAAATAAATTACGTTTGCAGATTATTAAATTTTACTTAACCCTGGATGGTTACTGTTCGCCAAATCGACGAAGCTCATTTACTGTCTATCATATAAATCTTTCTTTATGTTTGCCCAAACTCGTATGGAATTTCAAGCTTTTGTTTTGTATTACTTGATTTAATTTTTTTTAAAATAAAATAACTAAAAATATTTTTGTTAACTTCTAACTTTCCACTAATTCCACTAGATTTTTTCCACTAGATTTTTTTCAATTGTTCGTCGGTTCAACGAATATTATCCTTAATATAAAAAAATGAAGAGTAACCATCCAGGGTTAGTAAAGTGCATCGAGCACTTCTTCTATTTTATGATCAGTTTTGGCGACTTTCTGAGGCCGCCAATCGGATTTTTTTTTATTGAATTTGGCAATAAATTAAAATAATTACAGATGATTTCTTTGCTTCGTTTCTGTATCTGATGAGAACACTTAGCGCATCGAAAAATGTCATTATTTTAAAAATCTAATAAAATATAAAAAAAAGTTTAAGAAATATATTCTGATTCATCATGTATTTCACAGGATGGCGGCTATTTATTTCATGCCAGAAGCTTTCACATCAGTTATAGAAGCGAGGCACTGGTTTATTAATTTTTAACAAAAACAAATTATTTTAAGTTGTTATTGCTTTTATAACTCAATGGCTAACGATTATATTTAATGTTATTATAAAATATTGTTTTATTTATATGCGACATATTAACAAGTCTTCTGTAACATCACTTGTGTGGGGTTCAATTCAGCCTAATTCAAGATCTGATTTTATTAATAAATACTGATGACAAATAGTCCTAAAGTTGGTTTTACGTTAATCAATTAAGTTTCAAACATTCCTTCGCTCTACTATAGACGCATAAGACTTACGTTTAAACGTAAAAGTAACAAAAAATTAAAAGAAATAATAAACCTTCTTCCAATTTCAGCCATCTTCATATTTTATATGGTCTGATTTTTCCAGCAAAAATCTACTTAATATTTTAATATTGAAAACAATAATAAAATTTAATTTACTACAACATTTTCTTGTCAATAATTAATTGTTGGTAGCAAAATATTTCTATAAATTAAAATTGTTTATTATTGTTCGTATATAAAAAATAAACTATAATTTCCTGGAAAAATCAGTCAATAATCAACATAATTTTTAGTTTAACTTTTAGCGCAGCAACTCATGAGGGATATAATTCTTGAAATATTTCTTATGCTGGAATTACATCAGACAACAACAACAAAAAAAAATTTTAAAACTCTACTTGTCTCAAGTTTTTCAATTTAGCTGTTGCTAAGTGGAAATGTTCAGAGCAGAAGAGTCCTTTTATTTCAGTTTCTTCGAACCCCATTTAAAAAACTACTGAATAGCACGTGTTCCTCAACCATTCGCATCGTCTATCTTTTGAGCCAACAACCACCACAAGATTGCAAATACATACTTTTTTACTTCGTTCCATCTCTAATGGTACTGGCATCAATTCGAGCACCACGTTAAACAGCAGGCTTTAACAAGAAACTTAAAATGTCCTGGCAATCAGCAACAGTGATTATGTATTTTGAAAACTCTTTTATAAGTTCCGTGTAGCATTTAAGCAGTGGAAAGTAACCCCAGTTTGTTACGAGTTTTCTGATGTTCTGCTGTTTTTCTTAAACGAAATGTCACCCAAATGTAATGAAAACTTAGAGAAATAACTATTATGCGAATATATTAAAGATGTTATTCAGTGTTGTAAAGGAGTGCTGTCGTAAAATGGTTGCAGTTTTAAATAATTTTTTAACTATCAGGGTGCGTTGTTCACTGGAATATTGACATTTTGGCTTTTCTAAAATGCCATTTGCAAAGTAGAAAAATTGTGGAAATCATTTTATGTGTAACTACAAAATTATTTCCAGTTAACTTTAAAATAGAATAGAAAATAGAAAGGCCATGAATGGTATTCCCTTTTCGGTCACATGTAAGACGAAAATACCAGAGAGATTACAAGGAGTGACATCTCGTATTCATTCTCAAAATGCCGAGCTATTTTAAGGTTCCGTTTGAAATCCGAAAAATTTGGTCTGCACATCGAACATCGCACTGAACTTGCGTACCAAAAACTTCAAGAGCTGCGGATTTCCCTATATTTGTATCACCCATAGTTACAGACGAAGGGTGCGGTTGGCTGGAGTAGTAAGACTCAAGACTGCGATGCCTTAGGTCCTGAGTTCGATCCGCACTCAGCCATGAATATTGCGACGAATTTTTCTGATCTGAATTAGCGCAGGATTGCGTTGATGTCGGCTTGTCGGTAACCGTAGCGAAAATATTCAGCGGCGAAGTAAGAAAGTAAAAATAGCTACAACGAAATTCTGTGTCCTCTAATTTTTCTTCATTTGTCATCTTAGCACTATCCCCTCCCTTACCAGCTCCAGCGCAATGCGTTGCATATGTATAGGTCGTCCCCTGAGTGCTGGTCTTACTCATAACAAAAAAAGACATGATCGGACGTGCATTAGAGAATTTCGTAATTTGGCCTGCTATATGGTATTTTCAGTGTTCTCCGTCCCTCTCTCTCACACACATTAAATATATTTGTATGCGGGTCAGCAAGTATGTTGATGTCAAGGCTGCTCAGTACCTCCATTTGCTATTGTCTTACGTAAGTAGTCGCTCTACTGGCCAGAGAAGACCCCAAAATGGAAGCTTAAAATATTTCAAATGAAAAGAATTCTCGATTAGATTTAAAGAGTCCTTAAAGATTTCGTCCTTCACATTTAACAAGCATTTGTAACCTTCTCTGGCTTAAGGACAATTGCAAAGAAGTGAACACATTCACTTTAATAGCTGACACTAACCTTCACTGCTACGCTTCCGACATTTCGATGTACTTAAAAGTTCCCCTGGTTAAATGTTGTTGCCAATTGCACAAGAACTAAATCATTACGAGTACAAGGGAAGGTCGGTCGTTCTGTCGGTCGGTCGGTCGGTATTCCTTTTTAATTTTCCTTCACAGAAGGAACACAATAAAAAAAAACACTTCAATAGAACTTCTTTAGACGAGGGTAACAAAAAAAACTTATTCTCATTGTTTTAGTTTAGCAGAAATTGGGGTTGATTTCTATTTCTATCATCATCCAGTTACTTCAATGACATCAGTTTGATGATAAAATGTTGTTCTTCGGAACAATAATGGCTGAATGCGGAGAACTACTGATTATTACATCCCGGTAACTTTTTATTATTTTACATTCCTTTAGTTTTTGTTAGAAAAGTCTGGGTAATTGTAAGTATGTGTGTGTGTGTGTGTGTGACTGTGTGTGTGGGAATGTATGCGCGAATAGTTCAAGTTTTTCAAATTCAGACTCTTGTGAAATAACTTTACATCATGTTCATAGTCCGTCCGTCCGTCCGTCCGTCCAATGCTCTTCTGTTTTGTTCCGTTGCGTAAATAAATCCCTCTATTGTTTGGAGATCTCATTTGGCTTTCATATTTAAATCATTGTTTTTGTTATATTCTCATTGTTTCCTTTGTTTTGTTGTTGTTGTTGCCGTTGCAGATAGATGATTTCTTTTCCCCTCGAATTGTTTTTGTTTTTCCGTGCGAAAGGGATGTGTAACAATGCTTTTGGCTTTTACATATCAAAAGGATCACCTCCTTTTGAGGTGTTCAATATGTGCGTGTGTGTGTGTGTGAGTATTATATTTTGTTGTTTTCTATAGAAAAATTCAAGCATATATTTTTGGGAATTTCTGTAGAAAATCTATTTGAAGAAATCTTCAGGAGTGGATATAAAAAGCACCGAGAAAAAATAGTGTCTGACGACAGCAATTGAATTAGAAAATAGCTCCGAGATCATTTTATTGGCAGTGTTCATTCTATAAACTTGGAGGTGGACCAGTCAGTAGTCAGTTTGTTAATGTTCAACTTAGCGCTACTTCATCCCTGTTCGTTTTCTAATGGGTATTCCGAAAACTTGAGATATTTTTCCATGTCGTTGAACTTCATTCAGATCCAAAGTAATTTCCGGAAATGCTTCTCTTTTAAGCGAAAAAACAACTTTGCTTTTTGAGAATCATTTGGATTTTAATGTCGAATATGTTTACGAATACATTGAAAACAAAAACGTTTATGTACTAGAGCTATTGTCTTGACGTGACGTGACAAATAGTTACAGAATAAGAGGGATTATGTTAGCCTGCGATGTCACTAAATGACAAATATGTAAAAAGCTGAACTGAAAAAGTGCCACGTGATTTTTTTTAATATAACGCACACTGGATTGTAAAGAGCCACAACTGAAAAAAAATTTTTTTTAATACTATTTCTTATAAAAGTGTGCTTTGGCTCAAATTTTTAGCTGCATGAACCATTAACTGATTTGTTAAGCTAAAAGTTTTTTATTATTATGACCATAAGTAATAACTTTCTAAATATTTTTTTTTTTTAATTTAAGTTGAGACTGTTTATGATTCAGTGAGCGATATGTATAACTTCTATACGAAATGAAAGTGCAACTAGTCGTTTAAATGGACTGCTAAAAAAAATTAGAAGCTCCTCCAAGCGAATTGAAAGAATTATCTGTTGAAAAGCGCAAATATGTTTTCCAAAAAAATCATTATTTTCTCAGTGTATTTGAAAATTTCTTCTTGAATAACTTCACTCATTAGACACAATTGAAATCCGTGACACTTTAACACGGCGTAATATGTAATTTACAGACCGAAGCCTTGGGTCATTATAGGAGTACATTTTCACCCAGCTTTTTTCAAGTATTTTTCATATGATTTTCTTTAATTTGTAACACAAAAAGTCTTGCATATTTCCTTTAAATTCTAAACATATTTAAAGCTCAATTCAAACAAAAGTGGTTTGTTTCGTGAAATTAAATACAAAAAAAAAAAAAGAAAAAAAAATAATGCGTCCGACCCTCTGTTTTGCAATAAAGTATTCCCTCTCATATGGATGGAAGTAGAACTGGTTTCCAAACGAACCATTTGCACGTGTGCTTAAATTTCTTTAAGGAATTCTCGATATGACTTGACCATAATCACAAACATTTTACACCCGATGATGCCAACCAACAATTCCCAGCATTTGAAAATCTAGTTTCGACAGATTCGTCACAGAGTTTATGGGGTGTGTTTTTGGGAATCATCCTTCTTCAATATTGATGGGCTTGAAACTCTGCTGGATTTCATTTTTATTATAAATTACCTCTAATTTATAAACAATTTTTCATTTTAATAATGTCAATTATTCTCTAAAATTGTTCATCGTACTCTTCATCCACACACACGTACTTACTTGCGTGCATATTATTGTTGTTGTTGTTGTTGTTATTATTGCTGCTGGAAATATGAACTTCCTTTTCGACAGTTCGTCATCATACAGGAAAAGAGGAAGAGGGGGACTTTCTTTTTGATGTTTTTTTTTTACAAAAATTTTGTAACATATAATTAATCTTAAGCAATTAGCCCATGTTTTGATTTTTGTGCGTTGGTTTATTAATTTTTTTGTTCTGTTTTTTTTCTTGTTTTTGATGTAGAAATTTCTTTCTTTTACCATTTTGCCTGCAAGAGGTTCAGTTCAAAGTTTTCAAGATGTTTTGTTGTTAATTCTGCTTTATTTTCTTCTCATTTTCAACAGTTAACAAGGTTGCGATCCAAGGATTTGCTGCCTCTTAACTGAAATAGAAAGAGGAGTTGCTTGTTACAAATAATGCAGAACGATTAACTTACGTGTTTATTTGTAGGTCAAGTCTCTTCACAGCATTTTCGAATTTCAAGACGTATTTTGTATTTTCTTAATGGAATTGTAATTTTTATATAATTTTTTTTCCTCTTTATGCTTCTCAAGTGTGTGTTTTCTTCAATGGATTTTATATCTAAATAACATCTTGCGATAAATTAGATAAGGCATGTATAGATATGCATGTATTAGAGTTATTTGTAGATAATAACTTTATCTATCACGAAATTCATGAGCGCCTTTTGTATCGGGAATGACTTAATGAAACACACATTTGGATCACATCTCGAAAGCCAGAAGTTTTATGCAACCTGTTTTCATAACACAATTATATAAATACAGATGGCGCATTGCGCACTGTTTTCTTATTGTGTACTAAAATCAGCTGTTTAATATGTGATCTAGAGCTGTACGGCTAATGAATGAATTAATTCAATTGAATCATTCATTCAATTGAGCGTTTTTAGCTCAGTTGTTTCAGTTGATTCATTTGATCTGTCTCTTTCAGTAGCTCTTTTCAGTGATGTTTCAGTTTGTATGTAAAAATCCATACGAAAAAAATGAATTAATTCACACACATGTACTAATGCATACAGTTATGTAGTGCTCTTTATTTATAGAGTTGCCAGCAAAAAAAAAACAACTGAGCTATTGAATGAACTGAGCTAGTGAAACAACTGAGTTACTGAATAAACTGAAGTACTGAAACAACTGAGCTATTGAATGAACTGAAGCAACTGAATGAACTGAATGAATTAATTCAGTAAAGTGAGCGGAGCTAAAAAGAGCGCTCACTCAAAAGAGCTGTTTTGTACAGCTCTAATGTGATCCCACATTTGCAACAAAGTTTTTCATACGACAGTTGAGCTGCATCTAAACTTTAATAAAATTGATTAAAAAAAATTTTTAACAACTTTATTAAAGTAAAGAACAACAACTATAACATTGTTAAAAATAAAAAATAAATTAAGCTAAACTAAATCAAATAAAAAACTTTAAACTCCAACATTGAGGTTTATGACAAAAAAAAACTTTTCAACCGTACAAAAGTGAGTATGGAGTTAAAAAATATATATGAATTATCATTTTTAATAATATTCTTGTTTTTTCGTTCGGCTATAGGCCAGGTTTCTTAACAATCAATAAACACTAAATATTTTTTGATTATTTAATCTTTATTTAATGTTATTGTTCCCAATATTTCGAATAGCTTCGCTATTCATCTTCAGGGGAACAACACCGTTGGTAAACTAAATATATATACAATTATCATTTTTCACTGGAAAGATTTTTGTTTCTATTTTGATGAAGTCCCACTCACACAAAGATAAATTTTATTGAGACTTCAGAAAAATTATTTAACAAAAAATTTTTTTTTATTATAACTAAGCATATGAGAACTTATAACTAAGTGTTTGATTCTAATAAGGGAAGAGAAAAAATGCTGCTTGCTATAGTTAGCGTTAAGGTGCAAATTCAAAAAGGATCGGTAATCCGGTCCCACTCATATATAAAACACTTGTGCCAGAGTTTTTCCAAATCCTTGAAGCAACTGTGATATAAGCTGTTTGGCATGTCCATGAGCTGTCTCAGCGGTCCAGCTTTTTTTCAGCATTTCTACGAAATGCCAACCGTTCATAGATTTCTGCAATCGTGGGAATAGGCAAAAGTGGCAGGATCGGAGGATCGCTTACAATGTTGTTTTTAGCCAAAAAATTTAAAAATTTTTTTGTTGCTTTTTATTTTCGTAAGAACTGCAGTTTTGGCACCAACGCTTTATAACATTTAATCTTCATGTCCAACATTTTGGAAAAATGTTCATGCTATGAGATATTTTTTATCTCTATAGTACATAATAGTTGTCAGTAATCGCTCTGTCGACCTTTTCTTTAATTTTCTCAACATTTTTATCGATTGTTAAAGCGCTGGGGCGTTCACTTCGCTCCGAGCTTCATCGAAGATCTTGCAAAAGTTGTAAAAATATTTCTGACTCAGAGAATGATCAGCATACTCTGCCACTGTCAACATTTCAAATGCTTTTCAACACTTAATTTCATTTTTAACATAAAATTTAAGGCAAATTATATTATACGTTTTTTCGACAGTAGAAAAACGCCGAGCCTGCAAAGCACTTCTAACTTTTATGGTTAAAGCTTAAATCAGTCGTAATATAACCGTAACATCTTAACCTTAAAAGGTAGCCACATATTGCGGTTCGCACTGTATTCAATTATACTTGACATATCCATAGAAACCAAGTTCTTTTTGGGTTATGGCGTTGTGGTTATGCCGTTACAGATAAGTCACGTCTAATCTTGGCTTTAATCTCGCTATTTGTTTACCTTTTGCCTTGGTTTTCTTTTTATTGAGGTTAGGCTCAGCACAAGCTGTATTTATATCGTTCATGTTGTTTGTAAACATTAAAAATATGTAGAAGTAATCACGTCCTTGTGAATGACATAACACTTTGTGCTTCTGCTTTAGCCAGCACAATTGTCATTCACATGGAATCGTTGAAATGAAATGTGACCATAGATGGGAACTTGTATTTGGAAATTAAATACAAAATAACTCTTAGAGAAATTTTAAGTGTTGAATTGAATTTGATAAATATGGGATGGTTGCCAGCTTATAAAATTAATTTGATTAAAGCGCAACATTTACACCCATTTTGTTAAGTATTCACTGTGAAAATATCCCAAATAAATTACATTAAATAAATTTCAAAAAAGGGAGTTAATTGGCCCCGATTAATTTAAATACTTTTTCAAGGATATTTTAATTACTCAGGGGTCTAATCACCGCATTCGATATCGAGTCAACTATCGTATCGACTTGGATTTCGACACGTGTCAAGTAAGCAGATCACCGCATACGATATATATCGAATCGGAATTGTTAAGCAAAATGTAATAGATTCTCAAACATATGTTTTCAAAAGGTAAACAAATAAAATAAACGCAAGTTGAACAGCATTTGTGCGCGAAATTTTTTTAATTTTTAAAAGAAATTGTGAAATGAATAGCTCATTTTTGTTTTGCTTATCTTCATCTGATGAGGAAGAAAGCTGTATAATACGCATTAGAAAGGAGATTAGAGATAAAAGTGACCCTTTATCTTTACCGGCAGCAGCGTGAGATGAATGTATATTTTTCGAAATCATTGCAGTCATAATGCTTCTTTTCAGATTTAAAACAAGATTTCGACTGACAAAGGAAGCTTTCAATTACGTGTTTGTCAGTTAAATTTTATTGGAAATATGTCCACAGCCGTGCGGCCAAAGATTCAATTAGCAGCCACACTTTCACTTTTGGCAAGTGGAAGTTTTCAACATTGTGTGGGAAATGACTACATGTTAGGTTTAGGACAGAGCACGGTCTCTAAAATTGTAAGCCATGTGATACAAGAAATATAAACTAAGCTTTGTCCAAAACTTATAAAGTTTTCGCCTGAACAATCGCATACATGCATGGACTATTTTTTTAACAAATATAATATTCCTGGAGGTTTGTTAAAATAATCATTTTATGCTGCTTCTTTTAAATTGTTCCTTTATTTTCTTAGTTATTGGAATATTTTTTTGAAATATTTTTTGCCAACTGTGGGTGCTGAGTCATAAACTCTGCCATTAACTCCTTTTGCAATGCGTTAATTTTATTTATATTTGTCCTATAAAATTAAAGTTAATTATTGTTTAAGTTTTTTACAGTATATTTAATAAACTTACATAGTTTTTTCGTGTGTTTCTCAAAAAAACTTTTAAAATAATTTTTGCCGCTAAAAATTTTATTTATTTATGTATATACGACAGGCACTGACGTATCGAATGACAGCTCGAGTGATGTTATTTGTTTGGTTACTCGATATCGAATGCTATCATATCAAATTACGATACTTTTTACACGATATCGAATGCCGTAATACCAAAATGAAAAATTTCGATACAATTTGCTCGATATCGAATGCGGTGATTAGACCCCAGTTCTTTTTTTTTTTTTTTTTTAAGAAGAGTTGTTTTTCTAAAACATGTATATTCATTAACAAAATTTAAATTCGCGTATGAAAATCCCAGCATAAATTTACTCGCTGCTTGTTGAGCTCAACATTAAATGCCACCACCAGCCAACCAACCAACCGCTGTTTATCGAATGTTACCGAAAAGCAAAGCAACTGAATGCCATTTGATACCCCTTTTAGTTGCGTATTATCATTATCATTTAACTATGCACGAGTGTAAAAGAAAATTCGTTTTGGTTAATTTGTATGTAAATTATTAATTTCCTTTCCAGCAGACTTTTTGCTTATTCATCATTATTTTTCACAACTCATAATTATGATTATTGAAAAACACTTAACTTAACTCATGTACGCTCATGTCGTCGCAAATACTTGTGATTTTTAACAAAAACAAACGGTGGGATGCCGACAAGAAAATTTGCCTACTGAGATTTTTGGTTGGGCGGGGTTGGTTTTCTAGAGTCGAACTTCTCTCTCCCTCCCTCCATTCGCTAACAAGCATAAATATTTTTCGGCACGCCAGCAGGAATTTTCTGCGACATAAAACATTTAAAAAACACTTACAGGCACAGCAATGAAATATTCAGATTTTTTTGTTTGTTTTCTCGTTGCCATAATTGCTGGCAGAGTTTTAGTTACTTCGGCTTCAGTTTGTTAATGTTGCCATTATAAATTGTTGTAAATTAAAATTATAAGTTTTATTTGCATTTCTATTGATAGGAATTACTTTTAAACGTATGCAAAGTCGCTAAACATGTACTCCCTTTTTGTTCTCCCTCGTTGTTGGCTGAGATTTTTTGTTTGAACTGCTCAAAGAAAAAGGAAAGCCAGGCTGATGAGGAAATCCTTCGTGATGATCCTTCTTTTTATGTTTTAAGGAAGCGGAAAATGTGAAAAGCATGTGTGAGTGTACATACATTTTTTTTTGTTGCTGTTGCGTTAAGCCATAAAAATTAAAAATGCATAAATTTTTATGAATTGTGTATTTATTATTTTATAACACTTTTTCTTTTTTTTTTTTTTTGCTTTCAGGATCCCTTTCGATTTTTGTTTTGTCTGAAATATCTGTGGCATGAAAAATTTCTTTTTAATTTTCTTTTAGGCTTTTTTGTTTGTTTGTTTGTTTGTTCTTGCCATAAAGAACTTTTCTTCGCCGCCGTCTTCGTCTTGTTCTTCTTCTCCTTTCGCCTCGTTGCGTAAAGCCTTTTGTTGCAAAGTTGTCATAAATCTTTCGCGTTCATGTGTGCTGCACGAAATTAAAAAAAAAAGAGAAAATGCCGGAACTTTTATTAAATATGTAAAGAAAAGATTTAAATTTTAATTACAAAACCTTTCAAAAGATATCACAGCGGTGTAAAGTTTTTCCAACTGGTTTTCTTACAAAGAAACTTTTTAATGCCTTTCAAAGTCCTTAACTTCCATTGAAAATCATTCAATATTATTATTATTATTATTATTCATGTGTGGTGGTGTCCTTGCGCTAGATATTTTTCTAATGCTATTGTTAATAAAACTGGCAAATAAAAAAAAAAGGATGTAATACCTTAATTTCTGTATGGGGTTCTATTTCTTTGGAGAACAAATAAAAACCATATTTCTTTTGCCAGGCCTGTAATAAAACCCTGCGACTACTGGTTTCGCTTTTATTTGTAATTTTTATTAGATTTTCAATTGAATCATCCATCTCCCAACTTAAGCCATATAAATTTTTATTTCTCTCTCTCTCTTTTTTCCCTATTTCTGTTGTTTGGTTTAGTAAGTGATTTATGGCCTGTGAATTTGTTTTTCTGTTAGTTTTTGTTGCAAAAGTGAAAATAATAAAAACCGTGACATGCTGACATGCCGTTACACAGACATTCAAAAATGTTTGATAGCCTTTTGTTCAATCGATCCTGCAGTTAGTTAATGTTGTATTTATAGATCTTTTAAATTTAATTCTCACAATTATCTGCCCATACACACACACACACACACACATGCGGTCGTGTAAAGTAGCTGGCTCATAACCCTGCCTGCGCAAAAGGCTCTGAGGGTAGAGATATTAAAATTAGTATTTTAATTCCTTTTATAATTTATGAATTCCCTTAAAATAGCGGTTACCGATTCTAATCTCCAAATGCCGGGTGGGCCCAAAGTCACTATGGGGTTACAAATTTAAAAAAAAAAATATTTTCTATATATATATTTTTAATTTTGTTAATTTTTTTTCGGTTTATGAAATACATACGAGTATGTAAATAAAATGAAATATTTCTTAGAAAAATAATGTCCCTTAAATGACCCCTGCTTTCAGCTTCTCAATTAGCAATTTGCTAGGGTATTTATTAACGGCTGTTTTTTATAGAGTGATACAACTTTGAGTTGGCATCACTGCTTTATATGACCACCCATTTAACAGCTGATAGTTGCTTTTTGTTTAGTTTGCTTTGACATTTCATTATGGATCGATTTACACCAGAGCAACGCGTGCAAGTTGGGGAAATTTTTAATCAAAATAATGGTTGTGTTCGTCAAACATATCGTGCACTTCGTCCATTGTATGGCGTACATAATCATCCTTCAGAGCTGCTAATTCGAAGAACAATAGATCGTTTTCGGACCACGTTGACTGTTACGGATAATGTGCATCCCGTGGGACGCCGAACAGTGCGCACTGAAGAATCTATAGCCGCTGTACAGGAAAGCATTGAAGATGATCCCAATCAATCAATTCGTCGCCATTCTCAGCAACTGGGGTTATGTTGCCGCAAAGGTCTTGGATTAAAAACTTTCAAGATTCAACTTGAAAAGCCAAACGACCATCGTATGCGCCGCCAATTCGGCGAATGGACTGAAGCCCAAATTGATACTGATTTTGAATTCCAATTCGAAATTTTATTTTCCAATGAAGCCCATTTTCGGTTGAATGGGTACGTAAATAAACAGAATTGTCGCATTTGGAGCCAGGAGAATCCACAAGCTTTTGTCGCATGCACAGAAAATTACTGTTCGGTGCGTCTTCAAGAACGATGATGGTCAGAATGTTACTGTTTGTGAAAATTGGTGTTCCAGATTGCGCCTTGTACGCGCCAGCCGTGGCGGCCACATGGCCGAAATCATATTTAAACATTAATGTCATAAAATTTTCCATCCAATAAAGACCGTTTCATTGATATCAAAAATATATCACTATGTTTTATTATGATTTAAACTTGTATCACTCTATAAAAAGCACCCTATATTTATTACAAAATGTCAGATTTCAAAACGAAAACGCCAAAAAAAAAAGAAAAAATATACACACATTTTTTTTATTAAGCAAAAGGATTAAGAGAAAGAATTTATAAACCTTTTCCCGTGTATTGCTCTACTTGAAACCCTAGTTGTGGGGATCTAAAGATTTAAGGATGGGTAATAACAGCCGAAATATCTGCAAGGAGTACCTGTTTGAAAAGAAAACAAACATTATTTAAATTTAATGTCCCTGAGGAAAGTTTGCACTTTAAAAAATAAGGCGTAAGATTTTATCTCTAAAAAAAAGAAAAAAAACATGGAAATTTGGCAAATCTATTCGTGTTCGATGATTTAACACTTCTAACGCAGATGGAGCAAAATTGAGAAAAAAAGGGAATACTTTTTGTTGATAAATAATTCAGGTAGATCTCACAATAATTTCATAACAATTTGGCAAACAAATACATAATAAATAAATAATAAAGTGTTTGCAATACAACAACAGAAAAGGGTTTAGTTTTATACAGTTGCGTTTGGGGGATTTTATTGTGTTTTTGTTTGTGCTTCTGCTTAATACGGCGCTGCTGGGATGGTGGGGTAAATACGATGCATATGAATTTGTATACTCGCAGTAAAGAACCCCTCAGGAGTTGAGTCATGTTTATCCTGTTGCTGCTGTACTTTTTTTTTGTCTTCTTATTGTTGTCTATGTACAACAACAACAATAATCAAATAAGGCAACAAAAAAAGAAAATAACTTTAACTGAGAAGTTACTCTATTCAATTCAATTGTAACAAGTCCTTTTAAGGGATGATTTTTAGAATTTCATTCAAGATTTTCAATTGAGAGTGAATCCTGTTAAGAAAGAGAGTTTGGAAATTTAGTTTCCATTTCAAAGGAATTTCTTTCAGCAAAAAGGGGATATTTCCTACTCTCCTCTCTTCATTTATACGTTCTCTTCTACGTTTGTTTACTATTTTCAGCTTGTTTGTTTTGTTTGTTTGTTATTTGAGTGATAAAACTTCCCTTTTGGTGAATAATTTGTTGTTGCTGCTTTTTACTCATGCAAACCTGTACATGCTGTGAATAATATAAAGAAAACTTTGAATATAATTCGCGGATATCCCAGCAAACATTCAAACATGGGTTGTCAAAGTAAGAAACTCCTGACAAGTTGCTGTATTCGTAACTAAATAAATATCTAATGACATTTTAAGGGAATTTGTCTAAAAAAATTATAATTTTTTTTAATATTAATAATACAATAAAGCATTCGAACGATTAATTCGATGGATCATTCAACTAAATTCCTTTATAATATAAATTATCTCTTGTTAAATTGTCTAGTTACTTTTTAACAAAATCTTTATATATAAAATCGAATTTTGGGTTTTACTTTTTAAGCTCACGAGCAATACAAAATTAAAATTAATCGATTAACCGAATATTTCCAAGTCTTTTGATTATATATCGATTAAACTTTTACCTCGACTAATCGATTAATACAAATTTTCGATTAATTAAAAACCCAGAAAAAAATCAATTGATTAAACGAATAATATTAAATATTTCGATTGTTGTGCGATTGAATTTTTACCGTGATTAATGCATAATTTGGATTAACTAAAAACTTAAATAAAATCATTCGATTAACTGAAAGATATGCAATTTTTCGATTATTATTCGGTTAAATTTATACCACGATGAATCGATTAATACAAAATAGCGATTAATTGAAAACCCTAGTATACATAGATTGTAAAGGGTTTCTAATCCTTTCAATAGTATTCGGCAGGAAAATTTTTAGACGGTTATCAAACACGAACCAACTCTTTCACCATGTGATGCCCAAATAAAAGTAGATTTTAATCTCTGAATTAAACGAAAGTGCTTCAACAGACCATCTGAATCGATCGCTCTAAAAACTAATATGAAATAGTTATATCGGGTGTTTTTTTATGGAGTGATACAACTTTGAGTTGGCATCACTGCTTTATTTGAACACCCATTTAACAGCTGATAGTTGCTTTTTGTTTAGTTTGCTTTGAAATTTCATTATGGATCGATTTACACCAGAGCAACGCGTGCAAATTGTGGAAATTTTTAATCAAAATAATGGCTCTGTTCGTAAAACTTATCGTGCACTTCGACCATTCAAAATTTTATTTTCTGATAAAGCCCATTTCTGCTTCAATGGGTACGTAAATAAACAGAATTGTCGCGTAAATCCACAGAAAATTACTGTTTGTTGCCCTTTATGGGCCATATGTCTTCAAAAACGATGATGGTCAGAATGTTACTGCCAGTAGTGAACGGTATGGGAACATGATTCGAACTTTTTTCGTACCTCAATTAGCTGGCATTAATCTTGCTGATATGTGGTTCCAACGGGACGAAGCCACATGCCACACAGCGGGCGCTACAATTGATTTACTCAAGCAAACTTTTGAGGAAAAAATAATTTCACGAAATGGCCCAATTAATTGGCCCCCAAGATCGTGTGATTTAACCCCATTGGATTGTTTTCTTTGGGGATATGTAAAGTCACTTGTGTACGTCGATAAACCACAAACGATTGAACACCTGGAAATCAACATTCGAAGAGTTATCGGCGAGATACGGCCGCAAATGCTGCGAATAGTTTGTGAAAATTTATATTCCAGATTGCGCTTTGTACGCGCCAGCCATGGCGGCCACATGGCCGAAATCATATTTAAACATTAATGTCATAAAATTTTCTATCCAATAAAGGCCGTTTGATTGATATCAAAAATATATTAATATGTTTTATTATGATTTAAACTTGTATCACTGTATAAAAAACACCCGATATCTGGGTTCCCACTGAAGGCCCTGTTGATTTATCATGAATTTAACTATTTTTGGGGCTTGAAAAATTAAAACCGATTTCCGCGAATTAAAATATTATTGTTTTAAAAAAGTACAATCACAACGAATTTATCAACCCTGCTACATACTGCGATGGACTGCCTATGTAGCAAACAGAAATGTTCGCTGGGTTCCTTTTGCATGCACATACAAACGCACGTTTTCGATTAAATGTACTACTTCAAGGATGTTTTTTATTACTCCCTGTGCTTCCTGTTGGGTTGTTTATTATTTCTTTTCCTTGAATTCAAGTTTTTCTCTCCACAAATTCCTTTTTATTATTATTGTATTGTCTTGTGTGTGGCTTGAGTTGGCTTTATTATGAATAAGAAAGCGACTCACTGACACAGTTATCTGGTGCAATTCAGGGAAGTCGGTCGTCCTTTTCGTCGTTTTGTTTTATTTTACCAAATAAAGCCAAATAAATCACGAAAATCCATAGAAGTTTAGTAGCTGGTGTAACTTGTTATGCGTTTTGTTATTCTTCTATTTATAAATTGTATGTTTGTTGAATGTTTTCTGGAAAATAAACTTTGTTTTTTATATTAAGATAAAAGTTGTTTTTGTTTTCTGTTTATGTGCATAAAACGAAGAAAATAACTCAAATTGTATAAAATTTCAAGTAAAAAAAAACAAACAAAAAAAAAACTACAAAATCAAAAATACTGGAAACTAAAAATAAAAAAATCTGGTGACCAAAAAAGTGGATAATTCTATGAGATACTAAAAGGTAAAAATTTTCAAGATTTGATTTCGATTGAAGAGTAATTGAAAATTGAGGCAGACAAATTTTTAAATCGTTTAAATTAAGACAGAATTTTTTATATTAAATTCAAAAAATATTAATGTTTTTATTATTATTTTCAATTATTTTTATAAGTGCGACGAAAAAACCAGCCGATTAGCCATTCTAAATTTAAAAGATAAAAGTAAAAAATACGTTCACATCTATCAAATATGTCACGAAATAAGCGTAACCACTACTTTTTGAAAAAAGAAAAGATTATTAAATATATCGTGTGTGTGTAAGGCCCTCCTGATATGTCTTGAATGTTTTACCGAATAAAACCGTGCTGACTTAAAAAATATTTCTAAAAAATATTGAACCAAAAATGATTGGTTGCACTTATTTCTGCAAATATTTGATGGATGTGAAAAAAAACCATTATTTTATATTTTCATTATTGACGAAACATATTTTTATTGTAAATCTGTAGTGTACACATCTGTATAATATGTGACCGAAAAAGCGTAACCACTATTATTAATGAAAAATGGTTTGAGTCAAATATTTATTTTGATTAACTAAAACAGTTTTATACACAACTAATAGACAGTGTTATAGAAGAAAGTGTTTGGCTCAATAAACAGTTGTTTGAATTTGTAGTGGTTACGTTTTTTTGGGCAAATATTTGACTAGTGTGAACGTACCGTACCTTGGGATGATTTTTTCAAATTAAAAAACTTCTTATTCCATATTAAAGACTGATGTTCTCTCAAATATTTTCATTAAAATTTATCAATAATAATTAAAAATAATTCAATAAACTATTAAATAAATATATTTTTTTTATTTTAATTAAAAATTTTTTTTAAATTTTAACAAAATTTTTATATCAATAAAAATTTTTTGTTTAATGTTTTTTATGTTTAAAATATTCAAATTTATAAAAACTATTTTTTTAATTTTAACAAAATTTTTATGTGTGTAAAATATTTTTCTTTAATATTTTTTTATTTTTAAAATATTAAAATTTATAAAAAATATTTTTTTTGAATATTAACAGTATTCTATTTTATTGTTTTTTTTTCTTTAAAAAAATATATTATTAAAATATAAAATTTAATAAAACATATAATAATTATTAATATAAAAATTAAACTACTAATTATTAATATATTTTTCTATAATAATTTATTTTAAATCAATTAAAAGATGCCCTGAGCAAGATATCCAAAAGGTATCAAACAGTAACCTTCTGTGGATGCGACAAAACCTTGTGGATTCTCCTGACTCCAAATGCGACAATTCTGTTTATTTACGTACCCATTCAACCAAAAATGGGCTTCATCGGGACATTAAATTTTGAATGGACGAAGTGCACGATAAGTTTGACGAACAGACCCATTATTTTGATTAAAAATTTCCACAATTTGCACGAGTTGCTCTGGTGTAAGTCGATCCATCATGAAATGTCAAAGCAAACTAAACAAAAAGCAACTATCGGCTGTTAAATGGGTGGTCAAATAAAGCAGTGATGCCAACTCAAAGTTGTATCACTCTATAAAAAAACACGATTCCCAAAGAAAATTTTCAAAATCCCAGGACTTTTCAGTATTTTTTCTATATTTCTGTTAAATATCACCACAGCAAATATTTTTAGTTAAGACCACATTAGCCTTTAGCTTTGTGATATAAAAAAATAGGTCATAAACTTGTTGTGGCAATAAATATGTCCATACAAATATTAACAAATAAAATTTAAGAATCTGTTCCTGGTTTCCGTAACTGATGTGAGAAATTCTCGTAGCGAAAAACTTAATAATTATGGTTGTCATGCTCTTTATTAAAGGGTGATCCATAGAATAATATGTTGACTGTTATAAAAGCCTAAAAAATTATAAATGCATTAAAAAATATATTCTGACTCACCCTGTATTTCACAGAGTTACGAGAACTTCTCACATCGGTTACAGAAACGAGGTACTGGTTTGAGCTGACCTAAAAAAAAAAAATAAACGTCCACACGTATTCACAAGTCATAAATGTTTGGCTGAAGTAAAAATGGAACAAAAATTTCCGAATTTAGAACATAAAGAAAATAACCAAACGGCAACACAGGAATTTTAAGTTTTACCATCGCTTGGAAGCAGTTCTCGACTTCAATTTCATAAATTTTTTATAAATCAGAATTGGTTTATTCAACTAAAAGAAATCATAAAAAATACGCGTGACTATTGATGATAAAAAGTGTAGCGGCTTTCGAAAACAGCTGTGCTGCTCTGCTACGTAAGTTGAAGAATTGAACTGATAATAACTTTGCCTCAAACCCGGGAATAGTTGTCATGTATTTCTTGATTATAAAAAACACACGTTACGAATAAACTAATAACGTTAACAAACGTCAATAATAACTTAATTATCAAAAATAATTATAAAAAAAATATCTTCTTTTGGAATGCTTGGCACCATCTACCACCAGATAAAAACAAAACAAAACAAAACAAAACAAACCCCGGCTGCAGTCAACCAAAACATCATTCATTACAAACACGTGACTTCAACACTGTCCGTCACTCTTTTAATGCACTCAGAAACACACATACAAACAATCTCATACTCCCAAGAGGTTGTCTCTTCAATGTGCACAACACAGAGAAAAATAATACAAAAACAAAGAAATCGTGTTTTTTTAATTCAGATTTAAATAGTGGGTGCAATTGAAATCAACAGCAGCAGCTAAAATATTGTTAATTCATATTAATAATAATAATTGTTGTTGTTGTTTTGTAAATATTTGATAGTTTGTTTTGTTGTTGTTGTCATAATTGTTATTTTATTTACAGCCGCTATAAATATTGGCCATTTTGTACAAATTTCTTGTTCTTGTTTTCCTTTTAATTATCTTTTTGTTTGTTGCACATTTTGCGAGAACAAAGAATATTTATTGTTAATTAAATTTTTCTTTTAGTTTTTTTTAATTTGCTATTCTTTCAAAGTGGACTTTGTTCATCTGCTCTTCTCCATCATGAAAATGTGTTCCGGTAGTCTGTGCACAAATTTCTTCAAGCACTTAATTTTGTTGCAAGATAGTGATGTGAAATATTTTTAGTTATGGGTGGGATTTTAAGAAATTTTTTTCGAAATATGTAGGCGTCTATACGTTTGTTGAAGTTGGAAAAAGTTGTGGAAAAGTTTCATGCATCTTATTTTTCTTTATCCTTAAAAAAATCCTGATTTAGGAGATTTTCCATTAAAAATGTGTAATAAATTTTTGGCTCAGATAAAATAAGTTTCATCATGCAAAACTTTTAGCAGTCTTCCAAAGAAAAAGATATGGAAAATTGGGACAAAAAGTTCCATGCATCTTATTTCTCTTTTTCTTAAAAAAAAACTCCCGATTTGGGAGATTTTCCATTAAACATGTGTAATAAATTTTTGGCTCAAATAAAATAAGTTTCATCATGCAAAACTCTTAGCAGTCTTCGAAAGAAAATGTTATGGAAACTGGGACAAAAAGTTCCATGCATCTTATTTCTCTGTTTCTTAAAAAAAACTACCGATTTGGGAGATTTTCCATAAAAATGTGTAATTGATTTTTTGCTTAAATTAAATAAGTTTCATCATGCAAAACTTTTAGCAGTCTTCGAGAGAAAAAGTTATCAAAAATGTGTTTGTAATACAAGTGGGTTTAAATGATTCTCTTTCCAGTCCTTTCCAAGCTCAAACGCAGGGAGATGAATAATAAAAAAATTTTAATTTCAGCAGCTGATAGCCCAATAAAAGGCAAAATGAAAATGGAATATTTGGAATAGTAGTCATCGGGGCTTATCAGGTTAACTGATACAATAAATGCATACACGTATTTAGGCACTATAAATAGCGACAGGGTGCCCATATTTGTGAAAAAATCATACATATTTTCCCATTCAGGAATTTCGGTATGTAAAGATTTAAACTCTTCTTCGATAAAATATATATTTCAAACAGTGTTTTCGGCACGATATTTAATAGCTGATCAATAAGTTTTGGCTCGGAGCTTTTTTGTGACTTCGAAAATTCACTGCAATGATTTAAAAAAAAAAATTGTTTTATAAAATATATTAAAGCAAGTATATTTTCAAGTTCGTTTAACAATTAATTCTCTTTAATATCTTTAAATAAAAACTAATAGCAAATAAAAAATCTTATCTTTCCAGCTTTTATTTGTTGCGACCGCAAAATATTTCCCTGTAATTATACGTTCTATAATGAAATTGTTTCGTTATTAAATTATTCAGGTAAGTTTTTTTTTATTGTTGTTGTCAAACACTAATTCAATTATAATATTATGGCATTTGCCGCAGTTATTGTTGTTGTTAATAACAAAATTAATACAAATGAAATTTTGTAAAATAATTTAAAATTATTTATAAGTCCGCACATGTCACGAATTATTTAAATATGAAATTTATTTGTTGCTTTAATAGTGCAAAAATAAGCTAAAGAAAAAAATAATAATAATAATAAATATGTTTGGAATGTTATTCAGCTTGTTTGTGTTGCTTTTTGAATTTTGTTAAATCACATCAAATTCATTCAGGCATTTGTTGCTATAAACTTAATACAGTGTACGATATAATTTTGGATACAAAAGTTTCTATAACTATTGAAAAGAAATAAGCAAAAGTTAATTCATCCCTATAACACCAGCTCTTTACGTTGACTGGTGATCAATATGAAATAATTTCAACCCTTTTTATTTTCCAAAAAACTGAAAAATTTAAATAAATATGATGGGTTTTAAAAATAGTTTTTTATATATAAAAAATATATATATATATAATATATTTATATATATATATATATAAATAAATAAAGTTTAATACGCTTAAACGGAATATAAAAATATAATTTTTCTGTATTCTTCCCTATCACGAATAACTATTCAAATTAAAAGATTCCTAAAGTCTGGGTTAGCTATTGTGAATGACTTCCATAACAAGGGGCTTTGGAGCGAAGTCGCAAAATCAAAGAATATGGCATCACCGATGTTTACTCTAGTGAATTAATTTATAAAATAATAACGCCCTGGCAATAGGAAGCTGCCCACCTCCAAAAACCTTAAAGTGCCGGTTATACGTTCAACAACTACCGAAATCCATCTTTATTCAACCTCTAAGACTCCGGGAATCTCTAGAGAATATTTTATAAATAAAACCATTCAAATCTAGACTATTTTTCCCCGTTTCATGCTGCTAAAATTAACTATTATTCCCAACAAATTCACAATAGAAACTTTTACCACCAAATTATTCACGATATGATGTGTTGGGAATGTAAATACAGGGCTGCTAACAAACAACTCATTCACAAAGCATTCACGGGAAGATATACTAGAAATGAAAATATTTTTATGTCATGTTCTTCTAATTTTTGCGATCTTACTCTAGTTTTATTTTCTAATATTTTTTGAGCAAAATATCCACTTTATTAATTTGTATTTTTATGTAGACAAATATAAAATAAGTTTTTTATTTAAAAAAGTGGATCTTTTGCTCAAAAAATATTAGAAAATAAAAATATTTTTATCTTTATAAAAAGCTATTCAAAATTTTTATTGCGAAAAATTTTTACTGTCATACTTTAAGAGCAGAATATTATTCTCTATTGTGAATAAATATTTCACTGAAAAATAATGTCTCAAAATTTATTTCAGTTAAACAGAGATCCAAAAAAATCTCTAAAATGTGAAAATGATTGTTAATATTCTGGTCGATTTATATAATTAAAAAAAAAGGGAAATGCGAATAAATCAAAATATTTATGTACCTCAACACATCGGAATTTCTTAAGTCGTACAAATTATTTTGGAAATTAAATGGCAGTTTGTGTCATATTTACGATGATACATGTTTATGACAACACAATTTTTTGATTGTGGCAGAAATAAATCAACTAACAAGAGTAATAATTGAAACAACAACAATTTACTGCTGCCGGAATACATACTAACGACTTATTATTCGCCTCCTCCTTTTTGGTTTCAACTAAAGCCTGCTAAAAATAGAGCCGATATTATTGGCTTTCTGTCAAAATTTTAAAAGTTCATTCAAAACGGTGATAACCAAAAATAGCTGAAAACTTACTCTAAAATCCAGGAAACCGTAAAAGTACATTAACATCCTGCTGTTGGCTGTTACCTGCCTTTCATTAACGCCAACACAACAATTTCAAAAATATTCAAACATCAAAACACACAAACATCTCATACTCACTACTAAACTTGTTCTTTCTTGTTTACATGTTATTCTATTTAAATATTAATTTTCCACAAAGTACAATAAACCCATTTTATTTATTTCCCATTAGAAATTATTTCAATGTCAGCTTTTGTAGCAAAAAGTTTATTTTCTCTCTTCTGTCTCTATTTCATAAACCATAAAATGTTTCCAACTAAAACAGAAACCAAAGTCAAGTGGAAAATAACTCATGTATGTTACTTGACCTTGAAAATATATATAACTTCGGTATGTACATATTTTTGTGTTGTAGAAACAAACAAATAAATGAAAATATCAAAATGAAACAAACACACAGCCAGACCAAGGATCAACAGCTTTGAAAAAAAAAAAATAAATGTAGTGTGTCGTACGTATATTTAGAAATTATGTACCTGCAGATGAAAGTTGTAAAGCACAGAACAAGGAAAAGTCCATAAATGCCACGCCAACAGTAAATAAACAAACACTCGTATTATGTATTGTAAATGGAAATGTAAATAAATACAACAATAAAGAGTCCCCTCTTTAGTTGAAGGTTAGAGGGAGTCTAGAGAGAAACAACAGAGATTTGCGTCAATGAAAGAAAATTTCCTTCTCCCTCCCACCCACACAAACTTACTAACATGTCATTTATTAAATAAGTAAAGAAGAAAAGCAAAAACAAAAATGTCCCAACTACCACAAGACTAGACATGCCAGCCGGTTTAATAAGATACAACAACACTTCTGTTTTGGCACCTACACACATCCACACATGTTTTTGTAAAGGAGTGGGGATGTGAGAAATTTCCCTATAAAACAAATACGGCTCCAAGGTTATCGTGTTACTTATACAAACAAACAAGCATGCATTTGTAGCCGTTCCCGTTCCCGTTCCCGTTCCCGTTACTGTTATTCAACATTCCTTCTATTGTGATTGTAAATAATCCCTACTTTACACAGAGAAAAAAATTCAACCTACGAAATAAAAAAAAGTAATTTATAACAAATTTGATGCGTTAGTGTTTGCTTATAAACTTATATTTTTGTTAGCATTGAAATGAAGAATAATTTCTTATTCAGCTACTTAAAGTTTTCAATAATTTGTAAAAAGTAATTTTTGTAAAAATGTCCTTTTCAAAGATTGCCTTCTTCTAATAGTACATCCTTTTAAAAAATATACTTTTTAAAAAGGTATTAAATATCAATGTAAAACGTGCTCTTAATAAATTAGTACTTTTTGTAAAACGTACCCCGTACAAAAAGTAACATTAGTAAAAAGTGCATAAATATTATAAAAGATTTATTATTAAATTAGTTTTTCCATAAGGTACTTTCAATAAATGGGTATTTTTTGTAAAAAGTACCTTTGTTTAAAAAAGTAACAAAAGTAAAAAGTACATGGAAATTGTAGAAAGTGTGTTATGAAAGTACTTTTTTCGAAAGGTACTTTTTATAAAAAATACTTTTTATAAAAGTTATTTTAACAGGTACTTTTATAAAAGCTAATTTTCACAACAGGTGCTTTATATACAAGGTACTTTTATGAAAGTAAATTTTTTTAAAGAAATCTAACATGCACCTTATGTAAAAGTAACTTTTTCCAAAGGGTACTTTATATAAAAAGTACTCTTAGTTAGTAGGTACATTTTGTGAAAAGTACATACATGTTATAGAAATTATATTACAGAAATACTTTTTCCAAAAGGTACTTTATGTAAAAGTCAATATAAATAAAATGTGCTTTGTATAAAAGGTACTATTTAGCAGATACTTTTATAATGTGTTCTATATGAAAGGTACTTTTTTGAAATTTATTTTATAAAATATACTTTTATAACAGGCTAATTTTATTAAAGCTAGTCTTTTAAAGGACATTTTTATAACATATACTTTACATAAAAAATACTTTTTATAAAAGTTTTTTTTATAAAGGTTGTTGTTTATTTTTTATAAAAATTACTTTAAATGAAAGGTACTTTTTATAAAAGTTACTTTTTGTGAAAGGTACTTTTTATGAACGGTACTTTTTTTCAAAAGTTGCTTTTTATGAAGGGAACTTTTTCTGGAAGGTACTTTTTATGAAAGTTTTTCAAAAGGAAATTTTTATAACATACTTTTCATAAAAAGTACTTTTCATAAAAGTTGTTTTTTTTTTATAATAGTTACTTGTTATGAACGGTACTTTTTATAAAAGGTTTGTGTTATTAAGGGTACCTTTTATGAAAGTACTTTTTTATTAAAGATACTTTTACAAAAGGTACTTTTTACTACCGGAACTTTTTATAAAAGTAACTTTAGGAACGGTACTTTTTATGAACAGTACGTTTTATGAAAGGTATTTTTTATAAAGGGTACTTTTTATAAAAGTACTTTTTATAAAAAAAGGTATGATTTACTAAAGATACTTTTACAAAAGTTACTTTTTATGAACGGTACTTTTTATGAAAGGTATTTTTTATAAGGGGTACTTTTTATAAAAGACCTTTTTATAAAAAGGTATTATTTATTAAAGATACTTCTACAAAAGTAATTTATGAACGGTACTTTTTATGAAAGATATTTTTTATAAAGGGTACTTTTTATAAAAGTACTTTAAAAAAAATGTATTATTTATTAAAGATACTTTTACAAAAGGTACTTTTTATGAACGGTACTTTCTACGAAAGGTATTTTTTATAAAGGGTACTTTTTACAAAAGAACTTTTTATAAAAAAGGTATTATTTATTAAAGATACTTTTACAAAAGGTACTTTTTATGAACGGTACTTTTTACGAAAGGTATATTTTTATAAATGGTACTTTTTAAAAAAATTTATTATTTATTAAAGATACTTTTACAAAAGGTACTTTTTATGAACGGTACTTTTTACGAAAGGTATTTTTAAAAAGGGTACTTTTTATAAAAGTACTTTTAAAAAAAATTTATTATTTATTAAAGATACTTTTACAAAAGGTACTTTTTATGAACGGTACTTTCTACGAAAGGTATTTTTTATAAAGGGTACTTTTTACAAAAAAACTTTTTATAAAAAAGGTATTATTTATTAAAGATACTTTTACAAAAGGTACTTTTTATGAACGGTACTTTTTACGAAAGGTATTTTTTTATAAATGGTACTTTTTAAAAAATTTATTATTTATTAAAGATACTTTTACAAAAGGTACTTTTTATGAACGGTACTTTTTACGAAAGGTATTTTTAAAAAGGGTACTTTTTATAAAAGTACTTTTAAAAAAAATTCATTATTTATTAAAGGTGCTTCTACAAAAGGTACTTTTTATGAACGGTACTTTTTATGAAAGGTATTTTTATATGAAAGGTACTTTTTTAGGAAAGGTGCTTTTTTGAAAGGGACTTTTATATAAAATTTACTTTTTATACCACGTTGTTTTTAAATAAAAACTACGTTATTTAAGATTCACTATTATGAGAAACACATTGAACAAAAATTATCTTTGACAATAAATATCTTCTATTCAAAATAAATATGAGCTACAAAAGGTACTTTTTTCAAAAGTATTTTTTATGAAAAGAGCTGGAATTCATTGGCAGTGTATTTTGTGGAGTGTATGAGTCTTCTTCTTTCTTTATGTATCACTCTGTTATGCGTTCACACTCGCTCACTTTAGACTACCCGTTTAACACGTTCAAAATGTTGTGAAAAGAGGGAATAAAATCATATCAAATGAAATCTTTGTCCTTCTCTCTGAAAACGATGTGATTCCAGTGTTTTTTTTTCGAAGCTCAAATTGTAGTAGGAAGTATTACGAGTAAAGAAAGAAGAGAAAGAAGGAAAACAAGTGACAGCACAAGGACATGCGTAGGAGTGGTACATAAAATGCCTGCCCCTTGTTGCTTCGTCCCGGAAACATAAACAAAATTAATACAAAAGAAGAAACACACACACACATAAACCTGCGTTACGAATGGGTTTAAGGGAAAAGTAAATTTGTGAAAAAAATGGAGGGGTTGTCGGGATTACAGACCGAACCCAAACCCAAACCCAAACCCCAACATTATTTGGTGGAAGGAAGAAAATGCTCATTCTATAAATATTTTGCGCCGTATTTTGTTTTCTCGTTTTTATGGCTGAATCGAAAGCTGCCAAGACAATCAGCATTAAAAGCAGCAAATGCTTTTGGGGGGCTTTCTTTTTTTTTTTAAATTTTATAAACAATTTATTGTGGAAAGCTTTTAAAATGTTATTTATTCAATTTAAAGGGATAACAAAAAGGGAAATTCGCTTTAAGCAGAGGAAAACATATTTTAATTGGACTCGTTTCATTAAAGACAAAAACAGTTGACACAAAAATCCAATTACAACTCCGAGTTATTTGAAATAAAAATGTTGCGCAATTTTTGTTTGTCTTCAGAAATGAAATGAAAATACTGGGAGTAACATTCGAGATAGTTCAGGCATTTAGAGAATATGTTTTCTTAACAGCCATGGCGTTGGCAAAAGACAAAAGGTCAAGGACAAGTTTTGCAGAGTTTTTTCAACTTTCCTCGCCCTCGAATTCTTTCGTTACACATTTTCAAGGTTTTCTGGCAAAGTTATTGCAAGAAGTCACATTTCAAGTACATGAAGACTGCTTTCTAGGTTAGGAAAAGCTAAATAATTTTAAAGAAATGTGTTGGTAAAAAAGGATAAATTGAATAATAAAATTTTGTTTTATTTGATCAAAACTTGGTTTTATTTTTCAAAAAGCTTAACTTGTGTAAACCACACGAAAGTATTTATTAAATTGCCCGCAGATATATTTATTGAAATAAGTTGTTGACAATATTTGTCCAAGTGCTTGAAAACATTTTTATTAGTTTTACAAACTTTTCGGGCGAGCCGAACATTTTAATAAATTTCTATATATTATTGAAAAAGTTTTTCTTTACCACAATATCGTATCAAAAAGGATAATATTACAAGTAGATTCACTCAAGTGAAGTGAATAATATATGTAAATAATACTGTAACAGGGACAAATTAGAAAAATTTATTTATCTATTAAATGGGAGATTAGAAACGGTTCGAAATAAGCCGATTTAAAAACACAATTATTGCACGACATTTTTTTTCTAAAACTAATCATATTGCTTATGATTTAGAAGAGCTTTAGAAATTTTTAAAATAAAAAATAATTTTTTTTAAAAATAATTGTTTATATTTTGATATAAAATTTAAAGTATTTTTGAGGCGGGCCATATTTTTAAAGGCAGTTATTTTCCATTAAGTGCAAATTAACCTGCAGCTCAGCCGTGTATGTATTGTAAAAGTCTTCCGAAATTTTTCTTGTCTGCAATAGATCGAATTCAAGACAGTTTTCAATCCTATTTGTTTGGGGGCAAATCTAAATTCCCAATCCCAAAAAAATCATCGGTATTGTGAATATTTTAGTACTAAAAGTTCTATTGTGAATTGTGTGGGAATCTCATAAATAATTCCTTTGAAAAGAAAAGTGGGAAAGAGTTGTTTGGGGGCAAATTTAATTTCCCAATCCCAGAAAATCTTCTGTATTGTGAATATTTTGGTACTAAAAGTCCTATTGTGAATTGTGTGGGAACCTCATAAATAATTCCTTTGAAAAGAAAAGTGGGAAAGAGTTGTTTAGGGGCAAATATAAATTCCCAATCCCAAAAAATCATCGGTATTGTGAATATTTTGGTACTAAAAGTTCTATTGTGAATTGTGTGGGAATCTCATAAATAATTCCTTTAAAAAGAAAAGTGGGAAAGAGTTGTTTGGGGGCAAATCTAAATTCCCAATCCCAAAAAAATCATCGGTATTGTGAATATTTTGGTACTAAAAGTTCTATTGTGAATTGTGTGGGAATCTCATAAATAATTCCTTTAAAAAGAAAAGTGGGAATGAGCTGTTTGGGGGCAAATTTAATTTCCCAATCCCATAAAATCTTCTGTATTGTGAATATTTTGGTACTAAATGCTCTATTGTGAATTGTGTGAGAATAATATTTGCTACTGTGAACTATTTATTAGAACTGCATAAACAATTATGATTAGAAAGAAAAATGCGCATTGTGTGCAAAAGGAAAAAATTAAAATTTTTCCGTCAAAATAAAATAATACAGATTTTGTGTAAAAAAAAATAAATAAAAAAATTAAATAAATATATAATTTAAGGAAATTCTCTCAGTAGTTCTATCAACGTTTGAAAAGATTTTTCGCTCTCTGATGGTCGATTTGATTTTTTTTTTTTAAATTATTTAGTTTTGTTAATAAAATAAAAAAGTAAAACAATAGGAGTTCTGCCCGAAAAACAAATTGCAACTCCCTCTCCTTCCTTTATGCATTTATTATGAATTTATTTAGTAAAATAATTCAAGGGAATAAATATTGACGATGCAAATTCACTCCCACATAGTGATGGCTTCTCAGAATTAGTCAGGGAGGCAATGCTACGACCTCAAACCGTGGATATCTGATGAGAATGCGATTTTTACAAAACAATCTAAAACCAATAACTACCCGATTTTTTTAAATTTTCAATTTTTGTAGCGGGAAGTTAAATAATTAAAAACAGAAATATCTTGGTATTTATTTTGTTATATAAACAAATATCGCTGTCGCCAGACGGTATTAAAACTTATAAAGTATGTCTAGTTAAAAGATGTGACTGAATTTTCGTATATAAAGTTATTTTAATAGGAATTTAGGCCATTAAAAAATTGTTATAATAAATTAACTGTAACAACATCTCAAATAAATTACAATTAATATCAGAAAAATGTGTAGAAGGTAATACAGGCGATTAAGAAACGAACTGTCATAAAAATAATATAAGAAAATTAATAGCCTTTTTATTTATCTATCAAACAATATCTGGTAATAAACGTACAATTTTGACACACTAATATGTCACTTCATTGTAAGTCTGCAGCGTATAAAACGATTTTCCGTGACCATCAATTTTTGTTGGGAAATGAAAAGAGCAAAATAAAATTTTGTTTAAGCTAAAAAAGAACTTTTGCTTCTTTGTTCTTTAACTTTCCAGTTGATGTGTCATCCTGTTGATTTTCGCCCCCCACTTCCTAACGCAAATACTCTTCCTACACAGCTAAACTTTGAATGCATGTGTATGTTTGTATGTGTGTGTGTGTGTGTGTGTGTGTGTAAATTTCAATGGAAACGTAACTGTACTGACAACAAAACATTAATAAAAAAAAATTCTTTGGCGCAAAAGATCTATTTTCTCGCAAGAAAATAAACAGCAAATGATTTTCCCAATCTTCCTGTTTTCACCCCCAAAAGAAAACGAATAAAAACGATGAAAAAGGAAAAGTCCACCACACCAAACTTGCATACATTTGCAAAAAGCCACCATCACCACTTCTTATTAATAACAACAAAGTACACAGAAATATTTAAAATACAACTCAGTCAGACATCAAAATGCATACTCACATGCAGGCATAAACACATGGGAGAGAATGTAAGAGAGAGCGAGTACGAATTTGAAACATGTTTATTTCGTATATGGGGGTGTCGAAACACCCATAGTGTGTAAATTTTCATACAACATAAGAACTGCACGCACACACAAACAAACACATTCTCCTTGTGTTTTGTTGGTAGTTTATCTCAGGCGTTTTGCACATACCAAGAGACAGACATAAAAACAAAGGAAGTTTGAAGCAAACACAACACAACAGCCATACCATAGACACGTTAGTGTTGCCATATTCAATAAATGTTGTAAAAGTGCAGTGATTGGGTATTTATTTACAATTAAAATTGTATCATGCAAGTTGTAATATATATTTAGTGGCCCGCCGGTCTGCTAACGCTATCAGTCGTTAAACACCTTTTATTTTGAAGATAATTAGTATATAGCAACAGACTTTCAATGCTAATATAGGGTGTTTTTAATAGAGTGATACAAGTTTAAATCATAATAAAACATAGTAATATATTTTTCATATCAATGAAACGGTCTTTATTGGATAGAAAATTTTATGACATTAATGTTTAAATATGATTTCGGCCATGTGGCCGCCACGGCTGGCGAGTACAAGGCGCAATGTGGAACACCAATTTTCACAAACAGTAACATTCTGACCATTATGGTTTTTGAAGACGTATGGGCCAATGACTCCGCCAGCCCATAAAGCGCACCAAACAGTAATTTTCTGTGGATGCGACAAAAGCTTGTGGATTCTCCTCGCTCCAAATGCTACAATTCTGTTTATTTACGTGCCCATTCAACCAAAAATGGGCTTCATCGGAAAATAAAATTTTGAATGAACGACGTGCAAGATAAGTTTGACGAACAGAACAATTATTTTCCAAAATTTCCACAATTTGCACGCGTTACTCTGGTGTAAGTCGATCCATAATGAAATGTCAAAGCAAACTAAACAAAAAGCAACTATCAGCTGTTAAATGGGTGGTCAAATAAAGCAGTGATGCCAACTCAAAGTTGTATCACTCCATAAAAAACACCCTGTACTTCGCGCAAATTGTTTTCCTGCGGTGAAGCTTTTCTCTCACTCGGCGCATGTGGCTCACAGAATCCAGAAGTGATTGGAGAAAAGTCAATACCCGCGGTAAGAGTAACCTAATCGCCAGTGTCGTCTACGACGATTTGGCCATATAGACGTATGTATGTTTTATGTAATTTGATTCTGATATCCCCGTTTTGGGGTTTTATTTAATAAAACAGTTTTCAGAAACTTAAAAAAATACCAGCATATGACCATATTGAACAAAAACCAACTAAATAAGTTGGATTAAAAAAAATTAAAACGGAAACGCTGACCAAAAACGTAATGCAAACTCTTTAAGAGGCAATAGAACGTCATTCGCCAACGTGTGAGCGTGCTTGAGAGAGAGCCGAAGAAGGGAAATATATAAACAAAGGCGAAATGAAATGAAACAGGGCAGATAACATGTGTTGAATTTATTTTTGCTGTGACGGATTTTAATAGTGTTGGTGCTTTTTGTTTTAGAAAATACTCGAGTGTAACCACATACTTATACTATAAACTTTATGAGATTATTAAAAACAAAACAGAATATTAAAAAGCTATTTTAGAAAAACAAAATTGACATCTTTGCTTAGAATAATATTAAATGTTGGGAAACAATAAGAAATACATTTTTATAAAATGATGTTCGTACTGCGAAAAAATACGAGGGTGGAAGAAAAGAGTTTTTCTTAACACAATTGTAAACAACTTTTAGAGGTAAAATAAGTAGCTGAAATATAAGTTTTCGTTTATACAATTTTGCACACTCTCATTAGAAAACTCAATTTATATGCAAATTAAGTTATTGATTAAAAAAACACGATAATATCGAATGTCTTTTATAGAGTGATACAACTTTGAGTTGGTATCACTGCTTTATTTGACCACCCATTTAACAGCTGATAGTTGCTTTTTGTTTAGTTTGCTTTGACATTTCATTATGGATCGCCTTACACCAGAGCAACGCGTGCAAATTGTGGAAATTTTTAATCAAAATAATAGTTCTGTTCGTCAAAGTTACCGTGCACTTCGTCCATTCAAAATTTTATTTTCCGATGAAGCCCATTTTCGGTTGAATGGGTTGGGTACGTTAATAAACAGAATTGTTGCGTTTGGAGTGAGGAGAATCCACAGAAAATTACTGTTTGGTGCGCTTTATAGGCTGGTGGAGTTATTGGCCCATCTGCCTTCAAAAACGATGATGGTCAGAATGTTACTGTTTGTAAAAGTTAGTGTTCTAGATTGCGCCTTGTACGCCCCAGCCGTGACGGCCACATGGCCGAAATCATATTTAAACATTAATGTCATAAAATTTTCCATCCAATAAAGACCGTTTCATTGATATCAAAAATATATTATTATGTTTTTTAATGATTTAAACTTGTATCACTCTATAAGAAACACCCTATATTAAGTAGAAACATGTTTAATTAAAGAGTAATTTGCAGATCCCATATTCGCACTTAGTGAGCAATTGGACTAACCGTTTAGAAACTGCAGAATTATTTCAAAGGGTGCTGACAATTTATATTCAATATTTCAGCGATACATATTCAATATAGAAATTCTACAAAAAAGTCAGTACCCATTCAGAATGTGAAATTTTGTGTTATTTCTGTTGTTCAAGTGGAAAATTTACCCCGTGGGAACGAGCCACTAGAAGTATAATTACAGAAGAAATGTTATTGTGAATTACCTTAACCCTTTAGCAATTCAAAGTGTGTGTCTTTTGCAACCTTCTGCTAAAAACTCGTTGTGTATAACAGTTAGTGAAAGCTGTTTGTTATCGATAAGTTTTCCATAGAAATTGTGTGTCATGGCATAAATTTATTTGACTATAAAATAAACATACGTTTTTACACACACACACACACATGCATATGCATTTATGTACACATTCATGCATGTGTTGCAAATGCGTATGTGTTCGCCATTCTTCTTCTTTGTTAACATTTTAGTATCGATATATATTCTTAGAACAATCAAACAAGAGTTTTCGAAACTTTTCGTGTTTATATCTAAATTTTTGTTGTTTGTTTATTGAATTAAATATATTTTTAAAAGTTAGTCATAAGCCTAAAATGTTCCCCTCTGCTCTTGTATATGAAAGCGCATACTCAAAAACAGCTGAGCTTTGCTTTGTGTTAACTTCTATACTGGATTGTATATTGAGTTGAAACGTTTTAACAAAATAAACCACAACAGAACAGTCAGAACACATGGAAAAGTTTTAGGAGGGGAAAGGTAAACAACCTGGACGGAACAAGCAGATAGTAAAATTCTTTTTGTTGTTGTACGAAAAAGTATAAATAAACAGAGAATAAACACATTTTCATTAAATTTGTGTATGTGTGTGTGTGTGTGTGTTCGCATGCATACGTTTGTGTTTAAAAAAAGCTCTTTTTCGCAATAACGTGAGTAGTAGTACAGATTTAAAAGAGGCAAAAGTGCTAACCCTACAGAGAGAGAGAGATAGAGAGAGAGGCAGAGAAATACTTTGTGGAAGCGACAAATGAATTAGCCCGCAATTCGTGTTGGTTAGTGGGACGTATGATTATTGTAAAAATTATTATCAAACGGTCAAGAACGCTTTTCCAACAAAACGCTTTAAACGGATGAATTAAATATATTTAAAAAAAAGTAAAGAGAACAAAAAAATTACTTTTAAAAAATTTCAAGTGGAAAATATATTAATTAATTTATAGATTAAAATCGAAATTTATTTATATAGAAATAATATATTTGTAAAAGTTGAAATTTATATATACAAAAAATTTATATACACATGCATGCATATGAATGAACTCACGAACGCTTTGAATAAAAATGTTACAATAACAAGTACTACAACAACAGCAAGTGCAGAAATTTTGTCTATAGCATGTATAGAGTGCTAAAATCATATGTATGTGCGCTTGTGTTCTACTCTAAGCAAAAAAGTTATTTAAAATAACAAAAGACTTTTCGTTGAAAATGTAGGTACTCTGTTTTGGTTGTTAAATTCTTTTTTTTTTTTTTTTTTAATTTAATAAAAAGTAAAAAGTGTGAAGTAAAAGAAACTAATTAACATAAAAAGGTCTTTAAAATTATGAAGCAGCTTTTTCTCTCTTTTGTTGTTGCTGTTTTCAACCGAACCAGTTTAAAACATTTTAATAAAAAAATGTGATTTTTGTGCTTGAAATCAACAAAAAAGTAACCAAAATAGGTTTAAAACCCCAACAACAACAACAAAAAATTTACATAATTTATTTACATATCGAATAAATACTTAAAATAAATAACAACAACAAGCCAACCTTTTAAATAAAATACAATAAAAACAAGAAGAGAAAACAAATAATTTGTCTCCCCCGATTTTTGATTTTTTATTTTATATTTTATATTATTTTGTTTGTGGATTTTTGTTTGTTTGTATTTTGTTTTCACTGTGTATTTTGGTGTTCAGACTTTGTTTTGCGTGCTGGTGTGTGTGTGTGTGTGTGTGTGTGTGTGTGCATGTGTAGAGGCATGTGTAAAGATGTCTGAAAGAACGCAAAAACAATAAAATGAAAACAAAAATAACGTGAAGAACAAGAACAATTCAAACTTAATGACATGTTTTTAAATACTGTTGTTGTAATAAAACAAAACAAATTGTAACGGTCATCACTCCCCCATCACTCTCACGTTCACTATGAATTACTCAAACGCAGACAGGGCATTTGTATCAAGCTATTGTGATTATCAATCTCAGTTACACCATTTCTCGCAATACCAAATTGGGTGCTTGCTATAAGTGTTAAAGTACATTTTTTATAGTTTTTAATAAAAGTGGGCAGTTTTTAAAATTTTTAAGTCTAGAATTATTAAATAAACGACATAAATTCAGAAGTTATTTCTAAATATTTGCAAAGTGTGTTGTTTTGTTGTTCATAACAAAAAATTTCAAGGTCGCAGCAAAAACTATTTAATGGCCGCATGTGCGAACTGGTAAATCACAAAATTTTGTACCCATAATTTCTGGATTGTTCTTGTTATCTTTTGGACTGCATGCAGTCAATTGTTTTTAATAAAAATTAAATTTCTAACTTCTCTGTAACCTTTTCACACATAAATTTTTTTTATTGTGAAAGTGCAACAACATTTAAATTTTTTTTAAAAATGTTTGTTGTCGAAGAGTTTTTTTTTAACTGATTGTGAGTATACGAGTATTTATTTATATAATTTTAATTTTACTCTGCAAAATAATAACTTTCGCTTAATATATATTGTAAAATTATTTCTTATTAATTAACTAATTTTTTGACATATTGTCATTGTAATATTATAATATGAAATTTATTTGTTGGGTGGTTAAGCAATGTCTATATGCATTTCATATATGAAATGCATATAGACATTGCTTAACCACCCAACAAATAAATTTCATATTATATTATTTCTTATTTTTACATGTTCTTGTTCAAAGTTTGCCGTAAAAAGTTTTGTAAAAAAATAAAAATCAAAAAATCAAACAAAAGAATTAAATAAGAAAATTAAATACTAAAATAAAATAAAAACTTGAATAATAATTTTAAAAACATAAAAATTTTAAAATTGAAAACAGTTATTTTATTTGAATATTAATAATTTTATAGTCCATAAATATCCTTTTAGAAATAATTATTCCCTTCAAATACTTTTTGTGGTCAACTTTTTCTGTTGAACAGTTTTGTTATCGATAACAGTTTTCTTATACGAAAAATTTTATTTTTTTTTTGTAATAATAAATTAATAGCAAATAAGTTTTGTTAAAAAGAAGAATAAATAAAAAGTCAGCTGATGCGATGGCCTTCGAAAACGACAGTGTTGTCACTTCAGATATAAAGAGAATCGTAATTGTGCAGTGAAAACGGCTAAAAAGAGCGAACAGTTACGAAAAATGGTGTAAAAACCACTGAGAGAAAAACAAATAAAATGTTAACAAACATATTAAAAATAGGGAAATTTTTTTTGGAATTGACAAACATTTTTTGTAAATGACCACCCGTATTCTGGATGGCGACATCGACGTCAAGACACTAAGATAGAAAAAAATTGCAATTTGTCGTCTAATAATCGACAACAATTAATTATTATTGATAATCTTTTGGTATTCTGTAAGTCGTATAATATTACTAGAGTATTGAGTTGACGTCGATATCGTCATTCATGATATGGGCAATTATTGAAGCACGAAAAGTGTAAAATTTCCAGCCATTGAAAGAAAAAAGTGCAAAAATTTATGCACATGAAAAATAATTTCCATATCAGAACGTCAATATTGTCGCATCTCAAAGCATTTTTAAGGAACTACTCAATCAAGTCTTTAATAAATTTTATTTTAGAGTTAATTTTTATAAAAATACTTGACATTTTGTACTCCAAAATATATCAAGAACTGCACGGAAAATGTATATTCTGTAACGCGTAACGTAACGCACTATCAACGAAATCAAATAATTTTGAGAAAACAGAATCAGCACGATTAAAATTGGAGAATTAGAAATTTTGAGAAGAGTGTAAAATGAAATAATAAAAATTATTATTCGCACCCGTGCAAGGCACTTCATGATACATAATCGCCCATATTATGAATGACGACGTCGACGTCGCACCAACACGACAGCAAAAAATGTCACTTGTCATATAATTGTCGATATATAATTGATTACTATTAACAGCGTTTTGGTATTTTCTAAGGCGTGTAATATTAAAGCATTAAACACAATAACGACAACAGACTACAGCTTGTCTGACTACCAGGCGACGATTGCAATAACACTATTTAAGAGTATTAAATATAAGAAAGCGGCTACACTGGCGTATGAAGAGAATTCTACTACAAACAACATTTCATGGTTATTGATTTGGTGGTATCGTGTTAAAAATAATTAAGTAGCTGACTACGAGGCGACGATTGTAGCCAACGACTTTTGCAGTCGGTGTTCGTGTAGCGTGCTGTCGTTATTGTGTTTAATGCTTAATAGAATATGCTACCGGAAGTCAATTTCTGTCGACAAAGACTAGACAAGTGACAATTTTCTGCTGTCGTGTTGATGTGACGTCGATGTCGTCATTCATAACACGGACGAATAATTTGCAAGTCAATTGTAGAGAAACTCGATGTCGACTCAATCGCTCGGAAATTTTCTTTCTTTCATTTCAAATGCTACTTCGATTTCTGGTTTCAAGTTTAAACTGCACTTTTTTTTTAATCTCAAATTCCAACTACAGCTAAACTATACTTTAGGCAAAAGTAGACTTTAGAACTTTTATTAAATAACAAAGAATTGACTGACTTAAAGTAAATTATTGCACTGGCCCACAAATTGACTTGGAGGAGAGCGAACGGTACAGAATACACTGACTGAGTGAATAACGAGTTGTGCAAATATTGTGTGTGTGCGTTAGTTCAAACAAAATTAATCGTTTTGACACGCCACGCTTTCGTGATACCTGCACAAGAAACCCGAGAGAAGTATTCGTGAAAATACACACACACACACACACACATGCAAACACGAGTTGGCTTGATTTGTTTTTTTCCTTTTTTCTCATTTTAATAATAATAAAATTCAGTAAAAACCATTTTAATAACATGTTTTTTCTTGCTTCTTTTGCCATTCGATTTCAATTAGAATGGAAGTTTTTTAGCAACAACAAAAAAAAAAAAAAAAGAATACAGCAGAGCAACAATAGAAAAGTGAAAAAACTCATATAAATAAAAGAATAGAAAAAAACAAAATTTAAATGCACATCAAGCAAATAAAAGTTGGAA
Organism: Linnaemya vulpina; assembly: GCA_963675445.1. Lineage (NCBI taxonomy): Eukaryota > Metazoa > Arthropoda > Insecta > Diptera > Tachinidae > Linnaemya > Linnaemya vulpina. Next base: position 106,385,703 of record OY776277.1, read on the forward strand.
GAGAAAATATTAATAATTCAAAAGTGCAGACAGAACAAACAATCACATCCATTTTTGATATAAAATGTTACGATTTTTTTAATAATTAACTAACACCAGCACATTTGCATTATGTACCAGCCTAAATACCTTTTGTCAAATGCTGACAAATTCATTGTGAAATAAATCAAAATAAAGAAAAGCAATCAACTGCACAGTGGGAAAAGTTTCTCAACAAATTTTCTTTCTTCTCCAGGGGCTCTCATTTTTCCGGATTTCCATTCGAATTGATTGATTTGTTTTAAAGGTGAGTTTGAGCTTTTTAATTAATTTCCCTTTTATTTTTAAGTGTTTTCTTTAAACAGCAGCACTTTTTAATGCCAACTCATGTCGCCCCACAATATAGGCATGTCACAAACAGACTTGCAAGTGGAGTGTATTAATTCTTTTTTATAAATGGAGTGCATATTGACTTTCTTTTACAAACCTATTTAAAAAAAAAAAAAAACTCGAGGAAGCTGAATTGAATTTTCTATAAAATATTCCACATGTCAACTGAACGTGTTTAACGGTAGCGTGTTACACGAAATAAGCAGAGCTGCCAGAAACAGCTGACCCGCCAAAAACAGTGTTGCCAAAAAGAAAACTAATTAAAATCTTTGTCTATAAGAAATTAACACTTGAATGTACATATTTTATAACGAATAATTATCGAGATACTTTTTGCAAAATTGTTATGAGAAGTCAAAATTTTGTAGCGAACTGTTCAACGAATGATATTGTTTTCCGATGTTTTTGGGTTTAAACAAAGTTCGATAACTTTCTTGGTGAAAATTCGAGTTATCGCTTGGATTTTATTAAAAAACAATATTTTTAAATATCGTTGTAGTTAAAATAAAATTTTTTGTTGCTAAATTTTTTAAAGAAAATATCCATAATATGTGTTATCGATAACATTTGCCATGTATTATTGTTATCGAAAAGTTTTATAAATAAAAATTTCTTTGTTAAGTTTTTTGGAAATATATTTTTTGGTGCTAAATTTTCTAAAGAAAATATCCATAATATGTGTTATCGATAACATTTGCCCTCTGTTATTGTTATCGAGAAGTTTTATAAATAAAAATTTCTTTGTTAAGTTTCTTGGAAATATATTTTTTGGTGCTAAATTTTCTAAAGAAAATATCCATAATATGTGTTATCGATAACATTTGCCCTCTGTTATTGTTATCGAGAAGTTTTACAAATAAAAATTTCTTTGTTAAGTTTTTTGGAAATATCATTCTAGTTAAAATATATTTTTGGTGCTAAATTTTCTAAAGAAAATATCCATAATATGTGTTATCGATAACATTTGCCATGTATTATTGTTATCGAGAAGTTTTATAAATAAAAATTTCTTTGTTAAGTTTTTTGGAAATATCATTCTAGTTAAAATATATTTTTTGGTGCTAAATTTTCTAAAGAAAATTTCTATGATGTGTGTTATCGATAACATTTTCCCTCTGTTATTGTTAACGAGAAGTTTTATATACAAAAATTTCTTGGTTAAATAACTTTTCTTTGTTTATCTGGAAATAGAAAAAATTTTAAGCACAAAACTTTTGTCATTCAAACATTAAACACAATAACGACAGCAGGCTACACGAACACCGGACTACAAAAGCCGTTGGCTACAACCGTCGCTTCGTTGTCAGCTACTTAATTGTTTTTAAAACGACACCACCAAATCAATAACCATGTGTTGTTGTTTGTAGTAGAATTCTCTTCGTATGCCAGTGTAGCCGCTTTCATATATTTAATACTCTTAAATAGTGTTATTCCAATAAAATATATTTAAAGTCCACAGTATATGACGAGAAATCATTTGATAAGCTTGGAAATATAGTTTTTTGTTTCCTTTTGTTTAATAAAAAATATATATTTTCAAGTCTACAATAATTGATTTTGTTTATATTATTCTGGCAACTTTGCATCTACTCATTGTCGCTCACCAAAATAGAAATTATTTTAATTTGACTACAACCACAAAAACAGCAGGGACAACAACCCGTAGCCGTGTTGTCTGTAGTAGTAAAAATAATCATTCGTATTTACGCACATGTATTCTATTTTTGACAAGTTGTAGTCTGTAGCCGGCTGTCGCTATTGTGTTTAATGCTTCTTAAATGATTCAAAGAAAATTATCGATAAGTTTCATTTTAGTTTTAATATTAAAAAGGTAATACTAGTAAATTAATTACCTGAAATGGTGTAGGAACTTTTTAAAAGCAAATTTTTTTTTATACAAAATTTTTTATTGTAAATATAATTTATGGAAATTTTTTTAAAGAAATCAAATATGAAAGTAACCTTTTTTTTAGTTTCCCAATACAGGTTTAAATAGATGTTGTATCTCTATTAAATTTATATCAGCCGCCAATTTTTACAAAAAATATAACGACAATTTTCCGAACAAAAAAAATTTTATGTATCCGTCTTATAAAAAAATTGTTAATCGATTAATATATTTAAGGAAAATTCTTACTTTCGATTAATACCTCGAAAACTTTTTAGTCCTTAATCTGTTAGTTTTATTTATTTTAAATAATATTTTATTGTCTGTCAAAATAAATTTGTGGATCCAGCTGATTAATTCGTTACTCACCCAGAACAGCTGTTGGCATCTTTCAGTTAAAAAATGTGAAGAGAGCGGGAGTTTAAATTCAACGAATCGGAGATTTATAGAAGTTGTCATGGGAAGTATTTTAATGTTGTATTAAAAATATTTTTATAAAGTGCAACAGTGGGAGGGAATTGTAGATAATGGAAAAAAGTACAATTGTAGGGAATAATTTATCATCCCTGTGCCAAGACAATGTGGAGCTTTTGTAAGCTTCACTTTTCAGGGCTAAATTTTGCTTGTTCTTTTTAGGATTTTCATGCAATAAATTGTAAAACCTTTTAATATAAATTTACATACGCAGATGTTTCATTTTAGTTGATTTCCAAATATTTCAAAATCTCTGTCAAAGCAAATAATTCAAACAGGCAAAATTTGTGTGTGTGTGTGTGTGTTTTATTGACACATGTTTTGTTGAATATCATAAATCAAGTCTTTTTTTTTAATTTCGATTTCTTCTTTGACGACAACACGAAAAAAAAAATCGTGTATCTCTGCATTATTCCATCTGTTTTTTTGGTTGAATGGAAGTGGAAAAGGGGCAGGGGGGCTGCTTGTTAGACAACGACAAACGAAGTATTTGCACAAACAAATAACAAGTTTTTTATACTTTTGTTAATAATAAATTTTATATTAGAAATAGAATATTTATCTGTATGTTGCTTTTGTTATTTAACAAAAATAATTCTTTTCCATCTTCTCTCCTTTTTTATTATTCTTTTTTTTATTATTGTTATTCTAAGAAGATATTAAAAGAAAAAAGAAACGATTGTGACATATACAGGGAATGGGGAGAAAATAAGCACAAACGAAATGATAAAAAAAATAGCAAAAAATTAGAAATTGTTGTTGTTTTCTGTTGCCGAATTCCTATTCAAAAGATTCATGTTTTATGAACGTTTTTTTCTTTTCTATCCATAAGATTTCTGTATCAACAGGCTCGTTGGGAATATTTCTTTTAAGAGTTACTTCCTTTAAAAATAGACACACACACAAAATGTTTTTTATTGCTAATTTTAGTAGAAGAAAAATACTTGCAGACATATTTTCAATTTGCGTAATATTTTATTGGGCTTAACAATTATCGATCGAAAAGTCTTTTTGATTGCAGTCAATTTAATTTAACATCTCCACAATTAAAAAAAATTAAAGGCGAACGAACACCTGGAGAGCGGCACTACTGCTTCTCTCATCAAGGGTTGCAATTTTAGGCTTTCGGATTTGATTGCAAACAGAAACACCAAAAATTCGGAGAAATGTCCGAAATCTTTATATCAGTCCATAGAAGGACCTAAACGTTTTAAGATGATTTAATGTAAATAGTAAAAGCGGCCACGCCTGAAATGGTTCATACACTGGGTCCAATTTTCTTATACTATCTCCAACATAGCGGCCAATATCTTACAAATAAATTTTTAATATTGGCTTCCAGTAAGTCAACCGCTGTAAATCTATTCCTATAGAAATGAGCCTTAACATGGTCCCATAAAAAATAGTCTGAAAACGGCCAATTGGCCAGCTCCAAACCTGAAATAAACTCTTTACGGAAGTCTCGCTTCTTGTTGAAATCACATGTCAGCCAAGTTTAGGTCTTGCATCTTGGGTAAAAAAATAAAAAATCTAAACAACGCATGCGAGCACTCGAATGGCGCCAAATCGATAATACTGGAGGATACAGCTGCAGTATTTTCCTTTGACCTGGTGGTTAAATATTAAATAATAAATTTTTGGTGTGACAAACGATTCAACTGAACATGTTTAACGTAGTTAGCTGAGCTGCCAAAAGAAGAAACAGCTGATCTGCCAAAAACAGCTGACCTGCCAAAAACAGTGTTGCCAAAAAGTAAAGTGCTTAAAATCACTGTTTATAATAGATAAACACTTGAAGCTAAATTATTTATAAAGAATAATTATCGAGATACTTTTTCCAAAATTGTTATGAAAAGTCAAAGTTTGTAGGAAACTGTTTAATGAATGATATTGTTTATCGATATTTTTGGGTTCAAACAAATTTCCATAATTTTCATGGTGAGAATTCGAGTTTTCGCTTAGATTTTAATAAAAGCAATTTTTGGAAATATCATTCTAGACAATATTATTTCTTGTTCAATTTTCTAAAGAAAATTTTTATGATTTAGAAATTTTCTAAAGCAAATTTGTGTTATCGATACTATATTCCATATGTTATCGTTGTCGAAAATTTATATATATACAAATTTATTTGTTAAGTAGCTTTTCGTTGCTTATTTGGAAATAAAAAATAAAATATCTGTTTTAAAATTCAATGCAGAAAACTTTTACCGTCGATAAATGCTGCAAAAAAGTTTTTCTTATCGATAAGTCTATTACAAAATGAATTTAGTATCGATATTGAAAATTAAATGAATTAATTAATATTAAATTAATTGTCTTAAATGGTTTTTTATATGAAAAATATATATTTTATATAACCTTTTTTTATCGTAAAAATAATTTATCGATAACTTTCCCTAGAAATCGATTATTAGGGGACATTTTTTTTTGTTAGCTTCCTGATAATTTTTCAATAATATAACTTTTACAAAAAATATGTGGAAAACTTTCCAAGAAATAAAATGTCTGCCATCAAGACATGATATCTTATGAAAAAAGTTTTTAATCGATTAATATATTAAGGGAAACTTCTTATCGATTAATACATCGAAAACTACTTATTCTTTTTCTTATTTTGCTTTTAATAATATTTCATTTATGTCAAAATAAATTACTGGATCCTGCTGTTAAGTTTGTTTACTTTCTCTGCTGTCAAAAGGTTGTGTCAAAAACATGTGTCGCTAATTATTTCTTGTTATTGTTTGTTTACCCTTCCCAGCAGTTGGAGATGACATCACATTTTGAATTTTTAAATTTCCGTCTACAAAATTCTTAACCTATTTTGTCATTCAATTTACAATTTGTAACAATTAGCTGCTATTAAATTTAGGTGTTTGTTTTTTATGAAAAATATTTTACAATTCATGTCGTGTTCATGCGGCCGACAACACTGTGTAACACAATTAAAAGTTATTGCAAAATAACCATCCGTTTTAACGGAATGTTTCGTTAGAACTTTTTTAGTAAAATTTTGAAATCAGAATTATTTGCTGTCCTCATATTTTATATTCTCAATATTTGAAAGTTCTCAATAGGAAATTTTTTATCACAAAATATTTCACAAAAATTTAAATATTGTAATTTTCTTAATATTGAAATATGCTCTATAACAGGAACCTTTTTTTTCTGTAGAAAATTAACTAAATACATTTTTCTTAAATTAAATTCTTTCCTATGGGATATTTTTCATATAAAATATTTTAGTATTGAAACATGAAATTTTTTATCTGAAAATTTTCTGTATATAAAATTTTAATATCAAGAAATTTTTTAAATAAGAAGTTTTAGTAACGAACAATTTTTGAAATCTTTGAAAAAAATTTTAATTTTGAAAAATTTTCTGTACAAACTATATTTCTATAGAGACATTTTATAAAGAAAATATTTAATTATTCAAAAATTTTCTGTATAAAATTGTTTAAAATTCAAAAATTTCTATATGAAATTTTTAGTATTGAAAAAAAGAAACGTTTTTGAGACTTTTTCTGTATAAAAATTTTAATCCTAAGAAATTTTCTATATAACGAAAATACTCTTTGAAGAAAATTTTAATATTGGAGAATTTTTTGTACAAAATATTTTTCTATAACATTTTCTGTATAAAAATTTTAATATTTTAATATTGAAGAATTTTCCGTACAAAACATTTTTATATAGAAAAATTTTTTAAAGAAAATATTTAATTATTGAAAAATTTTCTTTATAAAATTGTTTAAAATCCAAAAAATGTTTATATAAAATTTGAAAACGAAATGTTATTGAAAGATTTCCTTTATAAAAATTTTAATATTAAGAAATTTTTTATACAACGGAAATACTCTTTGAAGAAAATTTTAATATTGAAAAGTTTTTGGTACAAAGTATTTTTATATATAAACATTTTATAAAGAAAATATTTAATTATTGAAAATTTTTCTGTATAAAAGTGTTCAAAATTGTTTAAAATTCAAAAATTTCTATATAAAAATTTTGGTATTGAAAAACGAAATGTTTTTGAAAGTTTTTCTGTATAAAAATTTTAATATTAAGAAATTTTCTATATAAGAAGTATAACGAAAAATACTCTTTGAAGAAAATTTTAATATTGAAAAGTTTTTGGTACAAAATATTTTTATATAGAAAAATTTTTTTTTAAGAAAATATTTAATTATTGAAAAATTTTCTTTATAAAATTGTTTAAAATCAAACAAATTTCTATATAAAATTTTTAATCTTGAAAAAAAATTTTTTATAAAATATTTTAATATTGAAACATTTTGTATATGAAAATCTTTGTTTGAACGGAAGCTTAGAAAGTGTACGATGCGTGGTGTCCATTTCAGGGGGAGGCAAATTCAAGAAGTCAAGTTTTAAAATCTGGGAGATATTTTTATAAATTTGTAAAACATTTCAATTGGCAGTGTCGCTGTTTAAAGGAAGTTTTCACCCATTTTATTTGTTTTTTATAAATATAAATAAAAAGTTTCATGTTGTGTTACCCGGTGTAATAATAAGTTTACCTGGTTATTTTAATTTAATTGAATACAAAAGATTTTTATCTACTGAAATTTGTGTGGGCGCTTTAATTACAAGTGCGATACTTCAATACCAACAGATCTGCACTTCATGTACGCAATTAATTCTCTCTTCCCCTCTCCCTGTTTAAGTTTTACTGGCGCGTGTTAGAGGTGTGAATATCTTCATTTTGGCCCGCAAATGATCCTCCTAATTGGCTACTCCATTTTCTTAAAGCAGCATATAAGTTTTCAAATTTATTATAAAATTTTTGTTTAAAAAAAAACAAAAATTATCTTCACTTCAGTTTCCCAGATGAAAACTTTATAATATTTTCGTTTATTATTTTTGTACTTGACGAATAAAATAAAATTTATGTAAGACCCAAAAAATATGTGTGGGCTGGTTGTTTGATATGATGAAAATAAAATGTCTGTCTGTGCAGTCGCTTCCGAATTAACTCGATCGTTCCTTTAAAAAAAAATATGCAGAAACGAAAATTCGCAAAGTGTTTATTTATAACAACCACGAGATTCGCCACGATTGACCCAGATTGAGTTAATAAGTAAAAAAAATTATTCTTATTTTATAAATAAAAACAAACGAAAATAAATTTGATTGTACAATTCAGAACATGTGATAAGAATTCGGACCACCAACTGGCGTTATTTCCATTTAATATTCCAGCACAGAAGTTGCAGGTGAGAAACAGAAAGTAGGAAGAAGGGAAGGAAATTTTTTACTGCCGCCATATTTTTTATAGGAAATTTCCTCATGCAGAAAATTACCTTTTTTTAAAAATTAAAATTTTTTTAAAATTGTTATTTTCAAAATTTTTTCTTGTAAAATATTACCCACGTAATATTTTTTGATACATAAAAAATTTTCCGAATTAAAATTTTCGAACATCGAAAATCTTTCCGTATGACAGTTTTTAATAGCGAAATCTTTTCGTACAAAAAATACTTTGATATTGAAAATAATTTTGTAGATGTTTTTTCTATAAAAAATTTATCTATATGAAATATTTAAATATTGAAGCATAAAATTTCATAGTAGTTTTGATTTTGAAAAGTTTTCTATATACAATTTTTTAATTTCGAAAGCTTTTCTATGTAAAATGTTTAATATTGAAAAATTTTCTATATAAAATTTTTAAGTTTGAAAAATTTTCTGTATAAAATTTTTAAGTTTGAAAAATTTTCTGTATGAAATTTTTTGATTTCGAAAACTTTTCTATATAAAATGTTTTTAATATTGAAAAATTTTTTATATAAAATTTTTTTTTATATTGCAAAAATTTTTATATAAAAGCTTTTTAAGTTTGAAAAACTTATTCTATAAAATTTTTGAATATTGAAGAATTTTCTATATAAAATGGTTTTAATATTGAAAAATTTTCTATATAAAATTTTGAAGCTTAAAAAATATTCTATATAAAATTTTTTAAGTTTGAAAAATTTTCTATATAAAATTTTTTAAGTTTGAAAAATTTTCTATATAAAATTTTTTAATTTCGAAAACTTTTCTATGTAAAAGGTTTTTAATATTGAAAATTTTCTATATAAAATTTGTTAAGATTGAAAAATTTTCTATATAAAATTTTTTTGTTTTCGAGAACTTTTCTATATAAAATTTTTTAATTTCGAAAACTTTTCTATGTAAAATGTTTTTAATATTGAAAAATTTTCTATATACAATTTTTTCAAATATTGAAAATTTTTTTAATTAAAATTTGTTAATATTGCAAAAATTTTTATATAAAGGCTTTATAAGTTTGAAAAAGTTTTTATATAAAATTTTTGAATATTGAAGAATTTTCTATATGAAATGTTTTTAATATTGAAAAATTTTCTATATAAAATTTGTTAATATTGAAAACTTTTCTATATAAAAGGTTTTTAAGTTTGAAAAGTTTTCTATATACATATATAATTTTTTTAAATCGAAAACTTTTCTATATAAAATTTGTTAATATTAAAAAATTTTGATCTGAAATTTTCCACATAAAATATTTTGCACATAAAAATGTTTTTGTTCCCATGATCCAATGATCACGAATGTGATGATTTCTTCTCCATACTTTCAACAAAACCTAAACGATCGTGCTTAAGTAGATCGTTTTTACCGTGAGTGACTCACTTTCGCACCTCAAATACCCAAACAAATTTAGTCAACATTTTGCGTTTGTGGAAAATTTTCGTAAACTTTGAGTGGTTCCCTAAAAGAGTTGTTTACGTTTTAAGAACCTTTTTTTATGCTTCTCAGAATGTGCTACGGCAAATAAAACAGATTTTGATAATCATCTAGTGTTTAGGTAAAAAAAAAGAGCGACAAAACAAAAACAAAACCGAAACAATATTAAATAACTTTGGAAGAGCTGGATGACGTCGTTGGTGGTTAAAAATATTTTTTGAAAAGAAAAAAAGTATTCCACGAATACAAAACAGAAAGAAGTGTAAAAAAAGATTCTATTCTGTTTTGTATTTCAAACATTTTGCTTATTGTTTGCTTTCATTCGTCCGTCGTCTCACTGCTAAACGTTCTTGATATTCGAGTATCTACAATTAAAATTTGAGAATTGAATTTGTGAGATTAAAAACTAGATCCAGTGAAAATTTTGCTGTGGTTTTTAAATTGGAAGCATATTTTGTTAAATAATACACACACACACACAGACACACTACTAACTTACATTCTTATGTATGTAATTCAGTGTGGATGTGTGTGTGTGTGTAAGTAATCTAATCAATTTCTTACAAATTCAGCTTTTTTTTTTTGCTTTTCGAAGCTGAACAGAATTTAATGTAAAAAATCTCGACGTATTTTTAAGCTTTTGCTGCTTTCAGATATTTTTGTAAGAATGAAGCATTTAACAGGAACAATCGTTTAATAATATTTCAGTTGTTGTTATAATTTTTTATTTTTTTGTATTCTAATATTCAAGGCCAATAACAGTCAATGACCGATTAAAAATTTCAATCGAATTTATTTTTATTGTATTTGTTTACGCCAAACAATGAACAAATAAACTTTTTTGATGAATACGACGAGTACGTTTACATGAACGGTTGGTTATACTCGTCTGTATTCGTTAGATCGCCACCACTTTAAGCTTTTCAAAATATGTTGTAAATGATAAATTTCTTGAGCAGTAGTGGCAGCTTGATTATATAAAAAAGCGATAACAATTTTATTTATAACATGTCTGGACTTTAAATAAAAATTTGAGGGTATTTTGAGCAAAAAAAAATTGAATTTTTTGTCACTTAAAGAAAATGTTTGATTTGGGGACAGAAATAAATACATATTTTCCATAGTTTTTCAAACAGTCGGTATATCATTCGAAAGGTCTCTGCTTATGCTTTCCAGAGACATTAAGGAACTGAAGATCGGATAATAATCACCAAAGTTGTATAACAATAAGTACATGAAAGTAGGAAAAATTAGATTTTCATTGAAATATTCACAAACTGCTTTTGGTTATATAGGGTGTTTTTTATAGACTGATACAACTTTGAGTTGGCATCACTGCTTTATTTGACCACCCATTTAACAGCTGATAGTTTCATTTCATTATGGATCGACTTACACTAGAGCAAAGCTTGCAAATTGTGGAAATTTTTAATCAAAATAATGGTTCTGTTCGTCAAACTTGTCGTGCACTTCGTCCATTCAAAATTTTATTTTTCGATGAAGCCCATTTCTGGCTGAATGGGTTTGGTACGTTAATAAACAGAACTGTCGCATTTGGAGTGAGAAGAATCCACAAGCTTTTGTCGCATCCACAGAAAATTACTGTTCGGTGCGCTTTATGGGCAGGCGGAGTTATTGGCCCATATGCCTTCAAAAACGATGATGGTCAGAATGTTACTGTCAATGGTGAACGGTATGGGAACATGATTCGAGGTTTTTTCGTACCTCAATTAGCTGGCATTAATTTTGCTGATATGTGGTTCCAACAGGACAGAGCCACATGCCACACAGCAGGCCCTACAATTGATTTACTCAAGAAAACTTTTGACGAAAAAATAATTTCACGAAATGGCCCAATTAATTGGCCCCCAAGATCGTGTGATTTAACCCCATTGGATTATTTTCTTTGGGGTTATGTACAGCCACTTGTGTACGTCGATAAACCACAAACAATTGAACACCTGGAAATCAACATTCGAAGAGTTATCGGCGAGATACGGCCGCAAATGCTGCGAAAAGTTTGTGAAAATTGATGTTCCGGATTGCGCCTTGTACGCGCCAGCCATGGCGGCCACATGGCCGAAATCATTTTTAAACATTAATGTCATAAAATTTACTATAAAACAAACACCGTTTCATTGATATCAAAAATATATCACTATGTTTTATTATGATTTAAACTTGTATCACTCTATAAAAAACACCATTTACTTGAATCCAGGGATATCTTTTGGCACAGGGTGCAATCGAATTTTTTTTATTCTGTTTTTTTTTTAATTTAAAACAGTTTCATATAGTAAATTGTCCACAAGCTTTGATAATGCAAATTTCTTCAACGACATTTTTATTTAAAGTTTATCAGAAAAAAAAAAACAACAACTTTTAATAGAATATCTTTAATCTATTTATTTTCTCTCTCTGTAAGTTGCAATTCGATTAAACTTTTTTCTTCTTTTTTTTTGTTTAAATGTCCATACAAACGTTTTCTTATCATTTGTCGTCGATTGTATTGACCCACAAATTAATTGTACTCGTATAATGATGCAATACAACAACAATTGCCAGTCATCTTTGTTTGAATTGAAAAAAAGTACCACAAAACGATTTTGCAAACTTTTTTATAAAAAAAAGAAAGAAAAAAAATGATAAATAGAAAAATAGAAATAAAATCACCAACAACATTTAGCATTCTGTTTTCTAACGTCACATTAAGCCTGCATCTACGTCAATTCTTTGAATAAAATTCAAGCGTTTATTAAGTCCGAATGCAGGCGAAAAGAAAAGTCAAAAGCTTTGAACTTTCTTAAAAAAAAAAAAAAAAAAAAAAAAAAAAACTATAGAAATAATTTAAACACAGTGTTCCTTGAAGTTTGGTAAAACTATAAATGATTTCCCAAAATTGCAAACTATTTTAAAGAATATTTCATATCGCCTGAAGATTTTTTTTACAAGAGTTTGACAAAATGTTTAGCTTTTTAAATAAAGTTTTTATTTTTTTAATACGATAATATTGTCTTGGTTGGTTCTTGAAACTTAATAAGTTTATAAGGCATTTACGACCAGCTGCTTTCTGTTCCAAGATATATTTATAATGATAACAGCTTTCCGAAAAGCTTTTCTTGAAATAGTTAAAGGCACAAGATTTTGGTATTGAAGAATTATATTGTTCAAAAATTCTGACCGATCCCGTTTGTAAGCTAAAAGGGGAACAATATTATATTCAACTAACCTGCATATCGTCAGCTGAAGTCCAAAATGCCAACAGTCGACCAAAAATTCCAACAAAGCAATTCGATTAATGGCCTGGTATTTTTGTTAATATAAGAGCATAAGCAATGCAAGTACCCTTCGCAGGATGTTAGTCGGTAGCCTTCTGTCGCCTAATTACATATAAAATTAAAATAAAGTCTAATGGCGTTTTCTTCTCTGCGTAAAATGTGCCCTTTTTTTCAGTTGTTTTCTAAAAAGTTGCAGTTTGGAGGAGCTTTAAAACAGGAATTACTTTTCATAAAGGACGTTGCATTAATTTCGAATAAATTCTTTATTGGCAAATGACATAGTGTGTGGCTATTATCTACTAAAAAGTGTAAAAAATGTTGCACTTTTTTGTAGAAAAGAAATCAACTTAAATTTCTTTATTTATTTCAAAAATGACACTGAAAATATATTTTAAATTATTTTGTAAGATAAGGCCCCATGCTTAAAATATAAATAATATATAGAAGAAAGTATTATCCGATTCTAGGGACCATCCATCCATATTGAAAAGCTTTAATTTTCTTTTCAAAAGCTTTTTAAAGCTCTTAAATATCTCACAGATGTATATATTTTGCACCAGCAAAGCTATTAACACATTGTGTTTATATATATATTTCTATATGCCAAAGGTAATTTGGCAACTTCCCTCGTATACTCAAATTAAATTTGAATAAAAACAATTGTGGCGAATATGTATGTGTTTATCTGTTTCTCTAGCTCTTTCATTGCATGCATGTATTTCGTACTTCCTCAGTGACTTATTTGTTATCAGTTACGATTTCTATACAAAAAAGGAAAATAAACTTATAAATAACACGTGACGTTACAGTCCACTCCACAGCTGGAGCGGTGGGGAGAGCACGGGGCAACCATTTACAGAACTTTTGTAGTCTTTATACTATAAATATTATTCGTCTATAAAAAATCAATAGAAGATTACTTGTGTTCAATTAAAAAATGTTTCAACAAAACAACGAATCAACATTTGCTCTCAACACATGACTGTGAGCTGGAATGAAGAATGAATGTGATTTTATAACAAAACTAAAAAGGAGAAAAATTACTTACATATATTTTGCTTTAAACAAATACATAAATAGTATGTAATTAAATGAAAAAAAAGAAAGAAAATATTGTATCAGCTCTCTGTAGTAAACACAATCTTTTAATTCAAGAAATACTGTAAAAGACAGAATGACTGGCATTTATGAATGTAAAAGAAAGATTTAAAAACTATTTAAGTGTCTGGTGTGTGTTTTAAAGTTGATACAGACATTTTTTATACTTATCAAACCATGATTTATACAAATAGTCTGGAATTCTACTCGAATTTCACCACATCTACTCTTCTTTTTTGCTGTTTTATTTGCCCTTTTATTTGATTATTTGAGCCAGAAATCGCCAACTCTCTGTTGTATTACAGCACATTCACTGATTTGATAAAGTTGCACAACTTTATCTGGTTTGTTTGGAATTAATAATTTATTTGCTATTAATTATTTTCAACTTTGTGTTTAATATACAATCGTTAGTATCTGAATTTCGCAATGATGCGTAAGTTTTGTTCATGAATGCGACACGTTGATCAAATTTTGTTAATTGTAAAAGTTGCTTTCCATATAATATTCGAATACCAGTTTCCCCCGTCTGTGGCCACATAACATGTTGTCAATATCATGTGAATGACTATTTGGAAAGAAACATACTTAACCCCAGGGTGAAATTAAATAGAAGGTGGCAGCGCTACACCAGATGACAAGTGTTGTTAATAGTTGTGCATGAGCAGTGTTTTCCTTTTATTATATTTGAAGCCAATCATAATTTTACAAGCTCTCAAGTTGTGCCAAATGAGCAATTGATGCGCCGTCGTATATTTGAGTCTGGAATTGGTGCCTAAAAAAATGAAAATTTTATCAAATATGTATATACATATGTACGTATATGCTTGTGTATGTGTGTGTGTCTGTAAAAACTTTTCTCGTTGTTTGCTAATTGATAATTTAAATTTAATGAAATATTTGATTTATAATCAAATTTTGATTTGTTTTCTTATGTAACTCTAAATATTCTATATATATATATATATATATATATATATATATATATATATGTATATATATATATATATATATATATATATATATATATATATATTAAGTTTAATAAGACTTAGCTTATCGGGCACAAAACTGGTGGGCAGGCAGAGTGTCTGGTACACGAATTACCACCAAACTTTGTCTGTGTGCCCATAAATTTCTTGTAAACACAATCCAAGAATATATAGCGATCTTCAGTAGGTATATGTGTGTGTGTCTTATTGGGTGACCCTCGTTCTTTATATGTATATTGCAAAAACTTGCAGACTTTGCACTATTACCCCTCGCATGCAATAAATAAAAATAAAAGTAATTACCACACATCAATCGAAAGTAAATAAAAAGAGTTATGGCGCCAATAAAAAGCACAGTTTTTATGATAATAAAAAAATATAAGAAAAATCCTCTCTCATTATATGAAATGTTTTTAAATGAAATGCAACTACAACAACAATAAGTAGCAGCCACATGCAATAGAGTGGCGTGAATGAATATAAAAATGACCCATTGACAGCTGCGATTACGTAGACTGAGAAATGTTACATACTTCTGTTAAGTTTTGAAATGTGGACAGACAGACAGACAGACAGACGAGCGGACAGCCGCTGATTCTTTGTAATAAATACAATTTGCTCTGGCACATGTTTGCAACAATTTAAAATGTTTAAAAGAAAACGAAATCAAAACAAAACGCTGCCAACCTTTTTGTCATTCCACCCTTCTCTATCTCTCTCTCTCTCTCTTACACACACACACACACACACACACTCACTTAACCACACAAGTCAACAAGTTTTCTTTCTTCCCTACTAAAAGTCTAGTGCACACTTTATGTCAAACAAAGAAATTCTTTTTAGAACTACAAATAAACAAAATACAATTAAATGAAATGCAAAATATAGTATTGAATTAAATAATTTGTTTTGTCAACAAAATAATAAACAAAAGAGAGCAAAACGAGAGATACTTATGAATATTATAGCTTTTGCAATATTGCTAAATTGTTGTGAAATTATTTACAATTTTATTTTGATTAATTTTTTGTTTTTGTTTTGCGGTTGTTTTCAATTCATATTGATTGGAATGCATTGGAAAAAATAAGTTGAATGAGCATCTCCGGCTGCCAGGCACCCTTCACAATTATTTCAATTCAAATATGTGCAAGTTTAGGCCCATAATAAACACCAAATAGTGTTTTCTTTTTGTGAGTAGGAGAGAGAGAGAGAGTACTCGAGAGAAGATCTCTGCACATGCCCTGCACTGTGCTGGAATTGGGAAAGGAGGGGACAGTGTTAATACAGATTTAGAGGACACAGAATTTTGTTGTAGCTTGTTTTACTCCGCTGGTAAATGTTTTCGCTACATCCGTAATAATATGAATCGCTGTCGTTAATGTACGCCTTCGCCATTGAGACAAGCCGAGGAACAATTAACACAATCCTGCATTAATGGAAATTTTAAAAAGTCTACTCCGTATTCATGGCTGAGTACGGATTCGAACTCAGGACTGAAGGCAGCGTAGTCTTAAACATTAAACACAATAACGACAGCAGGCTACATGAACACCGACTGCAAAAGCCGTTGGCTACAATCGTTGTTTCGTAGTCAGCTACTTAATTATTTTTAAAACGACGCCACCAAATCAATAACCATGAGTTGTTGTTTGTAGTAGAATGCTCTTCAAACGCCAGTGTAGCCGCTTTCATGTATTTAATACTCTTAAATAGTGTTATTGCAATAAAATATATTTAAAGTCCACAATATATGACGAGAAATCATTTTATAAGCTTGGAAATATAGTTTTTTGTTTCTTTTTGTAAAATAAAATAATATATTTTGAAGTTTACAATAATTGAATTTATTTATATTACGCTGGCAACATTGCATCTACTCATTGTCACTCACTAAACTAGCAATTAGTTTAATTTTGGCTACAGCTACAACGGTGGTCGGTAGTCGTGTGGCTGTGTCGTCGCTAAAATAGTCATTCCCATTTCAATGCGTGTATTCTAATTTTGACAGGTTGTAGCTCGTAGCCTGCTGTCGTTATTGTGTTTAATGCCTTAGATCTTACTATTCAGCCAACAGTATCGATTCGTGGTTAAATTTTAAACCAAACTGAACATGTTTAACGGTAACATGGTACACGGAAACGGCTGAACTGCCAAAAACAGTGTTGCCACAAAGAAAATTTCTGAATAATCGCTCCATAACAGTTTTTTCATTCCGTTGCAGTTACATCCCATTTCAGTTGGTTCAATTTATTTTATTCATAACGATTTACATTCGTACTGTATGTAAATTATTAAGGCTTTTATTGTGCTACACATAAATAATACTCGTCTATCGATTAAGCTGAACTTGCTGTGAGCCCAAGAACTTTCGAATTGCTCTCAATACATATTGAGCGCAATTTATCTATCAAAAATATTGTGGTAGCAAAAACTTGAGCTCATACAGGCAAAATTATATGTATTTATTTATAAATACTTACACACTACATCCATACATCTGTAAGTACTCTGCTTGTATTAATTTAAAAGCTCGACCATGAACTCATATCGTACGTATAATTTTATTAAACGATCATTGAATTCAAATCGATTTTCTTCTTTTAATATCCATTTCTTTAAAAAAAAAAAACACGCCTCTCAATTAATTGTATACAAAATACCCAAAAACTATAACAAGTTTGAAGCATGAACACACGCACACAAATAAATGAGTATGTGTGATGTGCGTGTGTGTGTACCTATTCGTACTTTTTATTTTCTTGGCTATCATCGCATACGTCAAACATTACGAAAATATAACAAAAATAATAAAAAAAGTATTTTGTTAATTTGCAATAACAGAAAAATAAAATAATAATAATTACAAAAAAAAAATTAGAAATATACAAATGAAAACGAATAAATTGTACATATTATAGATACACACACACAAATGTATATATGTATGTATATGATCATGTATATAAATCTAATATTACAATATGGAGCCGCGACCACATTTTACTCATGAGTACTGGAAAAATATTTTTATTTTTAAATCAGTCTAATTAAAAGGACTTGCTTAAGCAGTATTCGCGATTGGAACTGTATTCGAAAGTAACAAACGTACATAATTTTGTTTTCGTTCTCAGGTGTTGCAAACTTTTTCTTACAAAATCAGGTATTAGAGATTTTGAAGAAGTGCGAACTTGTTCGAAATGCTCTTAGTATGAGCTGAGTTATAGTGTGGGCTCATTAACACCCGCAAAAACTTGTTCGAAATGAGAAACAATACAAGCTTATTGAATTTCAAAACAAATATTGCAACTGGTGCTGCCACAACTAAAAAGTTTTGATGAAAAAATTTTTAAGATATTCAACCAATACAAACACAAATATAAGTTTTGTTTTCATATTTTAAAAATAAATTTCTGAACGAAATTTTAGTTTTTTGGTTACTTTAACTCAAAGTGGCTTGTTCTTATATTTGCCATGCTTTAAGCTATTTTAATTCAAAAAGTCAAAAACTAGTTCAGAAAAATTTAGGTTAAAAAAAATATTGAAAATAACTAAATAGAAATTAAAAAATTACACTTATCAAAAAAAAAAAAAAAAAAAAATCTGCCAAAAATAATTAAAACGGCAACATTGATTATAACAGTTGCTAAATCTCTTATAATAAAGATAAAAAATCACACACAATAACAATGATAATTGAAATTCACCGCACTCACTGCGATTTTGGGCATTTTGCTATATAAATTTAGGAATAGAAAAAAAATATATTAACAGAAATTGCTTCAAATGAAGTGAAGAAAACGATTGATGTTGAATTAAACTACGTGCCATATGACACGCTGTTGAAATATTTTATGTTCGCAAAGTACTCGCTATCGAATAATAAAAGGGACATCAAAGCAGGCCACAATTGTAACGCAGCCCTTTTCCACAGCGGTAATAAAATACAAAAAGTGTAAATTGCAATTTACTTTCGCTTCAGATATATTTTCCTGACTTTAAAACACTCATTTAGATATAAAATATAACATAATTTCTATTAAAAGTGTGCTAGCAAACTTGCTAAAGTGAAACAAATCTTTAGACAAACTGTGTATTAAAACCTAAATGAAACAAAGTTGTGTTCTGAATTCAAAAATCACCTATTTAAGCAATTATTACATGTGTACTACTACTGATATCATTCATTGACAAAAATAAAACCTTGAAGAAGACGACACATGCCTGAAATTTGTCTGTTTACAAATTGAATTTGATGTGGGAGGACTGAAAATGGTTCAAAATTCAAACTACCTATTCATCATTCTCAAACAACAACAGCGTTGATACAAAGTTGTTATTTACATCTATACAAATATAGTATATAGAAATACACGTGTATATACCCATTCCTTGCAAAAAAGCAAAGCCAAAATTATTAACCATATGCAGAATTGCATAACATGCTGTAAAATATGTACATCAATCTTAAAGATTCTTCCTTTCTCATACTTTGTTGAAACTGTTATAAAAAGAAAACAACAACCTCAGCACGATTCACCAATAAGAAGAAGACATGATAAAATGTAAACATTTTATTTTTACTCTCTTTGCGAAAACAGACACAAGTAAACAACATCAGTCCATAATAACAAAAAAAAAATGTGTTCTATTGTTAAAAAAAAAAAAGTTCTATCTACTTTTTATTGAAAAGCTTCCAAGTAAAAGCTTTTCATATCTAAGAAAAATAAAACTCTTGGTTTACAGTTCTCTTTCTCTTTGTTATGGTTTATTGTTTGTAAACAAACCGAAAGCAAGGGAAATGGATGAGCAACGTTGCCACGTGCAGGTTTTTGCTGACAACTAAGTTAACGCGTACTGCCAAACTATATACTAAAAAACTATAAGTTTGAATAATCAAACCAGTCAATAGTTTTATTTGATGGAATTTCATTAGGGGTGCTTGAGTTATTTTGAAATTACTGCACATTGTAAAACAGGACAGGGTGAACAGACTCATTGAAGTCGTTACAGTAGTCAACACGTTATTATTTTCGTTGTTACAATGGGACGTAAACGAATGAAAGTAAGAATTTTGTGAAATGTACCTTCCCAAATGTTTATGTATGTAAATAAATACGCAAGAGTAAACGTAAATAGACTCCTAGCTACCCTCTTATAATTGACTTAGAAAAAGTTTATAAAAATAATTTATGAAATATTGGACCTGTTCGTAAATGCATAACTGCGCTGCAAACGAAAATATAAATGCCTTAAAATATATCACGGAAGTAGTTGATGTCCTTGTAACGTTTAAATACGGACTTCATGAATGGCTACTTAATAATACATCATCGGAAAACTTATATTAGCATTGACGCACAGCAGTGATGCATTTACAAACAGGCCCACTATTCCTACATGGAACGCTTCTAGATATAAACTGCTCGAAAATTAATTACCTCAGCGATTTTAACGCCTAAAATATTAATCTGGCAACCAAGAAATGGTATTTCGTCATATTCTGGCTACTTCCAAATTCTAGCTGGAGGTGTGTTAAACCAAGAGGTGCCATATAATAATTTTATTTTAATTACAAGTATTTTCTTAATATATGTACGCAGATAAATAGATACATAAGAGTACATACAGATGTATATGCGAGTATAAATGCTAACGTGCAAAAGTATGTATGTATCCATACATAGTACATAAATATTTGTACAAGTCTGTATCATAATTTCAATTATTCAATAATTGTCTGACTAAAAGAAACTTAAAAGGCTTATCCTGCACGTAATATAATCATGGGCATACCTTATAAAAAAGGAACCTGCATATATGTATGTATGTACATACATATGTGTACCTAAGTGCTATGTATATATATATATATATATATATATATATATATATATGTATGTGTATGCACTATTTCTGTATATGTATAAGGAGGCATGTACTCAAATGTGATTTAATTCAGAGTAACTTTCCTTCCTTTTTGTTCTAAACGTACATATTTACGCTTATGATGAAATAAAACATTGTGTACATACATATAAACATGCCATCTACGTGTAAGTATGTATGCATGCACGTAAATATGTATGTATGCATGTATGTATTATTATTAAAAAAAGCTTCTTTTCTCTTTTGCTAAAGAGTGAGAGTAGTAATCAAACGATGACTTGTATAATAACAAAAATAGCAAAAACAAACTATGATAAAATTAAACGAAAAACAAATTCTCGAAAAATATAAACAGTTTTGACCTTGAACATGGTTAATAACTGTGTAATATATACTACTACATATATATATATATACACACACATACTTGCCTACAACAACGTTTTCATACCCCCATAAATAGATAAGTGAATGTACAACATCTGTACATATTTTTATTTTGTTTTGTTTTTGTTTACTTAATATACATATACACCACATAAACCCCCCCTTCTCTCATACCAACACGCCACTTTTCTTTGTGGTTAGAAAAAGCATGTGTTGGCTTGAAGAGTTGTTCTTTTCTCTAAGTGCTCTTTTGCTTAAATTTTGGTTGATCATACACCTTTTTTCTTTGTTGTTCTTAACGTGTCTATGTTAAAAAGTTTAATAATTAGAATTTTTTTTAACAATAGATTGTTGTTAAAATTGTTGTGCTATTGTGGAAGAATTATTTATTGAAGAATTTTTGTTGGGAAACATTTTTAAACTATTTTAATATAAAGTGATTTGTACTAAATGCAGTTTCGTAACACACTAAATTAATTAATTCGTGTGAATTTTTTTGTATATGATATGTAAGTATAAAAATCAAATAGAATATAGATATCGAGAATATAGGACTATAACTATATAGAACAGCTGATAGTTTTATGAAAAACACTTGCAAAACTATAAGTCTGCTTGTGAAGCTTTTGATCTTAACTGTAGCGTGTGCCAGGCGTCGTTAGATAACTGTTGCATTAACAAGCAAATGATAATAAAGGTTATTGAAAGTTGGTACAAAATGTCTCATAGTTTGTTCCCAAATATATATAATTTATGATCAAAATATTTTCAATTTTAATATCAAAATTTATATATAATATATAAATTTATAAATAATATTTTACATCATCTTTATAAGTTCATATATTTACTGCTGGCATAATAACATATCTTTTACGAAATTATTGCGACCGGTAAAATAATATTTATATTTTAATAATAATACATTTTCAGGGTTTTGTTGACCTGCCATAAATTCGGTTTCGTTACTTATTTACTCAAAATCATAAAGATTTTGCAAAAAAACAAAAAAAAAAACAAACAAAAACAACAAATTATTTAATCTGGCATTATAAACAATAACAAAACGGCAGGCTAATTTATTACACGAATTCAGTGAACAAAACAAATATAAAATAGTTATTATAATGGAATGTAAATAAATGTAAAATTTTACCAACACCGCAACTCATTAAAATAAAAGCAACAAAAAAGAATTATAAAATTTTTTAACTACATACTTACAGATAGATGTACACATACATACACAATGCATGTACATGTGTATGTGCATGTGTATGTGTATGTGAAAAAGCCCATAACCGATTGCCAACAGAACTTATCAAACACCCTTCCTTCTTCAATTTTATTTTATAGTCTATTAACTTTTTTGATTTTTAAGTGTCACTTTTCGTAAAAAGAATTGTCTATCAAATTTGATTGGAAGGTGTTTTCTTTTTTTTTAAATTTTATGGTTTCAGAATATAAGAAATATTTTTTCAATTTGTGTGTTAATATACATATTTAAATATAATTGTGAACATATAAAACATTTTATTTGAAGGTCGCTGTCAGGTCAGTAAAAAAAAAAATATTACCAAAATACCATTTTCTAAAATGATTTCTAAAAAGGCTTTTTTTTTTACAAATAATTAATATTTTACTCAGCAGAATCATTTGCAATACGCTCTTATTTTCTTTTCACATAAACTTTTTAAATTGAATACTGAATATGTTTCCCTTTTCGCTTGTCAGTAGTCTGGCAATATTTGTTTCATTTTGAACAGCTGATTAAAAGAAAATATAAGAATATTTTGACCTTCATTCGGAGGCATGTGTTAAATGAAATTGACTATCAATTTAAATGCAGGCCGCATTTTTAAAATATGAAATTTATTTAAAAATTACAGCAGGAAGAAAACAATCTAACGGCAACACAGGAATTCAATGCGTGTTACCGCCGTTTCAATGTAATTATCGGAATCTATTTCACAATAAAATCTATTGTTAGCACGGTTAATTAAGCCACCTAATAAGTGCAGGTAAACAAAAATACCTGAGAGCACGGACAATTAAAGTGTAGCGGCTTTCGAAAACAGCTATTCTGCTGCGCTGTTTAAGTTCAATAATTAAGTTGATGGTGGCTTGGAATATTCAGTATGTCTTTTTGAATTAGAAAAATATAAAATTTATATAATTTTATTGTGTTTCATATATTCAATATTTTCAAAGCAGTAATTTTAATGAAAAATACAAAACATTTTAACATGTTGTCTCGTAACGAAAATCATTTCCACAAAAGTAATAATCAGTCGAAAAATAATGTAACTGCAATTTGTTAAATTTTCCCTTCTATTTGTAATTCCAGTAGGAGAATGGATGGGTTTCCATTAGAACATTGTTGAAGGTGTTTCTTTTCATTTAACGACATGAATTTGTGGTTGAAAAATATAACAAAAAATAAACTTTAAAAATATTAATTCTACTGTTGCAGGAATCTAGTGAAAAGTTTTCATTCAAGTCGTTTAGGTTGAACAAATTGAAAACTAGTATTTAAACTGTGTGGGCGTGGCAATTGCCTCTTTCCTAATAATTAACATCAGAGGAATGCGGCGTGTGGGCGAAGTTTCATAAGAATAACGGTAGTTTAATTATAATGTTTTACTGTACATATGGGCGTAGCATAACACACTCTTGTAAGTTAAGAGCAACTCAGAATGTACGCAAAGTTTCATAAATTTTTTTTTTTTTAATAAATGTAGGTAAAGAAAATTATTTTAATTGCACAAATTTTTTACCTTCAAAAGAGAAGAAAATTAAATTTATTAATAACATATTCAAGAAAAGTTTATAATAAAATTATATAATTTGCGGTTTTTTATACGCATTTCTTTATTATTTAATTTTCCTAGAATAAAAGTTGAAAAATATTACGAAAATATTATCAATCAGATTTCGCTAATCAAATCTAAATAAAAATATTTTCAATTTAGTTTTTCTGTACATACACATTTCACTAAAGCAAAGTGATTTACAAAATTAGTTCCCAAGTGTTTTCTTTGTAATAAAAATATGGCAACACTGCATGAGTAGTTCTAAAAGGTTCATAAAAATTAAATTTTTATGCAGTCCATCGATATTGTATAGCCTGTCCGTCTTCTTGTATAGTTTTAAAACACAAATGCCTACTGTAGGGTGTGTATAACTAACAACTTGAATTCCTGTAATCATTCAAATTAGAAAATAAATATTGCGTTCTTAAAAAATCAAATCGTAATATTACCCTTCATTAAAGTGTTTATGTCCAAATTTTTTTTTTTATATATATATATATATATTTTTTTTTTTTTTTTTTGATAAATTAATCTCTGCTTCTTGTTGAAACTTATTTATTTTTAATCATTATCTCAGAAAAGTAACGTCTATGTTTGTAAAAGTAATCAGGAAATAAATAATAAAATCACATTTTCGTACAACAACATATTCGTTTGTAAAACTACACCTACAACTTTATTTCTTTAAATGTTTTCCCTTCAAAGCATTAATTTCGACCTTCTAATAAATTTATTATTATTGCGGTTGTTGCTCTCGAAGTGGCAGATAAAATATACTCGGGGTGTTTATGACCAAAATAACTGCAAATTGTAAAAACTTTTAAAGAGTACTTAACACTGAAAGTGTGTGTTACTACCTCTGCCCAACAATTTCCCCCCCCCATCAGCCTGAACGGGCTTTTAGGTGAATAAGAAAAAAGAGTTGTATAAAGAAATATTTCCCTCCTAACAAGAGATGGTCACAATTATACGGGGTAATCGCGAAAAGTATTCCCATTGAAAAAATATGCATTGAAATTGTAAAAAAAGGTGAAAATACAATATTTGAGCTTGATGTTGGCTGAGGTAGTAGGACACAAGACTAGAATGCCTTAGGTCCCGAGTTCGACTCCGCACTCAGCCATGAATATGGTGTCGCATTTTTCTGATCTGAATTAGCGCAGGATTGTGTTAATTTTTGTCAACTTGTCTTCGTTCGGTAACTTTAGCAAAAATATTCTCTGGTGAAGTTCAAAAGTTTTCAGGGAAAGCCAAAAATATTGAACTAAAATCTTTAAGTCTAGACTAAAATGAATCCACTTCGTCTTAACCTAGACTTGAAAGTATTATTATTATGGCTGCCATTTTATAAAGTTTTTTGCTTCTCCCATAAACTTTTAAAAAATTATGATACGATACTTTGCATTTTAGATGACGATATACGATATTTCTTTGGTGTTTCCTTTCTTAACCTTCTTCACGCGACTTTCACAACAAACAGGATCAAAAATTGCACTTGTTGTTGTTTACGCAGGAGTGATCTATAATTTTTGTATTATTACTACTGTCTTGTGCAGTGTGCACATCCCTGAATATAAATGCAATTAAAAAAAATCCGAAAGTTTTATGAAGTTAAACGTGTTTCTTAATGAAGTGTGAAATTTACTAGCGCTCTGCAAAAAGAATTAAAAAGTTTATTCAATTTATTATAATTAAAATCGTTTTATAAAAAAAGAAAATAACTAAAGTTCAAAAATCTCCCAAACTGGACTGTCCGGTTTTGCGTGATTTCGCTGTATTGTTTACTAATCTTTTTAAAGCAGTCAATAATCACATAAATTATCATAGAGGATTAACATTTTTGTTTACTCTATTATTTACATTAAGAATAGGGAACAAAGAAGAAAGGTGGGGGATTGGGAAGTTGCCATACTTTTAAAATGTAGTTGAAAAAAAAGTTTTTATTTGTTTGTTTGTTTTATTTTTATTTCCATAAATAATTTTTATTCAGGTTCAAGGCCGTTTTTAAAGTCTTTATTAGGAATGAAAATGTTTGTTAATTAATTTAATTATTTTACGTAGTTTTTTTTTTTATTTGTATTGGGAAGTTGATACATCAAAATTTAAGTCGGCTGCTTAAATACATTAATTCAAATTGATTCATTATTTATATAGTTTTTTTTTCTAATGGAGAAATAATATAAAAAAGCTAATAAACATAATAGAGGGTATTCTTAATGACAGCTACAGCATGTTGTCAGCGTTCAGGGGTTTGTTGTTGTTTTATTTCAGCTGGTGGCCGAAAATATTCTTGTTTATGACACACACAAAAAATTCAGTCAATCTTCTACTACGAAATGTACATCTTCGTTCCACCACGCACTTCTGCCAGTCATCCGTGTTCTAACTGTCGATAGACATAAATTAATCACCCAATGCGGTCGGCCCTCTGTCCCGTAAACCAAATAATGAATAAGAAAGAACTATTTAAATAGAAATACTTTAAAAATTTTGAAAATTATAGAAATTTAAATATTTTAAACACTTGAACAAAACACAACAGCGACCGATAACAATCATGTGTCACTTGTCTGGAATATTTATGAGAACCAACTGATAGACAGACAAATGAGTGTCTGGAATTTTATTTACTTTTTTGTTCTTGTTGTTGGATGACACTTGTGTGCAGCGATGGAGAGTTGAAAAATTTAATTGCTAGTGACCAACATCCAAAATAGTACTTTTTTCAATTTTCTCGTTTGTTTTATAACACATTTATTCTCCTCAAAGAAAGCAAAATTATATTGTTAACTTCCCGTTAAACCATTGTTATTATCTTCCATCACAGCTATCAGTTTCCAGTGAATGAGAAAGGAAACGAAAAGTTGTAGTCTAAATAAAAATGAATGTAAATATTAAAATGAATGTAGTTTAAAAATAGAAAAATACAAGTCTATGGATTGGAATTATCATTTTATTATAATACACATAGAAAAAAGAACTAAAGACACAAATGATTCCAATTGCAAAGCCATTGCGATTTTTGCTTTTAAATTGAATTTTCGGAAAGAGTACAGACTTTCTTGTACTCACAAATTCGTTAGTAGTTTTGCACCTGAAGTTGGCTGCAATTTTGATTTTGCACAAAATACAACATATATATATATATATATATATATATATATGTATGTATATGTATATATGTATATATATATATATATATATATATATATATATATATATATCAGTTATAACACTAATTAATTTTCAAAGAAGAGTACTAAAATAACTCCAGTATAGTGCTACCGAATTTTCCATCTCTGGCTGTAGTTTCAAGTTATTTATTTGATTGCAGTGATCAATATTTTCTTATATACATATATGATTTGTATATTTCTTATTAATTAGCAATACGCGTACTTCTCTTGTCATAACCCGTCTCCTAATCTTGATGTTCACTTTGTTTAAAAATCTTTTGTAGACGAATAAATATCAAATATATTTAATAATTTGAAATTAAATGCTTTGAAATATCTTTAAGCACTACATCGGTTGTGAAACGGGTTGAAACACCTCAAAATAAAAAGAATTCAAAACGATTTTGTTTAGCTGCAATCGTCTTAACCCTGCAATTCTAATATAAAGTCTGAATTTCTTTAAAGTGCCCAGGAGACGTACAAAATAAACCATCAATTACATAGTTGTGTTCGTGCAGTCGTTTTTTTTTCTCTGATTAATGAGAATCAAAAAATGTTGATATTATTTGACGGCTGATTTTTTGCACGTCTCCAAATCTGATTGACGAAAAATCATAATTTGCTTTGTTTTATTTGTTCTGTGACGACATGGAGCAGAGCGTTGATAAAAAAATTTATTTTTTAGGCTACGAAGTCAAGACACAAATTCTGATTGACGGTTTTTTTGTACGTCTCCGAAAAATCATCAGTTAACCGATACTAACGCATTCTTACTCAATGATGGTTTTTTTACGTCTCCTGGGCCCTTGATGCTTTAAGCGATGAGCAGTGTTGCCGTGTTGGCTGTTTTTGACAAAATTTGCTTGTTGCGAATTTCTTTCCTTTTGGTTGCTTCTTAATAATCAAAAATACACATACATGAACATGAAGAATATTTTTTTATATATATATATTTTGTAATTCTTTTTTTATATCACTTAAAACGAGCAATCTTTTTGAAAAACTCACAAAAAAGCTAAGAAATTCTGGATTAGAAAAAATGTAACATCTGCTGTCGAAAATCATCTCTATTGTGAATAACAAGATAAAAATACTATCGTGAATCTACCGAAAAAAATTCTTCCAACTATCAGTTCTCACTGAATGTAAAAAATGAAACAAATGTTTGCCAAGTTGAAAATTAATCACCTAAAATCCAAAAAAACCCCTTAACATCTAAAAATAAATTTTTTTATTGATTATACTGAAAACTATAAAAAATTTATTATAACCAATAAAAAATACCATTTTGATTGTTTTTATTGTACGTTACAACTTTTCGATTTTAGCTGACGATATTTATGTACTCATTCCAGAAAACAGAATGACACTGTACTGGTTGGGAGACAAAGAAACTTAAATGAAATCTTAATTTGAAATTAATTATTTCAATGAAATTTAAAATTTTCACTAAAATGTGTTTTATCTTCTTTGTTAATTGAAAAATAACTTTCTCAAGGCACGTTTTACTTGTAATTTAAAATTTCATACGTTCAAACACGCCAGTGTCTGTCCCTATTTTTATGTGGAACCATTGTCTGGGGCATTTGATTACAGATTAACAATTTTATATTAAATTATAAAGTTTTTTATTAGTGTTAATAATAACAAAAAAGAAAATGAAAATTCTATGATGAAAATGTTAAGTCTAATTGCAACATTTGAAGCAGCTGTGAATTTAAACTGGATTAATCTTAATCTAATGCGTTGTTTTCTTTTCCTTTTTTTTATAATAAAATAATCACAAGAGTTAATGAAATTAATACAAATTAAGGCGACACTTGTTGGCACAAATTTTAATGTTTAAATAAAACAAAGAAAGAAAAATCATAATTATAAAAATCTTTTAAACAACTTAATCAAAAATGTAAAAATTTAATAATTTTATTTTGTAGAGAACAGGATTATTTTTATAAAAAAATATTTTCAATTCCGTAGTAAGAACAACGTCTCAAAGCTTCAGTCCCGTAAAAAGAACTTAAAATGGTCTTCAGCCATAAATTTTCAATATCAATTTCCTGGTCACATACAAAATTAAGTTAAATTGATTGTCATGTGACAACCACAAAACAAAAGCTGTTTATATACAAGAGGGTCCTAAGTTCAAATCCGGGATATATTAATTTTTTTTTTTTTTAATTTAATGTTGATAAACTTCAGTTTGACTCGGAATAAATATAATATTTATGTGTGGGAAATATTTTGGTTAATAAATTCTCTTTTTTCTTTATTCCTTCAGGTCGAAAAATTCACCGGATACTGCAAAAAGGAGTCACGCATCTAAGTAAAAGACCTCTTCAGGGGTCAAGCCCCAAAACATTTGGGCGGGCTTAAAATCTAAAGGCTTTGCGTTAAAGATCTTAAGCCGCAACAGGGAGTTAAGAGAACTCTGTAAATTGATTAAAATACAATGACAGAAAATCAAATATTTTCCATGTCGACTGAATTATTCGACACCTCTTCCAATAGCAGTAATCCATTGAAATACGATTCATTGTATTCGTTGGGTGGCCTAGCAGCCAGTGGCAGTTCAGCAACAACATTATTTGCTTCATTTACGAACACGAGTAGTGGCAGTGGTATCGGATCAAATTCTATTTTTGTACCCACAAGCAACAGCAGCAATAATAGTAGTGCGGATAATACATCGGGCAGTAATGTTATGCTAACGAACGCCATAACGATACCGCGTAGTAATAATCCAAATCAAAGTCATAATCCCTATCAAGAAGAGGCACAACATCATCCCACTTCCAGTCCATTTCTTAGTCATTTATTGCAGCTCCAGCATCAGCAGCAGCAGCAGCTGCAACAGCAACAACAACAGCAACAGAATCTTCAGCAGACCCAACAACAACAGTCAAATATAATTAGCATAATGTCTTCTTCAGCCAACTTGCAACAACAGCAGCAGCAACAGCAGCAGCACCAACAAAACCAGCAGCATCCAAGTGGTTTGTTGTCCACTTCTCTTTCGGATTATTCCGATTACGCCTTGGATAGTTTAGACACTCCACTCTCCCCTACACTTTTACAAGATGTCAGCCTAAGTGCTGCTGGACAAAGTTCAACGCCCTCTATAACGTCACCCTTCTTCAATCAGGATCCTTCGTCACCTCTTAGTAATAATGCGGGTTCAGTGGGCAGCAATGGCGCTTCTACGGTTGGCAGCACTGGCAGTGCTAACTCTATTAGTTTAAATATATCCACGACTACCGATATAACAGGTGTGGTAACGTTTCTCAACTCCACCGCCCATACAGATGACTCGTCATCTCTACTATATGATTCTAATCTCGCCCCCAATTCCATGTGGAGCGACATTGGCAGTGCTATTTCTACAAAAAATGAACCCTTTTCCATGGAAGATAATTATATCTTTCAATTGGACAAATCGGATGTAAATAATACGGGCTTTGAAGATTTTGAAGGAGATATAGCCAACTTGGAAGATATTGCCAATTTGGAAGATTTCCTACCTTCGTCGGGATCTCATGATGAGGGCGCCCATTCATTTCATTTACTATCGCCATCTCTACATGCAGCCGCTCAAGCTGGCACACCCTCGCCGGGCATGGGCCCACCCATGGAGCTATTGCAACAACAGCAACAGGAACAACAGCACATACAACAACTGTCGCAGTTGCATTGTATACAAAATTCATCTGCCGATAATGATAATAATAGCAACTCTAACAATAGAAATTCTCTGCAAATGCAACAGCAGCAGCAGCAAAGTTCCTCTAGTCCTTACGAAATATATCACAGCACACCAAATAAACATCAAATGCAGCAACAACAACAGCACAGCAGCAGTTTTTCACCTGGCAGTGTAGTAAGTACACGACATACATAATAAAAATAATTTAAAAGCTTCTCTTCTCCTCCTCTTTTCCTAGAAACGAATCTGCCTATGTAGTTTTGAGTTCTCTGCGCTTCAGTTTTATATTCTGGCCCGTCTCTCATTATTTACTAGTCCGCCAAAAATTTTCTTGGATAATGTCCAGTTTTAATTTCTAATGCGAAAAGCTCTCTTTGTTAAATTCTATTTATTAACATCTTTATAATTAATTCTTTTGATACCGAGAAATCATATGTGATAAAGAATTCATATTAGAAAGACTTTCAGTTTACTAAATTTGAAAAAAGTTAAGTTCAATAAAATCAAAACTTCATTTTATGTCCTTTAAACAGACAAGAGAGAGGGTTGACATTGACCACACTTGCCAATTCAATAGTATTTATTATCAGCGTGATAATAAATAATAAAAAAGGCAGATCGTGTTGTTGCATCTTTTATTTATTATTTTTTCACAGCTTTATCTTTGCCACTTTTAACCAAAAAGTAACATTTCCACTTTGAATATTCAATAGCCTTCTCACTCACCTTTACAAATAAATTCCATAACGCCGCCACCACCTCACGCCAACCGTTCGCAATACCAACAAAGTCAAGTGAAGTCGACAAACGTGCAACAGCTGTTGAAAAAAGGTTTCTCCATTTCACCCGATCGCAATAATTCGTCATCTTTGCTGGGTCATTCGGTACCCGCTACCCATGGCCTGTTAATGACCTCAAACGCATTGAGTCCCAGCAGCGGCAGCAGTGGTTTTGGCAGTACAAATGGTGCCAATATAAGTTCTGGTTCATCGAATGCACCCGTGATAAGCGTAAATAACGCTCGCAAGCAGTTCTATCAATCAAACGAAGGCAATACAATATCCAGGTTGTCCTCGTCGGCACCCACTCATTTAGGTCCGGCCGATATTTGGATGCGCAGAGAACCCAGACAGCATTTACTTTCTACCAGTTCCTTGGCCGAAGCCGAATCTTTTTCATCTCTCAGTACCGCTAGCGTTTTGTCACCTGATGGCCATGACTATTCGCAAGATGACGATGATGATATTTCAACCGATTATAACAGTGATCATTATGACGATTTTTCTTCCGATAATAACTCCGATATTGACGACGACAGTTCTACCATACATGGCCGTTCTCACTCTGGCAGCAGTCATCAGTTGTCATCTTCTAAGGGCAAGGAGAGATTCTTTTGGCAGTACAATGTTCAAGCCAAAGGACCCAAAGGCAAACGTTTGGTGTTTCAATCGAAATTGGAAGATCCTCATGTTTTAAATGAAGTCACCGATCCGGTATTCAGCCCTAATTGTTCTGTAAGAGGCATTAAAGTTTATAAGGTAATTTATTTTAAATTTTATTATATTTTTCTTACCGAAAAGAAGAATCACTATAAAATATATTTCCTCTTCATTCGTACAGCATAGTGGCAAGGCCCGCAAAGGTGATGGAAATGATTTGACACCTAATCCACGTAAATTGCATAATATTGGAAAAGAATTGGATCGTTTAAGTCGCACCATTAACGATATGACTCCCGTCTCCGAACTGCCCTTCAATGTGAGACCGAAATCGCGCAAAGAGAAAAATAAACTGGCTTCTCGTGCATGTCGTTTGAAAAAGAAGGCCCAGCATGAGGCAAATAAAATAAAACTATTTGGTTTGGAAATTGAGCACAGTAAGCATTTCGTCTATTTTCTTTCTTAAATTAGAATTTGATTTGCATTTGTTTAATCATTTCAGAACGTTTGATAAATGCTATTAGTGATCTTAAACAGAATCTAGCTTTCAAATATCGTCAACAAAATGCAGGTGAAAATGCCGAAGAAGTGGATCAACAAATTGAGAGAATTTATAAACACGCTATAGGTGAGTTGTTGCCTTTATACGCTGATCTAGTGTTGTCTCTAGAAAAGTTCGATAGAAAAAACTCGTTTCAAGTTTTGTTTTAAGTCAAGCGATTTTTTATATTAAAATTTCCGAATATTTGCAATGTTGCATTGATATAATGGCAATACATTTGCTCGGCATATTCGAACTTCGTGGCTTAGTTCGAAATGTCGGATCTAATAAAGGCTTAAAGATGTTGAATGCTTGATAAATGTGTAGAAGATATGTTTTGGAAATTAAAACAACTTCGAGAGTTCGAAACTCAACCGATCTTTATGAGCTTTATGAAAGAATCGAGAACAATAAGATATATAATATGAGAGCTTTTTTTAATTTTTTTTCGTTCAGATTATCTCATTAATGAATCAACCGATTTTGACCTGGTTAGTGATAATTGGCGTGGTTTTTTTTTAATGTCGAAAGCTGCTAGTCTGGAATCGATAGGTAAAAAGCTGTTTCAAGTTACTGAAGAAAATATTCTTAGTGTATTTTATTTTTTGAAATTTCTCAAAATCTACCTGTCGAATCGGTCCCTGTTCACAGGCTACATTTAAGTTTGTCAGAATTCTTTGCAACGCCACTTCAACTCCTTCAAGCTGTTCAAAAGTAAAAGTAACTCACATACACACACGCATGCTGATGTAGTAGTCAGGAAAGCTTTCTAGGAACTTCGAACCTTGAGATTTGATCATAATAAGCAAATAACAGCTAACATATTGTCTCCTTTTTCCTATTGACACTTTCTGTTGATTTATTCCATATTTTGTTAGTAATTTGAATGAGAAGTTTTGCTAGATTCTCCATGGAAATGGTGATACACAATACGGGGGGAATACTATGTATTTATTGTTATAATGTTGTTATTGTTTTCGAAAAATTATAAACAAAAAAGTTCTTAAAGTTAATGAAGTTTTGGAAAATAATATAATAATGTTTTTATTTTTGTTGTTTGTATATCCTCAGGTGGTTTAGCTATTGCTGGCAGTAGCACCGATTTTGTAAATAAAGTTTTGGAAAATGTTAAAAATGGTCAAGCCAGTGGCGGTTTGGAAGAACTCAGAAATACCTAAATAATCAAATACCTTAAAACTATACAAGAAACGAAAACTATAACATGGAAACTGTAACACAAGAGGCAAAACATATAATTTTTAAAAACTATTTTAAAAAACAACACAAAATACAAAAAGAAAGTGAAAAGAAAGAGGATGAAATCAAATATGAAATATAAAAGAGCAAAACGAAATCATAATACGAGTAATACAAACATTTTTGTAAAATGCTACCAGTTTTACCTGTTTTATTGAAAGAAAAGAAGAAAATTGTTTAAATATTATAGGTCTAATTCATAAAAAATATCCACAGAAATGTGTCAAATAAGAAGGTTATAAGCATAAAATATTTTTTGTGAATTATGCCTTGTATGTGTATAATTTTTAATTATGATTTTAAGCATTTGTTTGTTAAAGTTAAGTTTTTATTTTTAATTATTATTATTATTATTATTATTACTATTATTATTACCACTATTAATTGAATTTAGAAATTCTTAGAGTAAAGCTTCTGAATGCTTTCTGGGAGCCTTTTGGAAAAAAACTTTATTTTATTACTATTATTATTAATCATTTTTATTGTAAAAATATTTTGTTAATGTTTTGTTACTGGTAAGCTGAACTTCTTTAAGGGTCATTAAGTTTATTTTTTACTTATTTTTTAACAAATATTGCTTAGTTTACTTATGTACAAGTGTATAAATTGAATATGTAACATGTGAATGCATATATAAACATATTTATCTCTATTTATTTTAAGTTTTATATGATTGCAAATTCAATAAGAAATGAAAGTATATTCTTGTTTTGAAACTGCTAGTTCTAAAGCGCCTTACAATTTTGTAATAAAACTTTGAATTTGTATCATACGTTATAATTGAAAAACCTTTCGTTTCGATTAAGGGTTCTGTGAACAATAATTGTTTGATTAAACTTCAAACAATTTCCACAGATATTTCAATAAGTAAATGAATCGCAGTTTAATACAACTGGGATTTCAACCTAAAAATAATTGAGGAATGATTTCCGTATTTAAAAAAAATTAAGTGTGAAAATCTTTGTAAAAAATATCGTTTAAAGCCTTCTTCAATTTTCATTTATATTTTATGAAAACTGCTTTCATTTCCAGCATGTTATGGAATTATTCGAGCTACTATTCTTACAAAAGCCTTGCAGAACTAGTATCTTTAAAACAAGCAGTAACAATTCTCCTTGAGAAATAACTTTTGAAAAAACTATGAAAAACTGAATGAAGAAAAAGAAAAAAAATAAAAAATAAATAATCAGCAGCATAACGCACTAAAGGTTTTAAGTTTAACCTAAACTTTATATTTAAAAATATGCTGAAAACGGCATATATTCTATAAATATGTTACAACAAAAAAGAAATATAATTACATCCATAAGCATGTACTATATATAAATATTTAAAAATACTTATACATAAATACTATCTATATATACCTTTAGTTGATAAGTGTTTATGAAATTATAAGTGAATGAACAGAAAAGAAAACAAACATTTATGAAATACATATTTTTACAAGGTGATATATTTTTAATTTTTTTTTCTATATTATTTTAAGTTTAGAATATTATTTCTATATATTTTATTATTATTACTATTATTATTTAAGAGTGTTAACTAAAATTAAAAGTAAAGTTACATATAATTATTATTATTATTATTTTAATACATTCATAATTTTATAAATAAACAAAACAATATTTAATACGGAAACATTGAAAGAAAAGAAGAATAAAAAAATACCATAAAAGAATGCACAAGGTTGGCGGTGTTATCCTTTCTATGTTGTAAAAATCTTACAAAACTTTTATGAAATTGTTGTTAATATTCGGTGTGATAAAAATTATATGGAAAAGAATAGCAACAACAATTCCATATGGAAAGCTTAACACATAGAATCGTTACCACTGCTTAATGCAACTAAAAACGCTTGCGAATTCTTTTAATATTATTTTATTTAATTTTAATTGTTTTTACATTACAATTATGTTATGTTTGAAATTATTTTTATTGCTTTTTCCTTTAAGTTTTTCAATATTGAATTTAAATATATTTTCCAGCAACTAACTGTCTGCCTTACAGTGTCACCCGATATCGAGATGTCCAATAAATATATAGCAAGTAAAAGCAAAAGCAAAATTTTAGAATTTGTTTCTGTTTAAAATGTAATTGTGGAACAGAACGATATCTGGTGATGTCAAGGGGCAGGCAGTCCAATGAAGATTTACTATGCATATTAAATATTCATGCCAGTTTTATTGTTTGTTGAAGCCTTCCAAAAATGAAAACATTTGAAGATGTAAAATATGAATAGGAACTACTAACGTATTTAATTTTTCCTTGTAATTTCTTCGCTATGGAAAAACTCCTCCGGTTGTGAAATCCTCGGTTTACCAATTTTTCGCCAATACAGAAAAAGTGAGAAATCGCCTGGGAATGGAAAAAGAGATTAAACCTGTCAGAAATTATTATTCAGTGAATATGTTGCTATCATACAATAACTTATTAATGAAAGGTTCACATATCGGCCATATTTTTCTTCTTGTATAAAAAATTACAGGCAATTCGAAATAATATCCCATGTAGAAATGGGAAATTGAATTAATGTGTGATGCAGTCGACTTCAACTTTGACATCCTGATCTCTTACAAATTGTCGAACATCATGAATATATTTTGCCATC
Source organism: Linnaemya vulpina (assembly GCA_963675445.1). NCBI lineage: Eukaryota > Metazoa > Arthropoda > Insecta > Diptera > Tachinidae > Linnaemya > Linnaemya vulpina. Next base: position 106,422,347 of record OY776277.1, read on the forward strand.
AAAATGTTTCCCGTTTCCCTAAATTTGGAATCGTGAATAAATTCTCCTTGAACTATTTCATGCTTATACAAAGTTCGTATGATCGAAAATTATCTTTTTCACTTTTTTCATTAATAAATCCACTTTATTTTTACTGGGGATCAGAACAGTACATGCAAGTAGTTCATCATATAACTCCAATATTACTTTTCGAAATTTATTTTATGTTCCAGAGAAAATGAGCTTTTTTTCTTTAAAGTTTTAACTATCGTAATCAGGCTGATTATGGAGGCGTAAAGTTTTGAAAAAATTTTATGAAAATTTAAATGCAAAGACATGAGACATCAGAGAGTATAGAATAGAAATAAAATTTGAAGTGCAAAACATTATCGTTAAGAGTAAAGCTCATGCTTTTGCCAATTGTGTTTCGAAGACCACGCTGTCAAACAATTCTATAATTGTGTTTCGAAAATGTTGTCTTTTGAATTGAAATGCATGGTAACCTCTAGTCCGGCTATTCATATTTTATTTGTTGTATTTATTTTCACTTTATTTCCATTTTGTTTAAATGTATATATTTTTTTATATATTTTGCAACGAATTGTGTTCAAATTAACCTGCGTAAAAATTGTGTAAATTTTATTTAAGAAAATTAAGAAAAAACAAACTTTAATATTCTATATGTTTCTATTAGAATTTCGTAGTGTATTCGTTTTCTTTAACTGCAAAAAAATTCTCTATTAAAAATTAATAATTACCTAGAATTAAGAAAAGAAAAACAAACAGATTCTCTACAAGTACCTTAAAGGGCTCAGAAACAAATTTTCCAAAAATTTTAATATACTTTTGAAATAAAATGCAACTCTTTAAGATAAGTTTATGGATTGAAAAAAAAAACAAAACAAGAAATACTATCCAACAGTTAAGTGATGAAAAGCAAAAGTTTAAAACTTTATTAGTGGTTAAAGAATGCTTAAGCAAATGAAAAAGAGAGAACTATTTATAAAAAAACAAAAAAACAAAAATATATGAAAAAAAATGGAATTTGAATTGTAAATGAAACGAATTAGTTTTTAGGTTAGTAATTATAACAAATTTTTGAATTGATAAATTACAAAATGCTTGAAAATCGAATGCATCATTATAATGTTTTTGTGTATAAGAACTATTTAACTACACAAGAATTAAATTTTAGTTAGGAATATCAAATTTGTAGACGACCTTGTTCTTAATGGAATTCTTTTCAAATATATTTAAAAAAAATTTATTAAACGAATTTTGTTTGTTGCCTAAAAAACGAAATTGGTTTAATTAATTTTACGTAAATTTGAAACATTTTATTATGAATAAAGTTTTTAAATGGTAGTGTGTTTGTGTACTTGATGATAATTTGTAATGATGTTTGTAAATTATTTACAAAATTTTACTTTCAAATACTAGTTTTCCTCTTAGTATTTAACCAAAAATTGTGGCTAATGATTTTGGTTTTGGCAAAGTACGCAAACAAAATAATGTAAATATTTTAAGTGTTTTTGATTTAAATATTCTGAATATTTCATACTACATCCATGCATACATACATTTTTATTTATTATATTAGGGGCATTCAAATGGTAGTCAATTAATAAAAATTAAAAACAGTAAATATTTTACATCAAAATTAAAAAAAATAAAAATCAACGGAGGATTGGGTCAGAGTGGAACATTTTTTACACTTTGTTAAAAAAATGGCAATTTCTCTTTTAATAGCAGGGAATTTATTGAAAACTAATCTCGCATACCGTTCCAAAACTAATTTTTGTTTCAAAATTTCGCTTTAAGTGCTGCTGTTACAAAAAATTTTATTATTTATTTGTGACAAACACTTCCAAACAGTTCCATATTAACTGATTTATATAAAATATATGTATATAATTTGAAAAGTTGTTTTTTTTGCATTTTTTTACCCATTTGTTAAAATCTGTTATTTTGTTTCACTCCGAAAAAACGGCCGACAATATATTGATTTTAACATATCGAATTCAAAAATTTGTCTGCATATCTACACAAAAATTACTTTTAAATGACTTGGGTTTCATCAATACTGGTGGGCAGGAAGATACTTAAAAGTGTACCACAAGGGAACGTGTAGGAAGAGCTATTGTTTGAAACTTTTCGCAAAGCACTCTAATATATTAAGATTTTATTTAAATTTTAAAATATCATTATAATATGAATTATTAGCGTACCGCTTGAATGCCCCTAATTTTATTGTTTTAGTTTGAAATTGAAAAAAAACATGAATTTTGCTAAAGCAGTGTTCGGTATAAATCTTCTAAGAAATATATAAATTTTGGCATCATTTTAAATGTCATCCAATTTGTCTTGTCATAGGAAATGTTGGTTAGTCTTTAGAGAAAAAGATATTTTAAAAAATTTGTAATCTACCCTATTGCCGTATTACAAAGTAACCCCCTTAATATGAATTAAAAGCCCCAAAAAAAACTTGACCTACACACCAGCCACGGGGAACTTGTTACCGCGAATTTCAAGGGAGCATGTACACTCGCTATCAATATCACGTGAATGTAGAATAAGGAAGAAGATTTCGAATATAAACAAGAAATAAGGATCTTAAACTATAAGTGAAATAAAAATTAATCAAATTTAAGTTTAACTTTGAATAAACATAAATTTGTGCTGAAATTTAAACGTTTTCGAGTGCAAATGAAAAGTGGTGCTTTTTAAAAAGTGAAAATGCCAAGAATCGGATCCCTTGTTTTATTACAAGTGGATGAAATACGTCAACAGCGAATATATCATTGCGCTTGTTGCTTATTATTTTCTGCTTATCCAAAGCTGAAAGAATTGTCTAAACCATCCAGCCAGTCCTTGAATCGCTACCTAACAAGAGCTTTGGGTCTGCCCCCCGTTGGCTTATCACCGGGCATATGGAATTGTTTTGGGCATATCCACACGTGTTGCAACTCATTTTTGTATGTATAAAACTGGTCTATTTTTTAAAATAAAACCTGAAACATCGATATCGATGGAAATTTCTATTTAAATTGTATTGAAATTTCGATAGATATATAATGCGCCAATTTGGCTCCTGCATTATTTATTTTTAACATGCAGTATCAAATAAACTACACAAGCGGTTTCGCAAGCAAGACGGGATTGGATGCTCGTTCAAACCTGTAGCTTCGTACATGCCGGCCTTGGAGAAAAATCATATAATTCAGATATTTGGACAACATATTGAATGTGCCACAAGGCGCAATGAAAACGCTGTGCTTGTACGTACGACTTTTGCGTAGTCTGTAAGCAAAGGAAAAGAAATCGGTTGTATAGTTTATTTGGCCCTTAAGTTCTTTTCAATTCCTGCCTTTGCTCGTTACACAACCCATAAAAAACAACTGTCGTCTTTTCACCAGTGAAAAGAATAAAAACAGAACACAGGCAATTTTTAACGTTTATTTACTACTATTATGCTAGGAAGCCACGAAGAAAAAACAAATATTGTGAATATCTATATAGAAATACCTTTCAAGCGATATATATCTGAACCTAAAAGTGTACCACAAAAAATTTTGCACAGTGTATATAATACATATATCAGATAGGGATACTACAGAGCATGCTATTCACATCAATTTAAAAAAAACGAGCGTAATTGAAATAAAGAACTCTTCACGGTAGCAGTTTTGGCCAAAGTTGTTGAGGATAAGAATTCTTGCCCAATATTTATGTATCCTGAGTTCATTTCACTTTAATGTATTAGTGAAAGTTGTTGATCTATACTTTAGCAAAATTTATGTCCTTCATTTGAAAATATTTTGCAAAAATAAAGCACGTAAGTTCCTGTGAAAAAATGTACAAAATTTATAATATCGAAAATTTAAATTAAAAACAAAATTATTTTTCGAAACTAAAAAGGAAATTATTATTTTAATCAAAAAATTACTTAAGAGAGTTTGAAAGAAATTTATGTTTTAACAAAAATTAATTGATCCAATTACGGATGGCGACCGGAACTCAGTTGGGTTGATAGTTGTTGCTTTAATGTTTACACAAAATCGGTACCTCAGTTTTATTTGCTTTTTGTCGCAATCAAGCATTTGCGGTTATGGAAAGGGCGGCTACCCAACCGAATTTCGTTTGTAATCCATAAACAAGAATACAAATTTTAAATTTCAAGTCCAGCTTTTAATTCTGTGCAAAATCAAAAATATTTGCATACTTTAAGGAGAGTCAAAAACAAATATTTTTGTAGAAAATACTAAATAAAACTTTTAATAAAACACATGCTTTGTAACGACTTTATGTAGTTGTACAACAAAGTTAAAATAAAACAGTCAGTCCTGCGATATTGAAGAATAGGTTATTTATTATACGGTGTTCAGACAAGCCTTTTATTTTCATTACACCAGTATTCAATTTATTGACAAACAATATTGTTTGTACTCTTGAGGTCTGGAGTTCAAATCTGGGAATATGAGTTTTTTTTTTTTTTTTTCTTTACATTCCATGTTGGTGATAAATCTATAAGTAATAAATTTAAACTCTTGTCATGCAGAATTTCTTATTGAGTCAATAAAATATTCACTTTATTGACATAACTTTCGTCCTCTTTACATATAAAAAATTTAGTTCATTCAATTATGATATGTTGATATTCCTAAGGGTCTCAGGTTCAAATCCAGCAATTTTAATTATTATTTTTGCTTTTTGTTTTCCAATTTCCACATTCTTAATAAATTTATTATGTATAAATTTAACTTCAACCTGGCTCAACATTTTTGTTTATAGCTTCTTGTTTTTGTAATATATTCGGAGGTAAATCTCGACTTGCTTATTCAATGATCACTATTTGCAATTGTTGCGATGAGCTCAATAAAGTTGCATGTCTGAACACTATTTTTCATAAAACCTTTTTTATTGAATTATTTTGAATAATTCATACAAACATTTAGAAACAACTAAATGCAGAAAATACTTAAATTAAAATAGAACGCGAAATAAAATAATAAAAAATTTCGTCAATTTTCAGTTCAAAGTTATTATTTCAAATATCAATTACATATAAATATATTCTATTTTAATATTAAGAAAACATTTATAAAAACAAACTTTCAAGTTACAAAATTGCCAACCAAAAAACTTTAACAAAAAAATACATTTACAAAAAGAAAAATCCAGAACAATACTCGTATATACATATATATTAAATATTTATCAATTAGCATCTAAAACTTTCAAAATGACCAAAAACCCTTTAAATAGATTTATTTTTTCGAAAACTAAATTTTGAACACAACAAAAATGAAATACAAATTTTATATTTTTAAATGTGCTTTAAATAAATGTGCTTCATCAAAGAAATTATTTATTTACATACAAATTTTATATAATAACTAACTCTTAAGTATACATACAAACCTACACATATAAATGATTATCTCTAAGAAATAATATACAATATTGAAAAGCAAATGTAAAGGAAAAAATAATTTCAGCGGTATTCAGTATTAATGGAAAATAGTGTGGCAACATGGTTCAAATAGAAAAAAGTTTTAGAATCATCGGCCTTATTATGATTGTCGTACTCGTCACGCAATTGACAGAACATGACAGAGCTTGTCATGGAGTCGTTGTTGGCAGTCTATAAAAACCATTAAAGAGCATTTAATAATACTGAAATCAGCTACAATTGATTGCAGAAAAATATGCTTAAATATATAAATTACGAGTGTTACAACCTGCCCTCCAAAGGAAATGAAAAATTTCATAAGAATTACACAAAATCATGATATATTTTTATAACCATTTTGTGAAAGTTTCTTCTCTTTTAATCTATTTCAGTTATTTGTAAATATATTTTTATTTTTATTTTTTTAAGTTTCTTGTTTTGTTAATTTTATTCATAAAATTAATGATTTTTTGAAGTTTTCCATTTTGTTATCGTTATTCTCAATATTTCGTCATCGGATTTATTAAAATATTTTACAAGTGAGGACAAGTGATCTATTGTGGAGAAAAATCCACAATTCCTTATATTATGTTTTAGGTCAGATTCATCTCGCGTTCAAATCCCTTGCCAATTAATTTCTTTTAATATATCTAACAATTTTTTTTAAATCCATTCTTTTCCTTTTGAAATTTATATTATATTCTTTGAAAATTCATTTTTTCCTTTTGGAATTAATTTTTTAAGAGCTAAAATTTTCATGTGATTATTTTATAAATCGAAACAATTAATGTGAGCTTTTCAACAATTTAGTGAAAAATAAAAAAAAACATGCCATAAAAACAGGTTTCTGAGATATTTCGCAACAATTTAAGTTGGAAAAAACCAATAAAGATTAAGAACAAACACAACAAAAATAATTTGGAAAACAAACTACCTCAAAGTAATATACAAAAATACTTATATCAAATATAAATGAAAATAACTGAAACACAAGGAAGTTATTTATTTATAACAAGCAAATACATATAAGAAAATAAAACATTTTTTAAAACTACAATTATTTTTTGCTAATACATTGATGTGATAATTTTATTGATTTTTTTCATATACATGCATATACATAATTCAAAGAAATAAATTTAATACACCAAAAAAAAAAAAAAAAAAAGAAAGAAGAAAAAATCAATAAAAATAAAACAAAATGTTTTTATTACTTTTTAAAAATTAAGCAAAAACATTTAAAATTGTACTTACTGTGTTGGAAAAAATTTCAAATTTTTATTAACTTTAAGAGTATATTTATAAGAAAACAAACAAACAAACAAACAAACAAACAAACAAAACACACAAACAATTTATAACATACCTATTTAATAAAATTAAAAACCTCATTGTAATAACAACTATATATTCTTAAAATAAAATAAAACCGATCTTAAAACTGGGTATGAAAATCAGCGTTTCATTTAAAACAGAACCAATCAGATACCGCAATTATAAATATGTAAAATAAATCATGAAAGCAAAGTAATAAATAAAAACTATGTGTATATATGTAAATTCTTAAAGAATTTTAGCAAAAAAATGTGGAACGCTTCACGATTTTGCGTGTCATCCTTGCGCAGGGGCCATGCTAATCTTCTCTGTATCGTTCCAATTTTAGTATATGTTCTGCCGAAGCAAGAACAAATGTTGTGGTTTAATTGTTGTATATATACTTGAAATAACAAAAAAAAGAATACGAGAAGTGCGTATAAGTAACAACACATTAATAATAATTATTCACAATTCATAGTGGTGTGTTTTATTCAGCAGTCTAATAATATATATTAAGTAAAAGAAAGATGCCGGATCAGAAGAAAGTTATACCTAAAGCGAGGGTAGTTGAAACACACAATGTTGGATATGTTTAATACTCTTTATCATGATGATTCACTGTTTACATTAAATTTCCTAAAGCAAAGCATGTTTTTGTTTTACGTGTCAAGAAATTTGTGCGGTGAATCAAAAAGCTGACCCATTTCAAGCAAAATGGCACATATTCAACAGATGCTACAATGAGTTGTCCGATAAAACGATATGATTTGTGCAATATCATATAACGCAGAAGGTTAGCTAACTATTACCTTTTTGCGTGTTATTTATTACCGACGCTTTTTATGTATTTTATATGATTATTGTGTCTAAATAATATAATATAAAATAAGCTCAAACTCAAACATGTCTATTAATTATATATATTTCATAGTTATGATAAATACCTTTGAAAAAGTATATTTATTATATCTTATCTATGTATTTACACAAAGCTAAGCATGTCATGAAGTACGCTGTGTAGCAGGACGGTACTCAAAGCGTAAAAATCTTAGCAAGCGTACGGTGCGGAATGAGTACATCGAGCTCAAATGCTTTGGAGCATAAATGTAAATGGATATAGTATGTCTTAGTAAGATAAGTTAAGACCGATTAAGATATTTATCTGCTGGCATGAATATAAAATCGTCAGTGTCGCCTTTAGTATAGACAATAAAATCTGTATACGAAATAAATAGCTCGCCAGTTTCACTACATAATTTCATTTATTTTTCATCTATTTTGTATATTATGGCCATTTAAAAAAAAAGTATGCACATGCTTATTTTCAATATAAATCGTAACATTTTATGTGACATCTTCAATGCAAGTATATATACATATTGTTCATTAGCTTATGCACATATACCAAAGATGTTAAGCACTTTAATACCAACAAGCGTTTAGTAATATTGTGTAATATAAAATACTTTACAGTCTGGCACTACTAGAATCGGCAGCACGAACTCTAGATGGCTGGCATCACTACACGCTGAATTATAATCAAAATGCAACTCTGTATATGAAACTCACCACCGAAATGAAATGCAACCATGTTTGTTATTCTCAGTGCTGCAATGCAGGCGTTTTGTTTATGCACACTTGCATATCAAAATATGTGCATTTGAGGGATATATATTATTGGGTTAATATGTTTAGTTTTGAATAACATTAATATTTATTATATTCATACATACATCTGCAAATAGGAAACAAATGATTCTTTAGAAGAAATTGGAAGAAAGTTTTCTTTTCCACAATTGTTTCATGATTGCAATTTGGCGTTTATGTTTTAATGCACAGGTTGGTGTTATTTTTTTTTCAATGTTGCATCACTTGTCATTGCATTATGCTGAATGCAATATTGCATTTATAACTTTCGTATTCTTTTTTCTTTTAATTTCGATATATATACCAGGAATCTTTCACATATAGTATATAAGAAACGTGTGACGTGAAGAGGAGGTGTGCTGGTGGTGTAATGGGGACGAACGTGGTTGCAGATGTGTGAGGTAAATTTGATTTGAATTGTTGAAATATATACATACTTAACAAATATAATAATAATAATAATAATAAAATTAAAATCACTTGCTGGTGAATTAGTTAGTTCTAGTGCTTTCCACCACATCACCTCTCAACCGAGCTTTAGCACGTGAATAGTGACACGCGCTGCGCTGTCTTCTCACTAGCAGAGAAACGCTGTTCTGTTGTTGTTGTTGGAATGTTTTCAATAAGTAGTTTCCTTTATTTATCATTAAAAAATGTAGTATTTTTTATTAAAAAAAGTCTTGGTTTTGTTGAACAGGATTTCTGGGCTAAAAACAATTGTCAAAGGGGTGAAATAAGGGCAAAGGGTGATTTTCCGTCGCCTTTTCGTATTTTCTGTCGTATTTTTTATCAATGGAATGACAAAAGGAGTGCTTACTTCCATGTATATTGCATGTGGAAGTGTATATAATATACTTGTCGTCATTGGGGTTAACTTATGGTCAATAATAGATGAGTGACAACTGACTCAAAAGCTAACTAACGCATTTCCCAATGTTTAACCCTTCTATTCAGTATTTCAATCATTGTCTGTCTGCAAAATGACCATCATTTTATTTATAATTGATAAAATTCCACTAAACAAACGGTAAACTGCCAACTGTTCAAAAATAATAAAGAAAACACGAGATCTACTAGGAGAGAAGAATCTCAAAATTCGGCTGCGTGAAAAGCCAAATGCAATACATTTTTTATCTAATCAATCACACAATCTATCTATTTACTTTCTCACACAACCTTCTCTTACCACTCGTAGGTGAGGTGAGGTGAGGTGAATTTAGCTTCATTTCTATTTATTTTCGATTAATGCATCACACCACGCTAAAAAACCATTTTTAACCAAGCATTGAACTGCGGACCTTCTGACTTGAGAGCTACTACATGTCACATCAGCCACCGATCACTTAATTAATCTACTGACTTAAATTGGGTTTTATTCATTAACTAAGCAAAGCTATTCAGCTATAGCTGAGTTAACCAACAGCTACTACATATAATCAAACAAGGAATTTGCTTTAAAAATTTTTAATGAAATCAAATATGATGTAACAGTTGAATATTCACAAATATTATTTTACTATTTGCGCCAGGAATAAAGAAGATATTTTTCAGAATCAATTTATTATGCTAAATATGTGCCTACAATCAAAACTTTGTTTGCATGTGAGTGTTTCTTTATTTTCATAAGGGTTGCTGGTTAATTTTTGTCTACCAATTGCATACATATTGTGAATTTTATTGTGTGGATTGTGTATTCGATTTTAAATATTTTCGACTACCAAGTTCTCGAATTCTTTTTTCTTTAATTTTACGTACAAATAGCAAGTTTAAAGACACACATTCGTTCTTGCTTCGGCAGAACATATACTAAAATTGGAACGATACAGAGAAGATTAGCATGGCCCCTGCGCAAGGATGACACGCAAAATCGTGAAGCGTTCCACATTTTTTTGCTAATTTTTTTTTTTAAATTAATATACATATTAATAAACTATATACGGAATATATTTATGTGTTGCGTTTTTAAAAACACTCTTGAAACAAGGTTTTGTATGACACTGAAATTATTTATTATTTTTTATTTGATTTCTAATTATTCTTGACATTTTAGTATAATAATAATTTCTTAACTTGAGGTCTATATAAAATGCGTCAAGTATTCTTCACATCTTGACTGCTTTGGTTTTCGCCATTTAAATTAAATTATTGCATTTCAATAGTTTTAATATAAATTTATTAATTTGTGACAGGCAGTTTTTTTATGATAATAACTTTAAATATATAAAAAATGTTACAAAACAATAATAGACATAAAAATAAATATATGTATATAAAATTAAGTTTACACTTAGAGTTTTAGACAAATAGAAAATATTTATCAGGAAAATTAAAGAAAACTAAAAATTTTGAAAAAGTTTTTTGTAAAATTATCAAAAGACAACTTTTGGTATTATTTATATAAATATATATATTTAATTCTTTGTTAATTTGTATTAAAAATAATAAAAGTTTTTTTTAATGAGATTACAATACCAATAAAGTTGAAAATTTAGTCATGTTTGTGTTCTGGCTGCAAATCAAACCAAGAATTCAAACCCTCTTCAGAGATTTCTGGATCATTTAGAGGAATTTTAATCTAAAAATGGATATGAAAAGAATATTTATGTAAAATTATTAAAATCTTAGCAGTTAAGATATATTTAATAAGTATAAAAAATCATCTTGTTTAAAAATAAAGATGGCAAAATAGAGATAATGATAGCAAAATATCAACTTTTTTTATATAAAAACAAATTTTTTTAAATATACAAAAAATTTTCAAAAAAAGTTCAATCAAATGTTATTTTCTAAAATTATTTGAAGAAAAATTTTTTCAATTCACAAAAACAAAAAAAATATTTTTTGTCAAAATTTGTTATTTTCTAAGTAAATAGTACTGCGATGGAATTTGTGTTGCTTAAGAGTACTTTAGAAATTATTATAAAAATGTGTTCTTATCTGAATGCTACAAAGAAAATATCCTTTTTGTTGCTGTTGATTATATTAATTATTTGCACTGTCCGCAAAGGTGGTTGTTTAAATTCCAGTAACATATATTTTCAAATCGATGGGCGTTGTGAATACATTTGCCTTTAAATATGCATATTTTTTATAATTCTCATATTCTTTTTTCTTTAATTTTACGTACAAATACCAAGTTTAAAGACACACTTTCGTTCTTGCTTCGGCAGAACATATACTAAAATTGGAACGATACAGAGAAGATTAGCATGGCCCCTGCGCAAGGATGACACGCAAAATCGTGAAGCGTTCCACATTTTTTAGTTATCATTTATTTAATTTTACAATAATGAACATAAGAAAACTTTTTTATTTATTTTCTTTTTTCCTAGTTCTGTTTTCTAGTTTCAACTGAAAAATTTTGGTGGGTCAGATGTTCAAATCCGCTATAAGTATAATGAAAGTAAACTATTTCTTCTCTAATAGTATTTTTTTTACTTCCAATAAAAAAATAATTTTAATCGAGCTGATTCCGAAATCTTAGAAAAAAGGGAATCAATATCAAAATCACCCATAACAATATAAAATGTATTTGAAATTTATTTTAAAAATATTGTGTATGAAAATTAAAAAAATATAGACATTTCAAACTCATTATAAAAATTAAGAATGTGAATTAAATTGTAAATTTTTAGTTCCTGCTGTGTCAATTAATTATTTTAAAACATATAAAACACAAAGCAGGTTAAGTGTATTGAATTGTTTTATAAAACCCTTCAAGTGATTTGATGTCGTGATTAGAATTCAACTACTCCTGCTAATTCGAAGCAACTTTTTATTGATTTCAAATCACTTCACTAAAGCGTGATTTATAGAATACTCGTGATAGATAACAATTTTAAATTTAAATTTTACAGCATGCATGTTTTAATTATTCAATCAATATTCACTTTATTGACAAACTTAATTTAGAGGTTGACGTCTAAAAAAAAATAATCGTTTATATCCATGAAGCCTTCAATTCAAATTCGCGATTTTATTTTATAATATTAATAAAGTTTAATTTATGTTGGCTTGATTTTTCGTTTATGTTCTTGCCTTTGTTTCATTACTAATTTAAAAATTAAAATTAATAAAAAAAAAAAATTATAATAATAAAATATAAAAAATCCCCAGATTTGAACTCAAGGCCCTTAAAACAATTTTGCTTTTTTTAATTATCACTCGACAATTTATGGATGTGAACAGCCAGCAAATTATATCAATTAAGTGAATATTGAGTCAATACAAAAGCGTATATCTGAAGCACCGTTTAATTTTACTTACCATTCCAATAATTGGACTTCCGCCTGAAAGGAAACCCTTTTGGGTGCAAACCGTCACCTCCAGTTCAGATTGAATTAGTTCGGCGCTTGATATTAAATATTCAAATGTGGCATCGTATACCGGATTACAATTGTCCTTAACCACAACAGTTTTACGCTTCGATTCTTTGTTACGAGCTGGCAATAAGTACAGTTTCACATACGGATCTGGTATATTGGAGGGATCCCTCAAGGGGATATTCATTATTTTGTGTATAGTAATAAAGAGTTTTTGCCGCTGCACCATATAATGCAGAGACAGTTGGATGCGACCCAAACGATATTCACCCGGCGAGGAGGTAACATCGGGTACACGATGTGTTAATACCGAATCACCGCCTATTAAGGCGGCCGTAAAAGGTTTTGGACTACGAGGGGGTGTTGTCGATTGTAGGTTGGCAGAAGTGGAGACTTTTAAGTTGGGCTCTTCTTCGGTCAAAGGCGATTCGTTAGAAGAAATGCGACTAGATTGAGATTGCAACTCCTGTAAATGAGTAAAAGAATGGGAATTATTAATAATAATAATAATTAAAGGGATTGAGTAGTAAAATTACTTTGGGTGAAGTTTTTTCTTGTATACTGGGCGTCTTGCTGACAGATGTGGTGCGCGATAATTGCGGATGTTGTGTGGTTTCGGGATTGTCTGGATCCTCTACGATTTCGGGTTTTTTCAAAATCCTCAAAGACAACGACATTATGAGTTTCGATTCGGGTCCAGATTTTTGTATTTGGAAAGGTTGCGAAACAACTTCCATATTCTCTTTATTCATTAGAGCAGCGATAACGTAACCAAATTGACCGATTTCATTGCCGGTCTTTTGATCGAATATTCTTATTTGTAACGTATCATTTTCAGGATTGCTAACTAAAAAGGTGAAGCCTTGCTCCCACACTGGCGAATCGTCACGCATAATCATGGCTGTCTGTTGTTTCTGTTTGCCCACGCTGCACACCAAATAGGGATCGGGCTTCGAGTGCACACGAGCTTGCTTGAGATTCTTGCACGAGTCAATGAAGACGGTTAATAAGGCCGTACTCATGGATGTGACTCGGAGTAGTTGGGTTTCCAGTAGAGCCGCTTGTAGGTCTGCAGGATCGGCGGTCAGTTTGTACCACTGCAAGCGTACATGCAGCAGGCCGTGTTTGGCGTTTTCCAAAGTCAACCACTAAAATGATATTTAAAATTTTAAGCTGAAATTAATTAAATATTTCGACAACTCACCGTGTCCACTACGCCCCTCTTAACCGCATTGATGATTTCGATGGACGCTCTGGAAATATGTAACAAACAAATACATCAATTTCTTTAAACATTTTGAGCAGGAGTTTTTAAATAAAATAAATTGGAACAAAAAAATTTCTTTTTCTAATTAAAATGTCTCTAGTTAGTAATTAACTAATTTGGTTAATAACAGAATGAGTATAATTTAGGAAAAAAAACACTTGGAACGCTTCACGATACACAGTGATTATCGTTCCCATTCTGGTACATGTTTTGCCGAAGCAAAAGGAAAAAGCAATACGAGAGTGTTAGAAGAAATTGCTGTTGACGAAAAGTCATTGCGAGGAAAATGTGGCTGATGCAGACATTTTTCAGGTAAATTTTCGGAGAGAAAAGTGAAATATTATTATTATTATTATTATTATTTTTCTTAAGGCAGCTTTGAAGGCATGATCGTGTGAGGATTTTTATTGCATGAGTGAGACAGACAGATTTTGCAGAAAAGTGAGTTTTTTTTAAATTTCAATGTGGAATATTTTAATTTATAAAAAAAACTATTTGCGAAGCTACAGATTTTCTTTTGCTGAAATATAAAATTTGATTGTGACTGATAAATATTCAATTTTATATAAATTGTCGATTTAAAAAAGTTCTATTATGTTTCAGTGACAGTTCTTTTCTTTCGTAAAGAGAGTTCTGATTTTATTTTTGCCAATCTTTTTGGTGTAAATTGCAAAAATAAAGTAGATAAAATAAATTAAAAAAATATATATAAAAAATTGCAAAAGTTTTCTACAGCAGTTAAATACACTTTATTAGTGGATGTTTTTTTTTTAGAGAACGCTTAATTTCTTATTCCAGATTTGCTAGTTTTCTACCGGGTTTTTTTTCGAGCCGGTATTAATTTTTAATGTTTTGAAAATACTACCTTTTCATGTTACTGAGGTAGTTGTTATTTTTAGAAAAAAAATTATATAATAAACAAACTTTGCATGAATGTATTCTCTATACAGGACTAATTAAGACAATTCATTATTTAAGGCCGAGTTCAAATCCCCGATATATTTAATAATTTTTGCTTTTTATTGAATTAGACTTTTTAAATCTTTTTAATTTCTCGGTTTTTTTAAGATTCCCTGGCTAAGATTCGCAGCGGTAGATTTCGAATGGAAAAATTCAGGAGACTATTGTTCCTTTTTTAAAATCATTCAATTATCTAAGTGAATACAAAAAAGCTTATATTCTATTTCGTTAAAAAATTTTAATTAAAAAGCTTACATTTCTACTTATTACAACTAAACACTAAAAAATATATTAAAAAAAATCACCGCGCAGATTTGAACTTGAGACCTCATGGATACAAACAATAAATTATTTCCGTTAACGAACGTTAATCGAACAGGAACATTATTTTATCGATACAATTTATTTAAAATGAATATTTTCTATAGTTTCTTGTTTATGAAAAAATACAATGAAATATTGATTGATTTCTTTTCCCTTCAGTCAAATTTGCAGATTTTAAAGAAAATTCTCTTTAACTCACAACCGGAAAACTTGACTAGTTTTTCAGAACACAAAGAAATAAACTGCTGGTGTATTTATTAACAAAATTCAATACAAATAAAATTTATTTTTTTAAGACTTATTATTTTAAGTTTAGAGATTAAAAACCAAATTGTGTTTATTTGAAGGACTGCATGGACTTATACACGCAAGTGTTACAACAATTGGCTCTTTTGTTAAGGCCGAGGCCCAGAAAATATGTCGTACGTTATGTGTCATCTTTCCCAACTGGCGTATAAAATTAAATACCAGTTTTCCTAGCAGCCCTGTTGGAAAAGGCAACGCACAACGTGCGTAACAGATTCTATCTGCCGCGGTCTTAACGCTTTATAATTTACCTGTTTTTATTTTGCGTTTAAATCTACATTTTCCGAAATAATTCGCTTAAATGATCAATCCCCTTTATTCGGTAACTACTTGTCAATGTCACCTCAAGACAATATGAAAAATTGAAAATTTAACTACTCCTTCTAATTAAATACTTCTGGCAGCCTGTGACTTGTCTCTAGAGAGTTGAATATAAAAAGAGGCTGTCAGTTGCTAAAGAAAAGGAGTGCAGCAGTATTTCGCTCTTCATATTGTCTTGACCTGACGTCGACAGAGAGTTACAGAATAAGGCGAAAAAAAAATTATATTATAGAAGAAAAGTTCCCACCTTCCTAAGGACTCATCATCACCAGTACGATCCCAGTCAAATAAACGAAAACCGATGACAGTTAGTTGGGTTACTTCCACCATGGCCTTTATTATTTTGATTAATTAATTCAGATTTTTAATAGATTTTTATAGTTTTTTTTTTGATTTGAAATGTCAGCGTATAGAGAGAAAAAGACAACAACACATGAACACAGAAATAATTTAGACGTGAATTTCAATATTTGAATTATTAAATGGAGAGACAAATTTTCTTTTAGACAAACAGGGTGCAGTTTGTGCGTGATTTGCATAACCAATAAAATCGTTGCAGACACAATATCGTGGAGTGACATTTCACAAAAAGAGTGCTTAGAATTTTGCAGAAACGGAAAGTGAGATATTTATGAAAAACATGCGTTTTAGAGCGGAGCACGAAACGCAGCCAAATGTAAACATAACAGTGACAGCACAAGACAGTGAGAGAGAGAGAGAGAGAGAGAGAGAGAGGGAGTTAAGGAGGATTTATGATCTATGAACTACTGAAATAAAATTAATGTTAGTAAGAGTGGACCAAAAGTTTTATTTTAGTTTTACTACAACATGCATGAGTGGCTACTGAATGGGGTTTCTGGGCCAGGGCCTTTAGAATTTGTAAATATTGGAAAAAAACATGCTTCTCAGATTAGTTCTAGTCATACACCACCTGCCCAATGGATCATCTTTTTGTACACCGGAATCCCATAAATCAGAATCCCATAATTTAAATACCACCTCTTGGCCTATGGGAGAATTAACAATGGCCTAGAGAAAAGTTGCAATAGTTTTTACACAATCTTCAAGATAATTTTTTCTTTTTGAAATATTTTTGTTGCACAATGTTCTATTTCAATTTAATTAATAAGCTTTGGCTAGTGGCAAGCGGCAGTTTTATTTTTGTGTTAAACACCAACATTCTTGTTACTTAAACCTCTACTTACTTTTACTTAAGACTGTGAGACATTTTGCCCTAAACTTTTTAGTACTTTTTGTTGTTGTAATTTTTTTATTTTGTTTCTGAATTGCTTGAGATGTTCTTGTGTCAACTTACCTGCCCAGCGGTTCGTCTTTTCTCGAATCATCAGCATCAAATAAACCGAATTCAACAGTTTGACCCATTTCAACAAATACTTTAGCCTTTTCAAAGTGATCAATTGTTTCAATTGGAAAAGGAGTAAATTTTGTTTGATTTTAAATTGTGTTTGAACAGAGAAAGTACGATTGATTATGTTGGCATAAATAAGAAAACAAAATGAAATGAATTATAAAACAACAAACAAAAAACAGTACAAAATATTTTAAACAACTCGCATGCAAAATATATCTCTAAGAGAAAAGAGAAAATTAATGAAAAAAATATTGGAAAAACCGCTAAGTTTGAGTACAACGTATGCTGAGAGCTTGTAAACGGAAAAGCCCAAAGAATTCAGTTTCGAAATGAAATTGATTCGCTTAAAACCAACTCACCTCGCACCAGTAGTCCCACTTGGGATTGACGTTGTTGTCGATAATTTGAGTTCTGAACTCCTGTGCGCCGACATTGATAATGGCATAAGGATCGGACTTGCCCTTACCCAATACGCTTATGTCCTTCTTCATCAAGTCTTTGGCCTCCACCACATGAATGCGCAAAATGCCCTGAAAAAAAAATTCACAATAAAATTTGCTTTTTTATAAAAAAAAAATTAAACTCACCTCCGGTTCTGGCATTTTCAAAGCCACGGCCGGCACTTCGTTACTCAGCGTGATGGGCAATTTATTCGGCAGTACCATAAAGTTGCCAATTTGTTCCACAATAATGCGGCGCAATAAATCACTCAAGCCCGGCATATCCATGAAGTCAATAACGCCCACCAAATTGAAGTCAATATTGGGATTATTTAAAAAGAAAATTTGTAGGCCGCCCACCAGGGGCATGCTGCGTATCAGCGGCTTCATGACCACTCTTACCCAGCCGTGTATTTGAAAGTCTTTGATGCCACCCTTCACGCTGCCCAAATAGAAATTTATGTCACAGTCGCTGGCATAGAAGAGATCCAAGTCCATGATAATTTCATTGCGTGCGACATTTTTGTCGTATACCTTGACGCCGCCTACGCGGGGCGGTATAGTGCCCAATATAATGCGATCGAAACGGAAGCCATTCATTTTGTATTGTGCCAGAGATTCGGCCACGGCTGGTTCTATGGTTTCTTTGACCAGAGTGCGGGCAAAATGATTGGCATTCGGCCAAACTTGTTTCAGTATCTGCAACAACAACAACAAGTTTCAAATGTTTTGTATTTCTGGTATTTAAATAAAACCGTTTACCTTATTGACCCATTCGCAACGTTCGACATCGGGGAAATAAACCTGGAACAAAAATAGTTTTCTTAAAAT
Organism: Linnaemya vulpina; assembly: GCA_963675445.1. Classification (NCBI taxonomy): domain Eukaryota; kingdom Metazoa; phylum Arthropoda; class Insecta; order Diptera; family Tachinidae; genus Linnaemya; species Linnaemya vulpina. The sequence goes on from OY776277.1 coordinate 106,440,885, forward strand.
TTTTTGTAAAATATTAGAAAAGTTACTTGTTAATTAAGCGGCTTTCAAATATATTAAAGTACTGAAAAAAAGGATTTTTTTTTATAAAATAATTAGAAAAATTATTTTTTTCAGCCGATTCTTGAAAAATAACATGAAATTATCGTAAAAGTTGCTTACAAAAAGTACTTTTTGCACAAGCATTTTTAAAAAAATCCCTTCAAAACACTTGCTTTTTGAGAGAGTATTTTGTGAAGAAGTGTCTTTTGAATGTGTATCCTTTAAGCAAATTCCTTTTAGAAAAGTACCTTTTACAAAAGTACTTTTTAAAAAAGTATCTTTTAGAAAAGTGCCTCTGAGAAAAATACCCTTAACTAAAATACCTTTTAGAAGAGCAGCTTTTATAAAAGTACCTTTTTAGAAGAGTCTTTTAAAAAGTACCTTTAAATAGGCACCCGTTTGAAAAGTGCGTTCTAGAAAAATATCTTCCGAAAAGTTCTGAAATTGTCTTTTAGAAAATTACCTTTTACGAAAGCATTTTTTAGAAAAGTAGCTTTTACAGAAATGACTTTTAGAAAATTAAGTGTTAGGAAAGTACCTTTCAAAAAGTTGCTTTTAAAAAAGTACCTCTGGAAAAAAGGTGCTCTAGAAGGGTATCTTCTTAAAAGTACCTCTTTTTAAAAGTAACTATTCGAAAGGTACCTTTTACAAAAGCAGCTTTTAGAAAAGTTGTCTTTAGAAAAATTCCTTCTGGGAAAGCACTCTTTAGGTAAGTACTTTTCAGAATGCGTTCTAGAAAAATTGCTTTTGAAATTTAATTTGCAAAACGGCACCTTTAAAGCCACATTTAAAACCCCTTTTAAGCATGTACTTTTTAAGAAAGCACTTTTGGTAAAGAAGTACTTTTTCAAAAGTACAAAAGTTGAATATGGAGCTTTTTAAAAAGTATATTTTAATATAGTGCCTTTTAGAAAAGTGCGTTATAGAGAACTACCTTTTGGAAAAGTACCTTTTGAAGAAGTAGCTTTTAGAAAAGTACCTCTTAAGAAGGGAATTTTAGAAAAACACCTTTTGCTAAAGTACCTTTTAGATGTGTAGCTTGTAGAAAAGTATATATTGGAGAGTTGCCTATTCAAAGTATTTCTTTTAAAAAGTAGCTTTGGGAAAAAGGACTTTTTAAATATGCACCTTTTGAGAAAGTTGGAAAAAAATTTTTTGGAAAAAAGTTATCCTTTGGAAAAAAGTACTTTTTATATATGCATCTTTTTAGAAAGTATCTTTTAATAAAGTGACTTTTAGAAAAAAATATTTCTTTTAAAAAGTACCTTTGGAAAAAAGTACTTTTTAAATATGCACCTTTCTTTTAATACAGCGATTTTTAGAAATGCAACTTTTAGAGAAGTACCTTTTAAAGAAGTAGCTTTTGGAACGGTACCTTTTTAGAAAGAGCTTTTAGAAAAGTACCTTTGGGAAAATTGCCTTTTCAAAATGTACCTTTGAAAAAGTGCCCTCTAAAACTATAATTTCCTTTCTGAAAGATTTACTTATTAAAAATTATGGTTAAAATAAAACTCATTTTAAAAGGTTTTTTTATGAGACGGTATTTTGAAGAAGTTGTATCTTTTTGAAAATACAATCTATAAAAAGTACTTTACTTTTTAAAATCACTTAATGAAAAGTTTTTTTAAAAAAAGCAGTTTTAATATTAAATAAATTTTGTAAAAAATTGAAAATTATGAAAAGTACTTTTTTAAGAGCATTTTTATTGATACGAAAGTACTTGGAAAAAATGCCCTTTAAAATTGTGTCTCTTGGCGAAAGTACTTTTGAAAATGTCCTTTAAAAGAACTAACTTTTATACAAACTAACTGTGGCAGAAGTACCGTTAAAAATGTTTCAAGGAATTTTTGAAAACAGCCCTTATGTTGAAAAAAAAAAATATGTAAAGAATTGGCGTCTGGATGTTTGGGGCCTGAAAATATTTTGCGATTTATATTATGGTGTTTTTAATTTTTTCAAATCATGTGATTTCAATTCGACCGATTTCCATCATTCACCACAACGTAAATGTAAATAATTGTAATCAATACCCCGCTCACTTTTCTGACTTACCCAAGCCGGCAGTTCATCAATTCTGGCCAATATCACTTCCTTTTCCGAAGCCATGGCTGAGGCCTTGGCAATATTGCGCTTGTGCTCGGTTGTTTTGCGAAAACGATCACGTGCCACCGACAGAATAACGGGGGCAATTAGCCAAGCTACCGACCAACCCATGTAGCCAACGAAATAAATGGTGCCCACTATGGCGACCTTTTTCGCCACCGTGTATATGACAGCGAATATGCTGTCCTCGGCTGTTGAAGTTTTTGGCGGTGGAGCATCAGCTGATACATTTTTGCTAGCCGCAGCCATATTGTTTGTAGCGGTTTTACTGTCAGCCAATTCGTCCAATTCCACGTCGTAGTCAACAGGATCGGGTGGTACTTCGCTGAGTTCGGCCAGAGGGGCTGCTGGAGAATTCAAAAGGGGCTGCTCGCTTTCTGCCGCTTGTTGCGCAGTATCGTCAAGGTCACTGGAAATAGTTAGATGAATAAATTCGTGATAACAAGAATATGTTGCGGTAAATAATAATTATCAAGTCTCATAATTGTTAATCTCTTGTTTGCTTTTCGGTTTTAAAAATAATGCTGAATTTTTATTAAAGCCAAATATGACTGACTCATTTTGTTTTTCTATTACCAGCATGTTTTTGTTGTATTTTATCTTAAGAATTTTTGTTTCGCGAAGTATCAACATTTTGCGTTGTTGTTGTACATCATTTGAGAACAAAAATGAATAAATCATTTGAATGCGGTAAATATGGAGACCAGAGGTATTTGGGTGTTGTGTTCTGTTTCTATTCGTAAATTTAATTAACAAGAAATACAATTTTTTTTCGAAATTAAATTTGCAAAGAGACGCTAATAAATTATCGTTGTTATTCACTTTGCGTTGTTCTATTTTAACGAACTTTTTTTATTTTTTAATGAAAAGAAAGTCGGTTCACTTAATTGTGTTGCTGGAAATACGTTGGAAACGATGACGTCAACTTGACATTTCCAACAAACATTCGAACCATTAAAACGTTTTTTTTTTCATTAAAAACCACATTTTTAAAATCATTTTTTCAAACCACCTCTTTTTCATAAAAACGGACTTCATCGAAATTAATTTTAAAAGGGCACTTTTATGAACCAGCATTTTTTTTCAAATTTTAATTTAATAGTTTTGGTAGGTACTTTTGTTACACCAAATTTTTAAAAAGTATTTCTTTTAAAGTTGTAAAAATTTGTTAAGAATTATTTGTCTTTAAATTAAAGTGTTTTGAAATACATTTTTAATGTAAAAGATAGGGTGTTTTTTATAGTGTGATACCAGTTTATATTATAATAAAACATAGTAGTACATTTTTCATATCAACGAAACGGTCTTTATTGGAATGAAAATTTTCTGACATTAATGTTTAAATATGATTTCGTCCATGTGGCCGCCACGGCTGGCGCGTACAAGGCGCAATCTGGAACACCAATTTTCACAAACAGTAACATTCTGACCATCATCGTTTTTGAAGGCAGATGGGCCAATGACTCCGCCAGCCTAATAAAGGGCACCAAATAGTAATTTTCTGTGGAATCTCCTCACTCCAAATGCGACAGTTCTGTTTATTAACGTACCCAACCCATTCAACCAAAAATGGGCTTCATCGGAAAATAAAATTTTGAATGGACGAAGTGCACAATAAGTTTGACGAACACAACCATTATTTTGATTAAAAATTCCCACAATTTGCAAGCGTTGCTCTGGTGTAAGTCGCTCCATAATGAAATGTCAAAGCAAACTAAACAAAAAGCAACAATCAGCTGTTAAATGGATGGTCAAATAGAGCAGTGATGCCAACTCAAAGTTGTATCACTCTATAAAAAACCCCTTTATATTATAAAAATTATTTTTTTTTTTTTTGCAAAATTTGTATATCAATTAAGTTGCAGTGGCCGATATGATGGTACTAACAAGTTGTAAAATGTACTAAAAATATACTCAATTATCCCATGGCTTCCATCTCTGCTATGGACCGTTCTTTACTATTTCTTATTTCGATATTTATTTAAGAGATCAAATACACAATTGAACATGTTTTCACATGCCGTGAGCAAAACAATTCAAGCAACAGTGTGGTGAACAATTTATTATTCAATTCGCATCTAATTTGCACAATTAGAATGTGTTGAAGTGAAGGATGAATGTGGTTCCCTCTAACTTCAGTTTATTTATTTCAATACACAAATAGATTTTTCCAATAATAATTATTTCAGCATCGCGCAGTTATTTTTCATGAATGATGTCATCTTCCATTAAACAAACGAAGTACGTGGTTCTCTATTTAAATGCAACGAGATGGATGGTTACGACTGGATGGTTTATTTTATAAACATTTTATTGACACAGATTTTCCTATTTTGTTTTGTGGCTCATTTAATGGCTCAAGGACAGAACAACTCGCAAGTTGAATTAAATACTTGAAGTGGCGTCAAATCACTGCAGTGATTGATGAAAAAAAAAATAATAATAAACATCTTGAGAATATTAAATCCACTTTCATTTTACATTTAATGGAAAATGTTTTGAAATATATTTTAATTCGAAAAAGCACTTCGCTTGAAAATAAACAGGCAGGAATTATCAAATTGTGGAACGTATTATAATTCATGTTTTTTCTTGTTTTTATATTCTTTAATTTCTTCTCTTCTTGTAAGACAATCAGTGAGTAAATTGACCCTGCCCCAGGGTTACCGGTGATTAAGAAAGTATTCACTTCGTTGCTACGTATAACTGTTTACTTGACTGAGACAAAGAATTGTCAATGAACACGGTCCTGCTCACGTTCCAGGAAGTGGGTCAGTGGGTTAATTAAAAGTGATGACCCTAAATGAGTTGTAAAAACAGCAATTTGTTGACAATCACCTGGATTAAATTTCTCCACAAAGACGCGGTTCTATAAAACAACCAACCACCGTCAACATCATGTGAAGAATAAACGTGTGGATGAATGTGTCATTCCAGCCAAAAGTACTAATTCCGTTTGTAAACAAAATTGTTGTTTTTTTTTTTTAAATATGAAATAAAACTTATCTAAAAGAACAACAGCAAATTAATTATGTCAAGTAACTTGAGCGGGATATTTTAAATGAAGCGCGTACTACACTCAGAAGCAGAGATGGAAAGTTCAGCACCCTTTATTTCTTTCTAGTATTGTTTATACACAACTACTCATTTGTTTAACCCTAGATGGTTACTGTTCGTCGAATCGACGAATATAACTTTTTTAATTTGCTCAAATTCGTATCGAATTTTAAGAGGCTTTTATGTTACGTTTTATTTTTTTAATATTATTTTTTCAAATAAAATACAATATATTTTTGTTTATTTGTAACTTTAAAAGTTGTTCCGCTAGAACTATTTTCAAAAGTTGTTTGTCGATTGAACGAAGTGTAACCTTAAGTACAAAAATGAAGAGTAACCATTCAGGGTTAATATTATATATTATACTAGTCAGCAAAGAGAGACAAACAGAGAGAGTGGGAGAGTGATAGAGAGAACATATATATTTTTTTTAAATGAAAAGTCATCACTTAAATTGTATCCCAGATTTGAACTCGTGAACTCACGAATATAAAAAGTGAAGAGTAACCATTCAGGGTTAATATTATATTAGTGAATAAAAAGAGAGAGAGAGGGAGAGTGAGAAAGAAACAAATATATATATTTTTTAAATAAAAAGTCGGCATTTAATATATATCCCATTTAATATGTGCCCTCACGAATATAAAAAATTTGGTTCTTTAAACGAGGATTTTCAAATCTTGCTTGTGACTCCGCTATTAAAATTTATATCTGCCAGCTGTTTTTTTTAAACATGGCTGAGAGACTTCCGCGTAAACTGTGAGAGAATTTTCTGAAGACTTTCTTTTTACATGTTGAATTAATATTTCAAAATTATCAACAAATTTCAAATTTGACGTATTATTAACGAAAAAAATTAATCAAAAAAGTCGTCGAAACTCGCATAAATATTTTATTTAAATTTAAAAAATTTAATATAATATATAAACCATCTGTTTCTTAATCAATTCGTTTCTAAACTTTTAACTGGAATAACAGTTTTTTTTTTGCTCAACAGAGCAAATTTAGTTTCCCCATTTTCCATCCCAGTTGGCATGAGTACCAACGCAAAATAATTTCGCATTTCATGTGGGCGTTGGGTTTCAATTATTAAAATGTATTTGGTTTATACGAAAATTCATTGCGAACAAATAATAAAAAAAACATGATTCTCAAATCAAAAAAGGTGGAAACAATCATATTCAGATAGATAATTGGCGACGTGTGTGTGTCATGAGGAAATACTTCGGAGGTTCCTCAACTTGCAGTCAAATTTATTAATAAAACATTTTATGAAATATAAGCAACAGACATTAAAAATTTTTTATTAAATTGTAAGAAAAACTCATCAGGAAATTATCGAACTGAGTTTCAGCGAATGTTTGCCGACAATTTGTCATCACAAATCAGCCAGAGTCGCACAGCACCGCGTTGATGGTGTACGTCAATATGGCAAAACTGTTTGACTGGAAATTCAACTCCACCACTGAAGTTGTGACCTCAGGGCAAGTGTTTATTATGCATAAAAATGTGCGTGACAGAGAAATTTTGAAATAATTTTTTTTATTAAAAATTGATTATCAATAAATAATTTTCTTGCTTTCAAATTTTTAGTTTTGAAAATCGAGGAATCTGGCATCCCGTTTTTTTACTAAAATTTCAAATACTGTGTTAAATGCGCAAAATAAAGAGGACAATCATGGACTGGGAAATAATGAAAAGTGAACTTTTATAAGGTTTCATTTGGATCTCCGAAAAGTATGGCTTGTCCGTAAATGCAACACTGCGCTTCAAATGATATATAAATGCCTTAAAATGCTTCGATGAATCGGATGACTTCCAATCAAGTGTCATATGCGGAGTCCGAAAATCGCTATTTTCATAAAATACTGCCGACAAATTTGTATTGGGATTGTGGTGCACGCAGAAATGCATTTTGCAAACAAGCCCGTAGTCTTAAAAGGCTCAAAAAATCGGATGTCCACGCCAGTGATGCATTTACAAACAGGTGCGCAGTGTCAAAAGTCTGATAAAATCTGCTGGACGCGCCGTCAGTTATTCAAGGTCAAAGTTAACAAAAATCTGCTTTTAGCGATTATCTCGCTCTCTACAACTCCCAAAAAGTTAATACTTATTACAAAAATTGACGAAACATTTTATACTCCCAACCATTTTCTTTTCTTAGGGAATGATCCTCACATATGCAGCGCATTGTGATGGAACTGGAAAAGACAGGTTTTGGTAATATCTGAGGAAGAAAGCAAAAAGACCGCTGCTCTCTCTCTCTCTCACTTACTTTGAGGTGAAGATCCCAAATATGACTGCACTAACCTGTTGCAGGAAAACAAAGTCTTTTTTCGACTGGTCACCCTATTGTTTGTGAATATATTTTCCAAATTCTTGTACCGGCGATTTAGAATTCGATTGTAGTTTTTATAGTGAAATAAATTATTATTTGAACCAAAAATAAACAAAATATCATTTTAAATAAATATAAATGAATTAACGTATTTCTTGGCACACATTCAAAACATGTTCAGCCTTCTTTTTGTAGTTGTTGTTTTATAGTTGTATGAGCTTTAAGCAAAACGGAGAGAGGGAGAGAGAGAGAGCATCCATTCACCTGTTGCATTTGTGATAAAAGCTTTTGAAATGGTGTTTTTTATTTCATTTTATTTTATTTTTTTTGTAAATACTTGTGACACATAATATTTAACTTTCCAGTGCATTATTTTATTAAAGATTTTGATAGAAAAAATGTTGCGTTTTAAAAAGGAAACAAAAATATCTCCTACAAAATTTCGGGAAAAACTTATTTTTATTCAAAAAAGGCAGCCAAAAAGATAGACGTTCTTTTATTAAATCCATTTTCAAAAATTCCAAAACTTTGCATGTATAAAATTTGGTCCAGTAAATAGAAATTGTTTTTGCAGCTGCAAGCATCCCCCTTGAAATTGCATTTTTAGTTTCAATTTCATATTTTCTAATGAAATTGTTTTTGTAAATTTTGTAGCCCCAAATCTGTCCCTTGAAATTAAATAAGTATAATTTTTTTGTATGGGGAAGGTTTTGAGATATTGGAAAGATAATTTAAGGAATTTAGAAAATTCGTCAGTATTATGAAATTTTGAAACACTTTTTTGGGCAAAAAAAAAATTTTTTTTTTAAATTTCTTTAGTTGGTTTAAGTTTCTTCTTTGTCCGGGACTAGCCTTCAGGGAATGACCCCTACATATGAAGTGGGTTGTGCCAGAAATAGAGCGGATAAATGCAGACAGATTAGAAGTTAGAGAATTTTGTTGTAACTTCGCCGGTTCTAAATACAATTAAAAAGAGCCTCTGACCAGATTTCAGCCAAATCGAAAGGCATCGTGTCTAACTGTTAATCAATTTGACATGGGAAATGTTTTTGTTTATTTATTTGTAACTTCAGAAGTTGTTCCGCTAGAACTACTTTCAAAAGTTGTTCGTCGATTGAAGGAAGTATAACCGTAAGTACAAAAATGAAGAGTAACCATTCAGGGTTAATATTATATACTATATCAGTGTACAAAGAGAGAGAGAGAGAGAGAGAGAGAGAGAGAGAGGGAAAATATATGTATTTTTTTAGAAATTGAAAAGTGGGAACTTAAAATATATCCCAGATTTGAACTCGTCCCCTCACGAATATAAAAGATTCTTTAAATAAAATTTTGATGTGAATTTTGGGGTTTTTTCCCAGTATCAGTCCTTAGAAAATTTAAAATTTTTGTTGTTGTTATTATTCATGAATAAATTTTGGAAAAATGGAATGCATTCATTCCCATTTTAGCGGTCATTGAAAATAGAATGTTTTTTATAAATTTTGTTTTACTTTTCTATAAAAAGTTTCTGCCATTTTTTTGCGAAATTGCATTTCTTTTACGTTTTTGATATTAAATTATTTGTTTAAAATATATTTTGTTTTAAAAATATATTTTCTTAAATACATATTTCTCAAGGCCTTTTGCCGTTCCGTACAATACATTTTCTTAACGAACTTGAACTTGTCTGCGCTAATAAATGCCCCCGATATATGTTTTTTAAATGCATCATTATTTTTGTTGTTGTTTCATGTATTTCCAACGAAGGAAGGACAATAATTCATAAACGTTAGTAGTGACAAATAATAAAAAGATTTTTTCTTAATAAATAAATAAAAGAAAAATATATCTCACCTCATTTTGTGGATTTAGAATGACAAAAACATGCAGGAAAATAAATGCAAATTTTGTTTCGTATGTGTGAGTGTGTGTGTGTGTGTGAAGGTAGTCGGTTTGCTAGAGAGGATGAAAATTAAAAAGAAAAAATATTATAAATAACAAAACAAATCACAGTCATTAATAGCAACTAATTTTATGTTTTAGTTGCGATAAGAAAAGAGATTGAAATCTTACTCAAATAAATATTTCAATAATTTTTTAAAAATAATTTCTATTTATAAAAAATTATTAGGAAACTTTTGCAATATTATTTAGTTGTAAACTTTTCTCCAAAATTTTAAAGAAACACTGAGTTGACACAAAATTATGTTTTAACAAATTCATTCATTTACAGCGTGGCACAGTGGGGTCGCTTGCAAAAATATCGGCAATATATCTAGTGAACTAGTAACTTGATTTAAGATATCAGAGAATTAAGTTCTTGATCAGGTGGGTTACTCAACCAAATAAATCATTTATGATATTAAAAAAAACAAGATGTTGCACGTGACTAATCTTGGCCTCCTAATCCAACTTAAAATTTCATAGATTAAAGTAGTTGATCTGTTGAGTCACAGTTTCAAATAAATCATTTTGGCACAAATCTTTCAGTTTCCTACAAAACATGTTTCATTTGAATTGTATTAAGACCCCGATTGCATTAGCGAAACTTTTATTAAAAAAGTTTAACAATTTTTTTAAAAATTGAAATTTTTTTCGCGTCTCAGACAATTTATTTACCAGCTTTTAAATCGAGTAAAATTTACCTTCCAAATAAAAACAAACATTTCAGAACGTTCGTCAAAGCAAAATGTGTTGAAAATATATTCAAATAAAAAAAGTTGACCTCTTGCGACTTTACAAACGAGAATTTTTTACATCAAATAAATTTGATTGCTTCTCTCCGAATGTGTGATAACGCAAAGTGTTTTTCATTGTTCTGTTTAAATTCCCATTTACATTTTAATAATAAAGAATTACGTTGAAACAAAAAGTATCTCTAAAGAGTCATAATCACTTGGAAGGTTTTTAATAAATTTGCAGGATTTCATAAAAATTTTGTCCCATAAATTATATTATTTTATTAAAATAATCCATTTACTGCCTTTTTATTATTTTCCACATGCGTAATTATTTGATTTTTAAATTCCTGCACGCTTTAATGTTTTGTCTATATATATTGAAAAAAAAACTGAATGAATCACTTCAACTGTGTTGAGCTGGAAATTCTTTGCAATAAAACCGGATTGTTTGTCTTACAACGAAAAGAACAAACAAAAAATTACCTCAAACACTGTTTATTTATAAAGCCAACAACAACAATAATTAATTTAATTTATGTAGTTTTCTTTTAAAAATATATAATTTTTTTTCCAACTCAACCGTTTGATACAACGATTTATAAACAACTGACGTGACTAGCAAAATAATTGTATCTCAAAGATTCTTTATACAGTGTAAGATGTATCTGAAAGAACAAATAAAAAAGCTACTCAAACAGCGATTCTCTGCTCTCTTCAAGGTTCTTTAGAGAAACAGTGCTGCCACATTTATGTCATGTAGTTCGCTGTAGTAAAAAACCTTTTATTCCTGGGATTTTTGTCACTAATAAAACAAGACAGAATGGGTGATTTTTTAAGAGCTTCCAAATTTGATTTAAAAAAAAACACACATAAAATTTAGAAAAATGTAACAAATTTTAATTTTAGTGGCCTGACCCACATAATTCGATATCGTTTGTAGGATTTCTGTTTTTTAAATATTTTATTAAGTGTATGTCTGCCGACAGAACGATATCGAGGCTTTTTATTTACGGTTTTATAAAAAAAGCAACAGGAACAATACAAATTCCTTGATAAAAAAAAAAATTAAATTATATTAAAGGAAAATAAATAAACGCCGATTTCAATATATTGAAAAAGTTTGTTCTTTCGTTCAGTTTTATAGTTAAAAGAAATACAAAATTTTAAAAATAGTTTTTGTTTTAAATTAAATTAAACGAAAGAAAAAACTCTTTCGATATCGCGAACAAGCATAATTTTTAGGATTTGGTTGAGCAACCCAGCTGATAACGAACTTAATTCTCTGGTATCTTAAATCAAGTTACTAGTTCACAAGATATATTGCCGATATTTTTGCAAGCGACTCCACTGTGCCACGCTGTAAATGAATTAATTTGTTAAAACATAATTTTGTGTCAACTCAGTGTTTCTTTAAAATTTTGGAGAAAAGTTTCCTAATAATTTTTTATAAATAGAAATTATTTTTAAAAAATTATTGAAATATTTATTTGAGTAAAATTTCAATCTCTTTTCTTTTCGAAACTAAAACATAAACTTATTTGCTATTAAGGACTGCGATTTGTTTTATAATTTATAATATTTTCTCTTTTAATTTTCATCCTCTCGAAAACATTTCAGGTTCTTTTTTTGACACACGCACACGCCTTGAGTTTCAGCATGCCTTGAGTTGCAAATGGGCTTTCAATTTATTTAGAGTTGATTTCTAGTTATTTTTGGCCTTTCGATACTATTTTCCTGGGGCCAAATTACCGCACTAGATATACAGCGAAATTTTAATACAATTAATATAAAAATCGAATGCTGTAATTCGTCCCTTGAAAATGTGTACCAAAAGAGGTGGCCCAACATGGAAGATAAGGAAATATATATAGGGTGTTTTTTATGGAGTGATACAAGTTTGAGTTGGCATCACTGCTTTATTTGACCACCCATTTAACAGCTGATAGTTGCTTTTTGTTTAGCTTGCTTTGACATTTTATTATGGATCGACTTATACGAGAGCAGCGCGTGCGAATTGTGGAAACTTTTAATCAAAACAATGGTTCTGTTCGTCAAACTTTTCGTGCACTTCGTCCATTCAAAATTTTATTTTTCGATGAAGCCCATTTCTGGTTGAATGGGTACGTAAATAAACAGAATTGTCGCATTTGCAGTGAGGAGAATCCATAAGCTGTTGTCGCATTCACAGAAAATTACTGTTTGGTGCGCCTTATGGGCTGGCGGAGTCTTCAAAAATGATGGTGTTCAGAATGTTACTGTTTGTGAAAATTGGTGTTCCAGATTGCGCCTTGTACGCGTCAGCCGTGGCGGCCACATGGCCGAAATCACATTTAAAGATTCGTGTCATAAAATTTTCTATCCAATAAAGACCGTTTCATTGATATCAAAAATATAATACTAATTTTTATTATGATTTAAACTTGTATCACTCTATAAAAAACACCCTTTAATAGAAGTTTTTATATAAACCTAAAAGTTATTAATAAAACTAATTCAAGTCCTTAATTAAGTTGGGCTTATTGGACCAATTTTTGCCAATTTTGAATTTGTTTAAATATATACGATGGTCACGTTCGACATCATGGATTTACATACTCTTTTATATTTGTGAATTATTTTGTCTGGCAACACGCGCAAGAAAAAAGCTTTCATATTTTCAAAAGCGACAAATTTGGTAGTGCTTCTAAGAGCGTTTCGAATTTGCTTCTCTATTCAGCTGTTTTGTAATTATAAATTCATGCGTAATTAATTGTTGTTGTTATTGTTTATATTTGTTTCTTGGTGTTGCTGAAATTTTTTAATAAAAATCTTTAGTTGTGCATTTATTTATTGTATGTTTTCTATTCTGTTTTTTGTTTATAAAATTCTTTTACGGCAAAATACATGTCGACTCTTTGGCGCCAAATTGTCATAAGCGAAGTTTTCCTTCAATTATGGTTGTATAATTTAAACATGTTTGATGTAATTTGTCTGAGATTGTCTCAGTTAATTTAACAAAGATTTGTAGTGAACAAGGCAAATGTTTGAAATTATTTTTATTAGTATTAATATTATTATTATTATTATTATTATTATTATTATTATTATTGTTATTATTATTGTTATTATTATTGTTATTCTTCTTGTTATTTATTATTATTATTCATTAATAATAATTTTAATTTTAATTTTTATAAAGAGTTTCACTAGTTGCAGGTTAGCCAATGATGGGCTTTTTCGTTTGTTGGCTGATTCGAAACATCAACATATTCCAAAATTTAGTTTTTGTTGTAAATATATAAATAACATCACCCAGTCGGTGGTCAGAAGTCGACCGCTTAAAATTTATAGTAAAAAAATAATTTTCTTGTACCTGCAATTATTTCCAAACATTCACGCTACTGAAGTTTTAGAATAATAACGAGTCGTTTTTCGTATTTTCACTTTTTTCTTAAAAAACTATTTAAAAAAATAATAATAAAATAAACTTGCGTATGTACACAAAAATACCTTTCAAACTATGAATTTTTCATCAAGATCCATGTTCATGTAAAGTACTAAAAAGTGTACCACAAAAGTACTAAAAGGTGCAAAAAGCTTCAATATTTTTATAAAAATCTATTGTGTCAACTGTACGCATTCCACGATGTTTCACAAACATTTTCCTAAACTTTAAATCGTCCTAAAACAAAGTTGTATTGACTGTTACCAACCAACATTTTGAAACAACTGAAGCTCATCCATAACCTACTTCTTTAAAGTAATTTATTTTTGGTGTCTCTTTGGAAATATATGGAAATGGTAACGTTCAAAAGCATGTGTAATTTCTAAAGCATATATGTATAAATGGCAAAAACATGGTAACGTTCATTACATAAAGCGATTTTAAAGCATGTACAAATGGCAGGAACAGTATTAGTGGCAGTATAATAACAACATAGTAACGTTCAATACGCCAAGTATTAATAAAAATTGTAACGTTCAATACACATAGATATTTTTAAGTATGTATAAATGGTAGAAACTTTGCTAGTGGGAGTGTAATATTAATAATAACGTTCAATACGCCAAATATTAAGAAATAGATGGTAACGTTCCATACTCAAAAAGATTCTAAAGCATGTATAAATCGCAAAACTGTATTATTATGTATAAAAATAATACGTAGTAACGTTCAGTACGCCAAATATTAATAATAATACGGTAACGTTCAATACATAAAATATTAATAGTAACATGGTAACGTTCATTACATAGAGCGATTTTAAAGCATGTACAAATGGCAGGAACAGTATTAGTGGCAGTATAATAAAACATGGTAACATTCAATACGCCAAATATTAGTCTCCCTTGGAATGGCAGTATATTTGCCAAACCATAACACTTTTATCACTTGTCTTGTATTTGTAATAATTAATCAAAATATCTTTAACAATAATTTACAATAAATTCTCTATAATATAACACATAACATTACAATACGCCCCACTGTGCACCATTCAGTGCCTCTAACAGAAATTAATCTTGAAAGTTTTCAAGGTTAAATAATTTTCTATGGAACACAAACAAACTGCAGCGAATAAAACCAAAAGTTCTCTCAAACATGAACGTAAACGAGTACGAAATGAAATCTTGTTGGCGGAATTCCTTCTCGGTTTAACAAATAAAAAGGAAAATATGAAAATTATTTAATACCTGCATTTACGCTTCAAATGACAAAAACAAGCATCACAACAACACGCTTTATTTCTGCCACTCAAACTTACCTGCCGGCAAAATCAAGTGAAACGAAAAAAGAGAAAAACAAAAATAAAAATGAGAAAAAAATTATTTTCATTATGAAGAACAGGACTGAATGACTGCCTGCCTGCCTGCCTGCCTGCTTGGCTGCCTGCCTGCTTGGCTGGCGGACCCAGCTGGTCGCTTGTAAAAGTTAAAATGTTGTTAATGGTGGTGTTGAGTAAAACTTTATTGAAATTTAATGTTGTCGTATGAGGCAAAAAGCAGTGGGTTAAATTTAAGTGCTGCAAAGGAAAGTAGAAAAAGAAGAAGAAGAAGAAGAAGAAGAAGAAGAAGCAGGGGGAGCACCTGTGCCAGGGATATTGATTTTCTTTAATTTTAATATCATTTTTATGAATTGTGAGATGGATTAGTGGTGAAGGGTGTTTTCGATTTGTACTATTCCCGGGGGGACTCGCCTTATCTTAAGAAGACTTTCTGGTCCGCCGTTAACTTTATATTCGAATCAAACCAAAACAGCGGCCATATTTTAAATAAAACTCTTTTAGATAAATTCATGTACTTGGGAATTGTTGTTCGAAGTGTTCGAATTAACTGTAAAAGAGTTGATATTTTTTTCACGTTTTACAAAAGATTTAAAATGACTATTAAAGCCGTTTTGGTAGCGTTGAGGGTTTCTCTGACTCTCTTAACTTGATTATAAAATTTAAAACGTTCAATTTTAACTCCCAAGCGTCTAGAGCTTCCGGTGATTAATTTTAAAAGCTGATAACGATCCGCCAGGACTGACATAAAAATAAAATTTGATGTTTCGATTTTATCGAATCTTTAGAAAAAACTGACAACGTTTTGGTCACCATTCCTGGTCATTTTTTATTCAGTTTTCGTGTTTGTTTGTTCAGCAAAATGTTAACACAAATTATTTTTAATTATTAATTTAAAAATACTTGAAAGCAAACATAACAAGTTGTAAATATTTTATAAGAAAAATAAAACATCTCTCCAGCAGCTAAAAAGCCAACATCAACGCCATCATTATAAACACACACACACACACACACACACACACTCTCACAATACCCATTATTTCTCTTGAGCATACTTTCCTTTACTTTGATCCCTTTCTAATACTATTTTTCTTTTTACTAAAACACCTGCAGCGTTTATTTAATTTGAAAAGAAAAAAAAAGCAAAAAAAAACTCATTAATAAAAGTAACAGGCAGCCACTGCGGGCTGGGTTGCTGCGCAACAGCGTACAACGTGGCGTACAACGAGGCGTATACGTGGTCCACTGCACCGCATGCCTGTTCATAACACTCATACGTGCAGTAGGACAATGAGTTGTCACGATTCCTGTAGAAAAGTTAAGTCTCGAGCACAAAAGAACTGAACAACAGGTCCTTTAAGGCGAGAGGATAACTAAATTGAAATCAACAGCCAGCCGGCTGATTATTGAAGATTGAATGGAGATGCGTTATTCGCATGTTGGCTGGTGGGGCGGAGCAGGGAAATGTAAAACTAAAGGCAATTTTATGTCTCCTCAATTTTTAATGTGCTGATTTTCTCTTCCCAAAAATTTTATTCAAAAATTTCAAATGGAGTTTGAGAAGAAAATGTCCGCGTAACAATTTTCGTAAAAACTCTTTTAATAAAATAAATGAATTAGACAATATTACTCTAATTAAGCAAATAGATTCAAATATATTGACCCCTTAGTGGCGAATTATCATAAGTGACATAATGAAATGTTTTACAATAAAATAAATAAAAAAAGATTCATATATATTGACCCTTTATTGCCGAATTATCATAAGTGACATAATAAAATTTTTTTTTTCAATAATACATATATAAAAAATATATTCAAATATATTGACCCCTTGGTGCCGAATTATCGTAAGTGACATAATAATAAATTTTTTTTTAATAAAATAAATAAATTATACAATATTTCTTTGGTGGGGGAAAAAGATTCAAATATATTGATCCCTCAGTGCCGAATTATCGTAAGTGACATAATAAAAAAATTATTT
Organism: Linnaemya vulpina; assembly: GCA_963675445.1. Taxonomy (NCBI): domain Eukaryota; kingdom Metazoa; phylum Arthropoda; class Insecta; order Diptera; family Tachinidae; genus Linnaemya; species Linnaemya vulpina. The sequence goes on from OY776277.1 coordinate 106,457,838, forward strand.
TTCAATGATATAAATTAATTATATATGATGTAAATAATTTAGTCCATATAATATTTCTTTAATTGGGGACAAAGTTTCAAATATATTGACCCCTTAGTGGCGAATTATCGTAAGTGCCATAATAAAAAATTGTTTTCCAATTAATTAAATATATTATACATATACAATATAAAAACTCATGTTTAAATAAATTTTATGCACAAGATTTAAATTTCAATTATATTAATTTTTACAATATGTAACATACGATAACTTGGTCCTTAAGTGTCGCTAAATTTTCATTTTCTTTCAATGAAAGAAACGTAATTTTTAACACAAATACATCCAATGAGTTTATTATATATAAAACGTGAAGAAACATACCATATCGACCCCTAAGTGCGAATGATCGTAAGTGACAAATTTAAAAAAAAAAATTAGGATTCAAATTAAAATTTTAAACATCGCTTAATCTATAAATTTTAGTTTTATTTTAAATTAAAAATTTTGTTTTGTGTACGACCATTCTGCCCTTAGGGGTCGCTGAATTCTCATTTTGTTTGAGTAAAATAAATATATTCAACAAGGATATATATATTCAATGCTCATGCATATATACTTGACTCTTGGAAAAATTAATATGTATTGACCCCTAAGTGTCTAATTATCATAAGTGACAAAATAAATTTTTTTTTAATTATATAAATAAATTATATATAATATAAATTGTTCAATCCATGTAATATTTTTTTAATTGGGGAAAAAGATTCAAATATATTTACCCCTTATTGCCAAATTGCTGTAAGTGACATAATCGTCGAAATAGTTTATGATTGAAATTTTAATTTGTTTCATAAGCCAAGAGAACGAATAAAACCACGAATGAGATACAAAATTCTTATTAAATTTTCATTAGCCAGTCTGTATTGGCTAAAATGCCTTCTAAAGACTTTGAGTGTTTGCACAGTTTGGCTAGAAAGTGTTTGCAGTTTCAATTACTCTCAGAAAAAATAACAACAATTTCGCCAATTTCATTATCAAGACTTGAGTCTGTTGTCGGTCGTTTGGCTGTTTGTTTTTGTAACAACAACAATGAGTAGCAGGAAGTTTATTTGCCACTGCCTATTCAAACACACACACATACACACATCAGTTCAAGTGATAAACTCACATATTGACAGACGGTTTTGTAACACGAGGGCAAACAAGACTGAGCGAAAAACGCCTCCATGTAAAGGAAAGTCGGCTACCAAAAAAAAAAAAACACGTCTATTTCAGTAAAAGAGAAATTAAATATTCAAATGACGCGCAAAATATTACACACGGAGCTACGAAATCGTCTGCTATAATAATTATTTATTTATAACTTGAAAATACAACCTGCAACTCCTACAACAAATCCCCAAAATCTATTCATTATTAATACGGAAATTATTACAAACCACTCACGTATTAAAATTGAAAAAACTAAAAAGCTTTCAGCACGCAAGACACGACTTTAAAGGGTGTCATAGAGCCGTCGTAGAAAACAACACGTATTCACTTGAAACAGCTCCGCGGATTGACGAAACACTTTTATCGCTTGTAAACAATCTGTTATCGATATTCAATTAAATACATCCGTTCAATGTTTTATTTGCTTTAAATTTCTCTCTATTTTATCACAAAACCCTTTTATTTTTAATGAAAACTTCGTTATATTTTTAGTTTATTGATTTAACACAAACACAAAACGATTTATTTGAAGCGTGTCGCGGCATGCATGAGCCTGCTTTAATCAACAAACGTTAGTCAACTGCTTTTGTGAAAACATGAAAAATGATTTTGACCCACATCCTGATTGAAAACAATAACAATAAGAACCTTCAGCTAAATTATTGTAAGAGAGCAATGAAGGAGCCACAGAGCGAGAGAGAGAGAGAGAGAGAGCGAGCAACAGCAAGAACAAAATAGACAAGGATTGAGAAAAGCTTTATGTAGCTTTTCCAAAGTGCAGAGCTGCCGTACTAAAAGATTTATCGCAACTTGACGATTTTTATTTTCGATATACTCGACAACATAATGTTTTGACGATTTTATGTTCAAACATGTTTAAGTTGTTATTGGACATACGGAAGTGTTTTGTATTTCTTGCACTGAATCATCAGCAGCCTTTTACCCAAAATATAGGCCATCCCCGTAACTTCCCGCTAATTTTAATCGAAAAGTTATTCCAACCTTCCAGCTAAAACCCTTTCTTTTAAGTTTCAAATCCAATCGATTCCCACGTGAATGATGTCATTTTTGGTTGCTGTAAAAAATCTGTTTCTAAAATTTTTTCGTTCACGATATCTCACGGACTGATTGACCGATTTTTACCCGTTTGATCGAAAAAATCACTTTTTTCGAATTTTTTTTGCTCACGATATCTTACGAATAGAGAAATCGTTAATTTAAGACAGCCATTTAAAATGGGTTTTCTACTATTTTTAAATGTCTTGAAATCTGCCGAATCGGTTCAAATTCACGGAAAATTTAAGTTCAGTAGAACCCTTTAGAATGGCATCAGTATGGTTGAAAGCGGTCAAGCCGTTCCAAAGTTATAAGCGGGTCACGATTTGTTCATGATAATTGACGATTTAAAATCGTTGAAAAAACATTTTTTTGTATTTTCTTAGCAAAACGTTGATTTGACGGTTATTTAAATCTTTTTATTTTGAACAATCGAGAAAGAGCAGCTGGCAGCTCTAATTCAACACTTTAACATGCGACAATTTTGGCGCACTTTTTCTTACAAAACTTTTCTATGAAGCTTTTGCAATTAAAATTTAAAAAAAAGCTTTAAGCGAAAAAGCTAAAATACTGCAGCGTGTCACAAGCAGCGGAAATTGTAAAGCTGTCTGTTGAGGAAAGTGTTGAACTGTAGACAGAACACAAAAAGCTGAATTCTGTTATAAATTAACATTTCAAAAGTTTACACTCAGAGGAATTTTGCTAAGACAATCTTTCATTGTTTTTCATGGGAATATTTATTTTTAGAATAAATCCTGGACTTGCCCATTGGGACCAAATTGTGACCGTGTAATTTATTATAAAAGATATTATAAAGTGCCTGCATTAGTGTCACGCCTTAAATTACCCAGCTTTTAATTGATGTTGTTGGTGTCATTGTTTTATGTGTATTTATTAGAGATGTGCCAATATCATAATTTTCTATCCGTGACTCACGCATAAGTCACGCGTGTCTCACGCATAAGTCACCCATGTCCCGAGCATAAGTCACGCGTGTATCATCCACAAGTCACTTGTAGATCATTTATAAATAGTGCGTGAGCGAAGCATAATTTTCATTTAAGTCACGTGTTAGCGTTGCGTAGGTGGGTTTCGTATAAACGCGCGAGTGTTGTATAAGCGCGAGAGTCTTTTGAAGATCATGTATCAATCACCCATTAGTGTTATAGGTTACGCATATTTATTTTATAAGCTAAGCGTGAGTTTTGTGTGTAGGGCACGCGTGAGTTTTGTATAGGGCACGCGTGATAATCTTATAAGTGACGTAGGGATCTTGTATAAGCCTTGTGTGGCTCTTGTGAAAGTCACGTGCGTAATTTATATATCTCGCACAACTCACGCCAAAATCTTGTATCAGTCACGCGTTAATATTGTTGGTCACACGTAATTACTTTATGTATCAAGTGTATGTCTTGAATTAGTCAGGCGCGAGATTTGTAGATTACGGGTAATTATTTTATAAGTCACGCATGAGTCTATTATTAGTCATGGGTGAGTATTTCAGGTTACGCGTGATTATTTTGTAAGTGACATGGGGATCTTGTATAAGCCCTGAGTCGCTTTTGTGTAAGCCACGCGCAGGTCTTACATTAGTTACATATCTCGCACAGTCACGCGTTAATGTTGTTGGTCACGCGCAATTATTTTATGGATCAAGTATAAGTCTTGAATTAGTCACGCGTAAGTTTTGTAGATTAAGAGTAATTATTTTATAAGTCTGTTATTAGTCACGGGTGAGTATTTTAGGTCACGCGTGAGTCTATTTTTAGTCACGGCTGAGTATTTCAGGTCACGCGTGATTATTTTGTAAGTGGCATGGGGATCTTGTATAAGCCTTTTGTGGCTCTTGTGTAATTCACGCGCAAGTCTTATAAAAGTTACGCGTGAGCTACCCGTGACTACTCAAAAAACAATAGCGTGGCATGATTTTAAAACTTTAACTCTTTATTTTTTATTCAAAAATATCTTGTTTCAGATAAAACGTATCAGAAGTCCCTCAATGGCAGAAGTGGCGTTCTTGATTAAAGGAATTGCGCTTGTTTATCGAATAATAATTATCTTGGCCAATATTTTATTGGTCTTCACTTTTTTCCAAGAATATTAAGAAGAGAAACAGTTTTGCCGGCAACTTAAGTTGCCAAGAGACAACATTTCCAATTATATGAAAAAAGTTTACGGAATAATAGTTTTAAGACGCTTTGAACTCAACGTCAAATAAATGAAGTAAAAAACTCCATAAAAATATTAAATTTACAAATACTTGAAGCAAATAAGAAGAAGAGTTGTAAACAGCAACCACCCAGTAAAACATGAACCATCAACCTCCTGAATAATTTTCAAATAAGTTTTTGCTCATATTTCAAAGCACTAAACAATCTTGAGATCGGATCTATTAAAATATTTAAATAATTTTCAACTCAAATGAATAGCAAATAATTACCGAAATACTTTAATTGTCTGCTGATTACGAAGGAAACAACAACACCGGATACACAAACACAAGTCTTGTGCATTAAATGAGAAGTGCTCTTGCAAGTAAAACACACACACACACACGCACACACACAGTTGCAGGCTGACAGACACTACGAACTGTTATCCCATTTAAGACCGTAAGCTTTGCTACCACTCACACACACACACACACATAGTTTATTGAATTGACCTTCTTAGTGCACATGAATGCAACGAAACAAACACACACACACACAAAATAAATTCTCCATAAAGCCGAATTTGAAATGTTAATGTATTGAATGTTTAAAGGTCGAAGCCAATTGTTCAAGTGGTGGATTACAGAGAAGGGAGTAACGGTTCGTTAACAGCCTCTGCTGTTTTTAGCCACAAACAAGCACTTCCAACCACAACAAAACAAAAAAAAAAAAAAACAAACGAGCAAAGTCAGCACACACGTTGCACGTGTGCAAGTGTGTGTTTCTATCGCAACTTCTAAATTTGTTTTCGACTGCAACAATAATTCGAAGTGGCCAATTTGCATTCGCAAGACTGCTGGGCACTTTCCAGCGAACGGAAGTGAAATCAGGAGTCTGCATTCTCATGTCTCATGTCGGCGTTTACGAAAACGAGGTTTGAGTCAAACGCTAAACAAACTTGTGGGACACAACGAATAACAAGCCGGCAGCTTATTTAGATCGTCCGGCTGTCTGTCTGTCTGAATGCATTCCAGTCAAGTCAGCCAAAAATATGTTTCTACTGGGCATTTATGGAGAGTTGGGTTTGCAACGCAGTGCGTTCTTGTGTGCAGCCACTGACTGTTGATGTGAATAAATAATTTCTCATTTAATCAGAACGTTGGAGAATTATTCGCATTATAAATCCTGTTTGCGTTCAAAACTACAGCATGTGGAAGCCATTGGGGGGATTTTGGGATTTTGTGTTGTAACAAGAATTAAAGCAATTAAACGAATAATTAAGAGCTTCCATGCCAGCGACTTAAGCTAAACACAAGAGCTTTTCTTCCCCCAAAAATTTCTAATTTTTCCTTCTAATCTCTTAAGCCGATTATTTTCCACCTGTTGTTTAGCATTCAGTTTTCATCAGAAAAGAATGAAGTGGTTTTTAAAGGCAACAAACTTTTACGGAATTTGTAATGAGTTAATGAGCTGCGGCCATAAGAATTCCTGCTCAAAAAGTACCCTGTTAAAAAGGTTCCTCTAAAGTACAGCACATTTGAAAAGTACATTTCAGAACAACATTCGAATACGTTTGAAATAACTTCTGTAGCAAAATTACCTTAAGAAAAGGACCTCATAACGAACAAAGTTTTGGAATTGCTCTTGAGACAGGTACTTTTTTGAATTCCAGCTTAAAAAGTACTTTTGATTTCAAAAAGCATAAAATTTTTCTTTACAAGTTAACAAGTTATAGACGAAAATCATTTCAAAAAAGAAGGTTGTGAAAATATTTCCTTTTGAGGAATACTCTTTGCAGAAGTACTTTAAAAAAATTAGTTTGTAAAAGGGTCTATTTGATTTGTAAAAAAGGTCACCTCCATGTGGTAATGGTACCTGCATGCATGAACTGGAATACTGATTAAATCAGTCACATAAAATATAGACTCGAAAATGCTTTTTGTAAAAACTGTTATTTAAAACGTACTTTTTGCAAAGTACTTTTAGAACGAAAACTTTTTTATCAAGTACATTTTACAAAGTACATATCTGCAAATTATTTTTCTTAAAAGCACTTTTTAACATGCACATTTTACAAAGTACTTTCTTGCAAAATACTTTTCTGCAAAGTACTTGTTTACAAAGTCCTTTTTACAAAGAACAGTTTTACAAAGTACTTTTTACAAAGTACTTTCTTACACAGAACGTTTTTACAAAGTACTTTTTTACCACGCACTTTTTTACAAAGTACTTTGTTACAAAGTATATTTTTGCAAAGTACTTTTCGACAAAGTACTTTTCTACAAACAACATTTTTACAAACCACTTTCTCACAATGCACTTTTTTACCAAGTACTTTCTCACAAAGTACTTTTTAAAAAGTACTTTTTTGCAACACACATTTTACAAAGTGCTTTTTTATAAAGTATGTACTTTTCCACAAAGTACATTTTTGCAAATTACTTCTTTCCAAAGTACTTTTCTACAGAGTATAGTTTTTACAAAGTACTTTTTTAACATGGACTTTTTTGCAAAGTACTTTCTTACAAATTACTTTTGTACAAAGTATATTCTTGCAAAGTACTTTTCGACAAAGTACTTTTCTACAAACAACATTTTTACAAACCAATTTCTCACAATGCACTTTTTTACAAAGTACTTTCTTTGAAAGTACCTTCTTACAAAGTACTTTTCTACAAAGTATATTTTTGCAAAGTACTTTTTTGCAATGCACCTTTTAACTTTGTTAGAAAGTGCTTTTACACAAAGCACATTTTTGAAAAAGTACTTTTTTACAAAGTACTTTCTTAGAAAGTACCTTCTTACAAAGTACTTTTCTACAAAGTATATTTTTGCAAAGTACTTTTTTGCAATGCACCTTTTAACTTTGTTAGAAAGTGCTTTTACACAAAGCACATTTTTGAAAAGTACTTTTGCAAAAAATCCTTTTTTAAAAAGTTGTTTTAAGCGAGTACCGTTTGAGAGAAAGTACCTTCTAACAAACAAAAAAAATTTTATTTTGAATAAATATCTTTTAGCAGAGTACCTTTCACGGAGGTACATTTTAACAAAGTATTTTTTATAAAAGTAGCTTTTAAGAGAGTACCTTTTGTACATACTTAAGCACGTAACTACTCATATAAACCTTTTCTTATGGTTCGTTATTATTTAAAATTGTACTTAAAAGCCTTCAAAAACCCCGTCGATTGTCAATTAAAAACTGTACTGCGAGTATTTGCTAACCAACTTCGGAATCAAAGTTCTGGCTTTTTGTTAACAGACTTTGAATACAAACTTCACGACAAAACTCGTGTTCGAACTTTTATGCGTTGGAGTATCGCTCCACCGTAAACGGACTGTTGGCATGACTGTTTATTTGTGCTTGGAAATTCTGTTAAAAAGTGTTTTGTGGCAACTTCCATTCAGCAAGATTTTAAGCGATTTTAACAAACAGCCAGTGAAGCGCATAATTTATGAGAGACGACGGCATCGGAATAATAAACAGCCAGCAGATGCCTGGAAAGAAGAAATTTTTGGAAAATGTTCAAAAGCCTGCAGTCGGTATGCAAATGAAACAACATGAAAAATAATGTCACAAACATTTCAGCCAAACGGCAGACAGTTTCACAAAAATAAAAACGAGAACTCGTTAACTGTAAGAAAAGTTTTCACCGTTCAAATATTTCAGTCGATGTCTCAATAAAAACCCACTGCAATTGTTCTCTACTTGTCGTAGAGTTCACAGGTCAAGGCAGTTAAAGGCAGCCGAGTGTAGCAGCAAGAACGCCGGTAACATGAACATCAGTGTAGTTGTTGGTATTTATGTGGCGAATTAGCCCAGAAGCCAACAGCATCCATCAGCAGTGGTGACACGCACAGCAGCCCAGTCAGCCAGGCGATTACAAATTTCAAACACGCACTTAAGCAAACTGGTACAATTAATGGAAGTATGTGGGTGTGGGTGTGGGTGTGTGTGTGTGTGTGTGTGTATGTACGTTTGTATGTGTGTGTGTCGTCGTTCTGCTAATACTGTTTAAGGATCTGACAGACATGAACACATACTTCCATAAATTAACAGCCAACAACAACACCAACAGAAGGACAATGTTTTGTGGGTACGCCAAAAAGGAAAAGGAAGAAGGTCTGACACATGACGTACGACTAAAAGTGCAGGAGGATGTGTGACAATAATATGCTTTTGCTTATTCCAGATGCTGTTAACAAACTTTTTTAAAAAGAAGTAAATTTTTATAAAAAGTACCATTTTGAGAAGAAGTACAGTTTTCATAAGAACTACCTTTTCATTGAAAAGTACCTTTTTAATAAAGAAAAGTACCTTTTCAAATACAACTTTTTTTAATAATCAAAAACTCTTTAAGAAACAATAACTTTTAAATAAAAAGAACTCTTTTAAAAAGAAGCAGCTTTCAAATAAAAGAAGTACCTTTTAAATAGCTGTACATTTGGTTTTAAAAGTACTTTTTCAATAAGTGCAAGTTTTTAATAACAAGTACCTTTTTATTATGAATTAGATTTTAATCAAAAGAAGTTTTTAATAAAAATTTAATTTTTAATATAAGAAGTAACTTATATAATTATAAAAATTCCTGTTACAACAAAAAGTACTTTGTTAAGAAAAAGTACATTTTTAATAAAGAGTACATTTTTAGTAAAAAGTACGTTTTTAGTAAAAAGTAGATTTGTTATAAAAAGTATATTTTAAAAAGTAGTTTTTTAATAAAAATAAAAATTCAAATAATAGGCAACTTTTTCATTATAAGTAAATTTAAGAAAAGGACCTTTTCAATTGAAAGTACCTTTTTAGTCAAAAGTACATTTTTTATTAAGATTTCAATTTTTAACAAAAAAACAGTATAAGTTAATAGTATGTTTTAAATAAAAAGTGTTTAACAAACGTACTTTTTTATAAAAGATTGTCATTTAGAAAAAATTTTCCTTTTTAAAAAAGGACTCTTTCGGTAAAAAGTACCTTTTTAATAATAACATGGACAATTTTAGTTATACGTACGTTTTTAGTAATAACCACAATTTTAATAAAAAAAATCCTTTTTAATAAAAACTACTTTTTTTAAAAGTAACTGAGAAATTTTTATAAAAAGTACTTTTTCATTAAAATGTTTTTCCTAAAAAAAGTACTTTTTTAAATTAAATTTTTGATAATGAAAATACGCCTTTTTAAAATTTTTTAAAATTTTCTTCATAATGGTTCAGCATGATGAAATACGTACTTTTTTTTAAATAAAAAGTACCATTTTGGAAAACTATTTTTTTTATAATTAAAAGTACCGTTTTCGATTATAAGTAATTTTTTGATCATGTTAAAATTTTCAAGAAATATTAGAATTTTATTTTCTTTTTGAATTATAAATAATTTAATACTTTTATAATAAATTTTTTTTATAAAAGTCCTTTTTTATAAAACTTGTGTTTTGTTATAAAAATATATTTTTATAAAACGAATATACAAGTATAAATTTTATTTAAAGTCATGTTTTTAGAAGTAACGGAGCAATTTTTATAAGAAGTACTTTTTCAATAAAAAAAAGTATTTTTCCTAAATAAAAAAAGTACTTTTTTAAATTAAATTTTTGATAAAGAAAATACAACTTTTTCCAATTTTTTTATATATAAATTTAGATTATTTAAAAAAAATACCCGTTTTCTTAACGTTTTTGAAAATCGAAATTTATCTGTTTGTTTAAATTAACCACAATTTACAACTCGAACTGTAAAGGTCTCTATAAATTTATGTAAATGTTTAATGCTTGTGTATGTGTGCGTGTGTGTGCCGAATATTGCATGTCAGTGCGAATGGCAGCAACAAATTGCCAAAACATTATTCAAAGACTGCAACCAGTTAAAGGCTGCCGACAGACAATAATTACTAACGTGGCTAATTGTGCTGATGCTTTAGTTGCAACACAATTTCTGGTGATTACATTTCCAATCCCTTCTTTACCAGGAATTCGGTATTGCAAAAATTTACTCGGTAAATGCTGCACGAATAAATAAATTTTAAAATTTCGATTGAATGTGTGTTTTCAACTTGTCCACCCGTTGAGTTGCATTCGAATAGAGATGCAGAGAGATGAAGAGATGCTGTTGGATTGCATCTGCTTTAATTAATTATTTGCAATGACAGATACGGAGTGCACTCTGACAAGTATTTTGTGTTTATGATGTTGCTGATGTTTGAACTTTAAATTTAACTGTTCATCTGTGGCCACTGCACAGACTTGCACACGAGCGTTGGAAAGTGCGTTTGTATTGCACACATTTGAGTTGCATAACATGTTGCTGCAACTAAATGACGGTTCGAGTCTGTTGGCTTTAAAATCTCTTTAAGACTCGTTAATATTTAACGATACTTTTAAAGTGAATAGAGCACGTTTGTGTTGTTTTCTATTTCTCTCTTTTTTTGAGCACTCGATTTGTCTGTCCGATATTTTCTTATATTAAACAGATTTTTATCTTTGATATTTAAATTATTTACGTTCTCTGCAAGTGTAATAGACTTAATAAAAATTTAAGTTAAAAATAAGGTCGATTAAAATACACAAAATCAATTCTTGATCAAAATATATACACGTTCTTCGGGTATCATGTCATGTTGTTTGTGGTGTTGTTGCATTAAAATAGGGCCCATCAAAATCGCAATATATCATGATTCAAATATTTGCATTTTAAAAATATAATTTCAAAAATATTTAAATAAAAAGACCTAAATTGGTTGCGCCTACATCGAAAAATATTTTAGGTATGGGGAATTCCATATCAAACCGACAAGACTTCAACGCGAACCCTTTCGATTTGCATGGAATTCCGTGAAAGGCTCTGTTTCGTTGTATTTATATAAAGAAGAAATATTGAATTTTTTTTTTGCCAAAAATATGTCATATTCCATATTTCATAATTGCGCCGAATTTGTAAGCTCTGTTCGATTTATTTTTTCAATATCTCAAAAACATTTTTATAAGCAAAAATAATTCTTGTATTTTTTAAAGTAAAACATTTAAGACTCGAATATATATAGGGTGTTTTTTATAGAGTGATACAAGTTTAAATCATAATAAAAATTAGTATTATATTTTTGATATCAATGAAACGGTCTTTATTGGATAGAAAATTTCATGACATTAATGTTTAAATATGATTTCGAATATATATACGCCACGGCTGACGCGCACAAGGCGCAATCTGGAACACCAATTTTCACAAACAGTAACATTCTGAACACCATCATTTTTGAAGACTCCGCCAGCCCATAAAGCGCACCAAACACTAACTTTCTGTGGATGCGACAAAAGCTTGTGGATTCTCCTCACTACAAACGCGATAATTCTGTTTATTTACGTACTTATTCAACCGAAAATGGGCTTGATCGGAAAATAAAATTTTGAATGGACGAAGTGCACGATAAGTTTGACGAACAGAACCATTATTTTGATTAAAAATTGTGTAAGTCGATTCATAATGAAATGTCAAAGCAAACTAAACAAAAAATAACTATCAGCTGTTAAATGGGTGGTCAAATAAAGCAGTGATGCCAACTCAAAGTTGTAGCACTCTATAAAAAACATCCTATATAAAGTAATTTCTGTTTTTTGGCAAAATGTAATATCTGTAAAGTCTTGAGATTTTAAAAATTGAATTCATCAAAGAATATATATTTTGTTTTGGCAGATTTCTTATTGTTTCAAGACCCTGATATTTTTTTCTTTTTTAAAATACAATAATTATTTCTCTCAGAACGTTTAATTAAGTTTAAGTTATTTTACTAAAAGTTTTAACAGAAAAAAATAACACGTTAAGATGAAAAAAAACGCCACATTCAATATGTCTGGATCCCTCAAAAAACCGGCAGAGGGCCAAAAAAACTAAATTCAAAAAAAGTAAAATAAATCAAAATTTTTGTTCAATTAAATTTTTAAAACTCAAGAATGTGCAGATATTATATTTTTCCGAAAAATGAAAAGTGCATTCTTGTGTTTTTAGCCTTTTGAAATCACATCAGAATTAGTTTTCTGTATGACATGGTTTGTGAGATATTGAAAGCTAAAATGACAAACTCGGCGAAAATGTAAATTTTCGGACTCGACAAAATTTTGGCCAAAAAGTTTTTTAAATTTATTTTCCTACTAAAAACAACGAAAGAGAGTTTGTCACCTGTTTCTATATAAAACGGAAGGGGTCGTGACTCTAACTCTTTGCCGTTTTGACATGGAGTCACCCATATGCAATTTGTTTTTGATATAAACTTGTCTACTTTTTTTATTTTCTCTCCCCTAAATGCAATTTTCTAAAGTGCACTTTGAACATGGAAAATTTTGTTCTTTGGAATTTTATTTTTAGACTGTCGTTTGATTTTCTATCTGCTGTAAAAACATTAGGGAGGCTCTCTTAATTAGAACAAAAAAAAAACAATTAAATGTTGGTATATTCAGTAAAATAAACTTTTCAAAAATAAACTGAAATATATTTTTAGAAATAAAATATTTTCAAATATCAAACAGCGACTAACCCTAAAGACAATTTTTATTTGTTGTTAACCGATTCCAGTTTTCATTCCAACATTCATTTTACATGTGAAAAGTGTAGCCCCAGTTTTCAAATTCAGCCTGCGACATTTTTGTATTTCTGTCATGTTTTCTCTTCATAAAATTTAAATCAAATAAAATACAACATTTAAATACGTTTCGACTTGATTTAAAGTGTTTTTTTCTTCGTGTTGCAAAACGCTTTGGTTTTAAACGGAATGTCAGCGGGGAGTCTGCCTTCCAACTCTCACGTTTTCGGTTAATGAAAAATAAATTTTTTTGTGGTTTTTTGTCAGCAACAACAACAACAACAACAACATCAAAAAGAGCTGAGATAACAAAAAGTATTTAAATATGAAATTTATTTCTTTTCTAGCAGCGAAATATTATGAATCATAAAAAACGACACTGTGAGTGGAAAAGTGCTGGTTTTTATGATTTTAAATGGAAAGTTTTTTTTTTTAATCACGTTTTCAATTCTGATGAGTTACAGAGGTCAAGTATTTTTTATTATAAAAGTATTTAAGAAGTGACAAAAATGTTAACAAAATAAATATATATTTTTATGCGTCAATAGTTTCATATATAGAGTCTTATATAAATAGGCTGCACATTTTTTTGTGGTACATTTCTAAATAAAATATGACGCCTTAATTTTGATTAAACTTTAAAAGTCAAAAAGGCGATACTGTGTAGATAAGCAAAATAGAAGTAGTTTTCTGAAAAAGTTGTCTTATGAAATTAACGCATTAAAATTGTATAAAAGGAAACTATTTTTCAATTCATTTAAGCCACCGCAGCAGTGGTGAGTTGAGAAATAAATTGATATTATTATTAGATTATTTATCATGTATTTCAAACACTGGCTTATTCGTTTTTAACGAACTTGATATAATTCGCAACATTCGGTATTCATATTTCAAATAATAAATAGTTTTGTGGTGCACTTTTAAGACTTTTATCCGACTCCGATATTAATGGAATGTATATGATTTGAAAGTTACTTTTGTGTAGACAAGCAGCATATAAATTTTTTTTTAATCATAATATGTTTTATTTCATGTATTAAGTACGTATATATACCTGCAGTTTATTTTTATATTTATTAATTTTTTTCTTTAACATGTGTTGTACAAAAAAAAAAACTAACCTCGTATAAGTACAATAAGATTAAAAAGTTTATAGAAACAATATAGGGTGTTTTTATAGAGTGATACAACTTTGAGTTGGCATCACTGTTTTATTTGACCACCCATTTAACAGCTGATAGTTGCTTTTTGTTTAGTTTGCTTTGAAATTTTTATTATAGAGCGACTTACACCAGAGCAACGCGTGCAAATTGTGGAAATTTTTAATCAAAATAATGGTTCTGTTCGTCAAACTTATAGTGCACTTCGTGCATTAAAAATTTTATCTTCCGATGCCCACTTTTGGTTGAATGGGTTGGGTACGTAAATAAACAGAATGGTTTGGAGTCAGGAGAATGAACAAGCTTTTGTCGCATCCGCAGATGCGCTTTTTATGGGCTGGCGGAGTAATTGGCCCATATGTCTTCAAAAACGATGACGGTCAGAATGTTAATGTTTGTGAAAATTGGTGTTCCAGATTGCGCCTTGTACGCGCCAGCCGTGGCGCGTGACATTAATGTCATAAAATTTTCTATCCAATAAAGCCCGTTTCATTAATATTAAGAATATAATACCATGGTTTATCATGATTTAAACTTGTATCACTCTATAAAAAACACCCTTTATAAAAAGATATAAGCTCCACTGTGGCAACGCTGGCTTGACAGTCACATGCTCGTGGGTTCGATTCCCGTCGTAGACTTTTAAGTGTTTCCAGCAGCCCTACAAATCGCTGCATGAAATATGTTTTTCATAAAAAAGATTTAATAAATTTTTATAAAAACGTTTGAAATATAAACAACTTTTGCAACATTTCAATCATTTAATTATATGAAACCCAAAAGGAAACAATTAATTGAAGCCAACAATATTTTGATTAATTTTAGGAATCCTAATAATTAAATAGTTTTGCTGAAAGAAATAAAATGTTATTAAATTTTTTCTAAATTTCTGCAAAAATAATTTTTTACCTTCACCTATTCTGCCTAATTTAATCAATTTAACTTTTAATTGAATATAATTAGCAATTCTATTAATCAGTTGTTTGTCGCAATCATTCTGTTTATTAATGCCTGATTTATAATCAATTAAGTAGGGCAATCGTAACATTCAATATGATGATGTGAAATTAATTGAATTTTTTATTCTTTAATTTAAATCGTTTGATTGATTGCATGTAATTTTTTATTAAATATTCAATTGTAACAAAAAAATTTAATTAAAGAGAAATTGTACACACCTTTTAGCCACTGGCGATATTTAATTTAATAATTTGACTTGTTACTTGGGAATAGTGAAATAACTTTTCTTGCCTCAAGCATTTTGGCAATTAAAATTAAAATTAAAATTAAAATCAATTCATTTTTCTGTGTAGATGTTCCAGTGCAACACTTTTTATTTATCATTCAAGTTCTCTTGCAAATTTGATTGGAAACTAAAAGCTTTAACAGGCGACTGTGGATAATCAACGAAACAGTTCTCAGTTCAAATCGCTTCATCTCCCAATTTAAAAATTATTATTCCATCATTTCGAAAGCATTGAATAGAAAAATATCTTTAAGTACACTTTCGTTTAATTAATGCGAGTCAGCAATAATTCACTATCCCTAATTTCATTTTATGCATTATTTTCATTTAAATGCATTATTTTCCTCGACATCTAAAAGCGTTATTGTAATTCCTGTTTAATTTTCGAGCTTTATTTTCGTGTGTTTTGCCTAATTAATTACAGTTGAATAAATAAAATACCTGATTTGCATTCGCAACCAAATAAATTGTATGAAAATGCCACAATTACTGAGCAAAAATAAATAAACAAACAATCAGACATGCAAGTGCACGCCCTGTCTCCAATACGATTGTGCAAAAGGTGCTCTCCCCACCCACAAGCAGACGCACACTGTCGCAATTTGCAACAATACGAATAGGAGTACCATTGAGGAGGGCAATAAATAAGTGCTTCTATGCGAGTTGAGAGGAAATTTTTGTTCTCTATCGAAATAATGAAATAGTTGTTCGTATTTCTCCTGAATATGTTCCTTTTCTGCAATAATCAATTGTTCTTCCAAAATCATAATTATTTTTATTCAAAACCAACGTTTCACTAAAAAGTAAACATTTTAGTGTTATTAAAAAAATAGTTTTTAATCAAACGTACTTTTTATTCAAATAGTACTTTCTCTTCAAATATTACATTGTGCTTTAAAAGTACTTTTCACTAAAGCAGTACTATTTATTAAAACAGTACGTTTTATTAAAACTGTACATTTTATTTAAAAAAATAATAAAAATTACTTTTTATTAAAAAGTACTTTTTAATAAAATAGTACTTTTTACACGAAAAGTACTTTTATTTAATAAGTACTTTTTTTCAAAGAGTATTTCTATCGAAAAAACTTTTTATTTAAAAAGTACTTTATGCTCAAAAGTTAGTTTTAAATTAAAAAGTACTTTTTATTCAAAAATTACTTCTTATTGAGAGATTACTTTTTATTCAAAAAGTCCCCCTTGTTCAAGGAGCTCTTTTCATTTAAAAAGTACTTTGTACTCAAAAACTAGTTTTTATTTAAAAAGTAATTTCTGCTAAAAGAGTACTTTTCATTCAAAAACTTCTGTTTATTCAAGGAGTAATTTTTATTAAAAGAGAGCTTTTCATTCCTTAAGTACTTTTTATTCAAAGAGTACGTTTCATTCAAGGAGTACTTTTCATTCAAAAAGTATTTATTATTCAAAAAGTAAGTTTTATTTAAAGAGAACATTTTATTCAAAAAGTAATTTTTATTCAAGGAGTATTTTTGATGCAGGAAGTACTATTTTGAAAAAGTATTATTTTTTAAAAAGTAATTAAGAAAACACTCTTTATCAAGAACTACTTTTTGCTCGAAAACTACTAAATTTAGATGGAATTTAAATTTTACTGGAAGGATTTTTTTTTAACAAAATGTACACGGTTTGTTTAAAAAGTACTTTTGACTTCGGAGGTGCTTTTTATTAAGAACGAGCAACTTTCGATTTGTGTTTTATGCTACACAGTAATTTTTGCTAATAAGTACTTTTTATTAAAAAGTATTTTTTTTTAAAGTATTTTTTACTTACAAGTACTATTCGTTAAAAAGTACTTTCCGTTAAAATAATACTTTCTATTAAAAAGTAGTTTTTCTTAAGAAGTATTTTTTGTTTATAAGTACGTTTTGTTCAGAAGTACTTTTTGTTAAAAAGTCCAAGTACTTAAAAAGTATCTTATGTGAAAAAGTACTTTTCGTTAAAAAATACTTTTTATTAAAAAGTAGTTTTTCTTAAGAAGTGTTTTTTATAAGTAATTTCTGTTAAAAAGTACGTTCAGTTAAAAAGTACGTTCAGTTAAAAAGTAGTTTCTGTGAAAAAGTACTTTTCGTTAAAAAATTACTTTTTATTAAAAATTTATCAAAACAATGTTTTTACTCAAGAACTTGCCTCTTTTTGAAAAAGGCACTTTTTACTACGTGCCCGTTTAGTACTTTGCAACAGTGCTAATCAAAAAGACTTTTCTATATTTACGAAATTCATCGTATGCAATAAGTCTTGCAGCTCAAACATTTCATGCCACCTCACCACTTGAAAACATTATTGTTGTTGTTGTTGTTGTTGTTAAGTTGTAATAACAACTGCACAATAACATTAATTGACTATAACAATACGTTCCTACATAAGAGCCGCGATGACATTCAATAATTAGGGCGCTGCATAATACGGAGGGATCTTTTGCTTATTTTCGATTTCGTTCTTTTTTGAGTCGTTTTGTTGCAAAATATTTATTTAATTATGACGATATGAGCAGTTTCGTTTGGTGTGAGATTTTTATATAACCAACATCTATATGTACCACCCTAATATTTGTTATTTCATTGTAAATTGCTTTTGTATTTGTTTGTTTGTTTGTTTGTTTGTATATGCGATTGCGACATGCGAAATGTACTTTTATTTTTGACGGAAATTTACAATGTTTCGAACAGAAATTATATTCGATGTTAAATTATTGTAATTTCAGGATGAAAAGGACTCAAGCTGTTGCTGCAAACACAACAACAACATTTAAGTGCTTTAAAAAGTTTCTTGTTTTTTCGAAACAATTTCGAAAGGCACTTTAAAGTGAATGTAATATTTTCAAATAAATATTTTAATTTTTAAAAATTGTTATTTAAAAAAATAACTTTTCCAACATGAAATAATAAAAGCTTTGAGGGAGGATTAAATGCTTTGCTGTTCTACTGTTAATTAACGTTTTAAATTATGTTTTTGCTGTGTTACAGTTCCTTTAAGCCATTTTAGTTGTCTTATTGAATAACTTTTTTAAATCGAAAGCTAAAGTTTAGCAAATTATTACGTTAGAGCTTTTAAAGTGCACTTTATTTGCGACTTTAATGACATGCAATTTAATAATGAGCTCAATCGGACGAATTGTTCGATTTATTAAAATTAAGACTCCAAATAATTTACAATAAACTTGTGCCAATCAAGTTCCACCACAATGAATTTTTTTTTTGTTGAGCAGTTTAATTTCAGCGCATTTAAGTAAAAAAAAACTTTCCTAATTGACATATTTAACCCGACATTAAAACCAAAAAAGGTGTCTTCTTTGTAAGTTTAGGTTTTTGTCATATTTATTCGAGTGCTATTGACAATCAAACCAGCTGCCTAAATAACACAATCAAATAAATAAACTCCCATACTTTTAACAAGCACGCATGTGTGTGCGTGTGTGTGTAAATAAATTCCAAAAGCACACGCAACATAAAATAAATAAAAAAAAAAAAATTACTAAAAATACTCTCGTACCAACAACAAGACACAACAAGTCAAAAAGTCCAGAAGGAGACAATAATGTTAAATACGAAAGAAATATGATGAACCTACAACTCCTATAAAGCAGAAAACAACAACAACAACAACAACAACAACAAAAAACAGCAAAACAATAAAACCAAAAAACGAGGTGAATGAAAGAAAAATATATAAAAATAATAATAAAAGTAAAAATATAAAAGTTAAACAAACAACAAAAATATAATAAACATTCATGTTGATTTTGTCATTAAAAAAACAGAAGAATTTGAAAAAAGTACTCCCGCCAGTGATGGCACTGTCCCATACAAATTACGGCCATTTGGCAGCACCTCCTGCCCTCTAATCTCAACCAAACGGGAATTTCAATAGTTTAACTTCAAAAACACAAGACGATCAATTAAAATAGCACATCAGCGTGATTAAAAAAAATAAAATTTTGTAATAATTTTCACCGATTTCTAATGGAATTGAAAGCACAAATATTTTCTGTACATCAAACGATTTCGAAAAATGGCAACGCTGGCATCAGGGAAGTGCATTAAGAATTGGGATTAAAGGAATGTAATCACCCGTTCGGAAGGCATCACAATTTTCGAAAAAGCAACTAGACCACTGCGGTGTATAAACGGGCAAGCAATATAGCCCCAGATGGCAGAATAGTTGAGGCGCTTTCCCATTTAAATGGTGACATCCATAAAGAAAATATTCGCTTCTGGAGCACAGAAATTCCGCGAGTGATGTACGACTCTTTACTCGTTAAATCCACTCAAATAGTTTTGGGAATAGCGAGCGCTATTCCCAAAACGGTTGCTGATAGTGAGAAATGAATCGAATGGGGGGGACTTGGTGGACATGTGACTTATATCGGGTGTTTTTTATAGAGTGATATAAGTTTAAATCATAATAAAACATTTTAAATATTTTTGGTTTCAATAAAACAGTCTTTATTGGATAGAAAATGTTATGACATTAATGTTTAAATATGATTTCGGTCATGTGGCCGCCACGGCTGGCGCGTACAAGGCGCAATCTGGAACACCAATTTTCACAAACAGTAACATTCTGACCATCATCGTTTTTGAAGACATACATATGGGCCAATGACTCCACCAGATCATAAAGCACACCAAATAGTAATTTTCTGTGGATTCTTCTCACTCCAAATGCGACAATTCAACAAAAAATGGGCTTCATCGGAAAATAAAAATTTGAATGGACGAAGTACACGACAAGTTTGACGAACAGAACCATTATTTTGATTACAAATTTCCACAATTTGCAAGCTTTGCTCTAGTGCAAGTCGATCCGTAATGAAATGTCAAAGCAAACTAAACAAAAAACAGCTATCAGCTGTTAAATGGGTGGTCAAATAAAGCAGTGATGCCAACTCAAAGTTGTATCACTCTATAAAAAACACCCGATAAAACACTGTCAGTTTTATTAGTTTCACCTGCAGGTTCCGAGTCCATTTTGAACCCCTTTATACGCTTATCAAGAGTTGGTGATAATTCAATAACTTGATAAATTTTATCAGCGTTGCCATAGTAGATTTTTAAGAAACCGTGTTGCCGTTTTTTTTTCCGGAAAACTAGCGAAGTGTATCTGTCGTGGCAGAAAAATAATGATGCCCTGGTTTTTCAGAAAAGTATCGTCGAACTTTTGGGATTTTGGGGATTTCTGCTAAAGTTTTTGGGAATGCAACACTATAACCTGTGTGGGATATTCTGCTTAGTACAATTAAGTACGCTATTTTAACATTAATTTTATGATATAAATCCACTTCTATCAAACAGTGATAAACGAAAAATTTAAAATAAATACATTTAAAAAAAACTAAAACAACCCGTTTTATAGGAAATCAAGCCAAAAGTGAAAAATAATTTTCGATTTAACAATCAACTTCCAATATATAAATGTCGTATTGTGATATCAAAGCGTGGGGTGCGGGTTGTATCAGATCTTGACGTGCGCCCTACACAATTTTTTTTTAATATTAAAATTTAGTTGATTTTAAATTTATTTCTAAATTTTTGAATTATTAACTTTTCCGATCGAATTTGTTCTTAAAATATATTTATTAAAATGCAATTTGGTACTTTACTACTGCTCACATGTAAAAAAAGGTACCACCCGTCTTCAGTGTCATATTTATTCAAAAATTGTTGTGAAATGTCATACGCACACACACAAACACATTCACTCGTATTTGTGTGTACTTTTCATGTTTATTTTTGTAGATGTTGGGCTATTTATTTAAAAAGTGTCTCTTTGTTCTGTTTCCACTAAAACTATCTTGAAGATGGCCAACGAGAACAACATCCAACAGCAACGTGCCTGAATGCTTGTTGCCAAACAACAAGTTCGTTTAAAACAAAAGCAAATAAAAAGTTCGAAAGTGTTGGTGGCCAAAAAAATGTTGCTGCCAGACAAGTTTTCAAATCAGTTTCATTAAGACCGTTGGCGGACGTGAGTTGTGAGTGCGATCGGAACGGGAGTAGTTCTCTTAACTGTTTGTGCACGTACGAACGATAAACGAAATGCAATTTATTGGGCTGTTGTGAATGTGAATAGAATTGCATTTAAATAAATCAAAATGTGTTGTAGGAAATGCTGAGACAAAATCTTGTTGTTTTTGCTGTTGTGCTGCATGTCATCTTCTTTGTTGTTGTCGTCGTTAAACCAGTTGTTGTTTGATTGCAAATGTTGGTATAAATTGCTGCTGTTGTTCGATTTTGTTTTTGTTTGTTTATTTTATTTAAATTTTTGTTTTGTTTTTTTTCTGCTTTTATGTTTGTCAGTCTGGCTGGATGTTTTTGTTTATTTTTCTTTTCCATTTCAAGTTGTTGGACAAGTATTTAGAAATAAAACGTCTGGTCGCAAACAACTCCTTTTAAGCCACTTCATTGTACAAGTTCTAGTCTACACAATTTGCTCTACTGAGCTGGTGTCGGATAGCATCGGGTCGGGTATCATCTGATTCGCAAACGTGTGTGTGTGTGCTGTTCGTTACTTGTTGTTTGCACTTCGCGTGTTGTTGGCTCGTCCAAACGTTTGTCAAACACGGTGTTATGTAGGTGTTCGTGTGCCTGCGTGTGTGTGTTCAAATTCCAATATCTGTGAGTCTGTCTGTCTGTCTGTACGTTGGCTGTGCATGCCGCCTTTTGTTTTCAACACAACAAACAACTCCAATCAGTTGGTTTTAACCGGTCTATGAATCAGTTCGTGTTGGTGCGTGTTTCTGTTCGTGTTGTTTGTTAACAAGGCTTTTTAAAAACGTAATATTTATTCTCCACATATTTTTACTCATATTAAATTGTTAAGATAAATATTTTTTTTTGGTGATAATTTATTTCAAACGGAATACAGCAATTTTCTTAAATTCTGGGCAATTTAGTTATATTAATTTTTCAATTTAATGTGTTTGTGTGTGTGTATGAGTGTAACTGATATAATTTTGCCAACTTTAGCAAACCAGTTTGTTAAGGCAGAAAGAACAGAACTGCCCCACAGTCTGTCTGTAGGTGTTTGCATATGGATACACATGAATAAATAAATTTTCAAGAATATTGACGGGGTTTGATTGCACGACGTGAATATTCTTTTGCTAACGACACAATAAGACATGGAGCTTTAAGTGCAAAAGCCATTAAGTAAAAGTGTTCTTTTTTAATAAGAAAATCAATTGAAAAAGAACAACAATAAAGAAGAATTATGTGGCATTAAAAAAACAAGATAAAAATCATAATTCAATGAAGAATAATGCACTGAAGATGCTGTTAATATTTAATAAATAATAATTATAAATATATTAATAATTTTAAATTATCTGAATATAAAATGAAAATGAGAATTTCGCAAAAGTTTTTGTTTAACGTGAGAATTGAATTTTTTAAGGGAGTATTTTGATCGTTTTGCGGCATGTAAATAAAATTATATAAAACAAATAAATAATATAAAAAACATATTTACGATTTTATGCAAAAAAAAATTATAATATATTAAATAATTTAAAATATTAAAAAAACTAAATAAATTTACATAAGAAGTTTTTAACAAAGACAATCTCCCATATTATGAATGACGACGTCGAAGTCACATCAATACGACAGCAAAAAATTATCACTTGTCTAGTCCTTGTCGATAGACTTTGACTTCTGGTAACGTGTTCTATTAATAGTATACGCCTTCGAGAATACCAAAAGGCAGTTAATAAAAATGAATTATTGTCGGCAATTAAATGACAATTTTTGTTGTCGTGTTGGTGTGACGTCCATGTCGCGATTCATAATATGGGCGAATAGAAGAGTATAATAAAATAAAATTAACAAAAAAAAAATAAAAGATGTTAACAAACAAAAATTAAAACACATAACCCGCCTTATTATGAATGACGACGTCGACGTCGATGTCAGCACGACAGCTAAAGTTGTCACTTGTTACTATCAGTTACTTTTGACAGTTTCTTAATATGTATTCTTCAAGTCCTATAATATTGACATGACATTTTAATAACAGTCACTTGTTGGCGACATCCACAAGACAACTGATAATTTATTGCTGTCGTGTTGATGTGACTTCAATGCCGCCATTTATAATAATACAGAATATCAAAATTTTACATTTAAATTAACA
Organism: Linnaemya vulpina; assembly: GCA_963675445.1. Taxonomy (NCBI): domain Eukaryota; kingdom Metazoa; phylum Arthropoda; class Insecta; order Diptera; family Tachinidae; genus Linnaemya; species Linnaemya vulpina. The sequence goes on from OY776277.1 coordinate 106,481,361, forward strand.
CTCGATTATGTTATTTCAACCGCCTGAAATTTTAATAGAATAAAAAACTGTGTTTTTTAAAGAAGTATAAAACTTTAAGTTGACAACACTTTTTTTAAACTGGCGAGCATTGTGTCAGCTGTCAAGTCAAATTCTAAATTTTAAAATGAGTAGAATAATTTTAGCATTAATTAAGTTTAGAATTTTATACACGAATAAAAATTATGGAATTAAACGTTAAATAAAAAAAAAATTAAACATGGTTACGCTTATTTCAGCAAATATTTGATAGATGTGCAAGCAGCTTTAGACCTTTTAATATTTTATTTAATGAAAATATTACTCTACTTGGGATTTTTTAAATTTTCACTTGAACTCGAATTCATTCTGCGTAGCGGCAACGCTGCTATTTTTTCTTTTGAGTATCGGTATCGTATCGGCGAAATGGCGTGTCAATAGTTGTAACATCGCACACATAATAAAGGGTGTTTTTTATAGAGTGATACAAGTTTAAATCATAATAAAACATTTTAAATATTTTTGATTTCAATGAAACAGTCTTTATTGGATAGAAAATTTTATTATATTAATATTTAAATATGATTTCGGCCATGTGGCCGCCACGGCTGGTGCGTACAAGGCGCAATCTGGAACACCAATTTTCACAAACAGTAACATTCTGACCATCATCGTTTTTGAAGACAGATGGGCCAATGACTCCGCCAGCCCGTAAAGCGCACCAAACAGTAATTTTTTGTGGATGGAAATGGTGTTTTAACAAAAGCTTGTGGATTCTCCTCAATCCAAATGCGACAATTCTGTCCAATTCAAGCAAAAATGAGCTTCATCGGCAAATAAAATTTTGAATGGACGAAGTGCACGATAACTTTGACGAACAGAACCATTATTTTGATTAAAATTGTCCACAATTTGCACGCGTTGCTCTGGTGTAAGTCGATCCATAATGAAATGTCAAAGCAAACTAAACAAAAAGCAACTATCAGCTGTTAAATGGGAGGTCAAGTAAAGCAGTGCTGCCAACTCAAAGTTGTAGCACTCTATAAAAAACACCCTATATTTTATTAAAGCATTTAGAAGTTAAATCTTTTTTCTTTTACTTAAATATTTGTCATACAATACAAATGAAATTTTGTATTAAAAATAAATGTTGCCCTCATTAAAACTGGGGCAACGCGACAATAAAACATCCAACAGCTAAATAATTAAAAATAAAATAAAAATAAATAAGAAGTTTATGATAAACACTGACCGAAATAAACTTCTAAAATAAAAAACAATCTAAGAGACTGAAATTTTTATTAAAAGATCGATGGACGGTTTTGGTAGGAACATGTTTAAAATATTCTTGCAAAACGAGTGGAATTAATAGAATTTGGTAAAATACAACAACCTTAAGGGATTCTCTATTTGAAGTATTCATGAGATGTTTTTGAAATAAATTATGTTAAGCGTTGACATAATTTTGAATGTGTTTTGTTTTTGTAACTTGATTTTTTATTGTTGTTGTTGTTGTTGATGATCAAATTTATGAACACTTTGAATGACATTTTACACAATTCGACTTTTAGTTTTATGACAAAATTAATAGTGTTTTCACACCTAAAATTAAGATCCGCTTTTACTATTTAAAATGTTTAGGCATTAAACACAATAACGACAGCAGGCTACGAGCTACAAGCTGTCAAAATTAGAATACAGCCACACGACTACAGACCACCGTTGTCGCTGTAGCCAAAATTAAACTAATTGCTATTTTGGTGAGCGACAACGAGTAGATGCAATGTTGCCAGTATAACATAAATAAATTCAAGTATTGTAAAATTAAAAATATGTCGTTTTAATTTACTAAAAGAAACAACAAACTATATTTTGAAGCTAATGAAATGATTTCTTGTCATATGTTGTCGACTTTAAATATATTTTATTGGAATAACAGATTTAAGAGTACTAAATATATGAAAGTGACTACACTGGCGTATGAAGAGAATTCTACTGCAAACAACAACTCATGGTTATTGATTTGGTGGTTTATTGATTTGGTGGTATCGTGTTAAAAATAATTAAGTGGCCAACGACTTTTGTAGTCGCTGTTCGTGTAGTCTGCTGTCGTTATTGTGTTTAATGGTTTATTAAACTCAGGTTTTGACTTCGAGGTTGTCTAACCAAAATATATGTAATCAATGTAAATTCGATCTCTCAAGGAATTATAATACTTAAGCTGGGTTTTTAAGATCTTTCAGTTAAACCAGGGTTAAGTAATCTGAAAACGGATTTCTTCTGCTCGTAGCAAGTTTATATACATAAATTTTTTCTGAACAGCAGCTCTTTGACTTGAAATGTTGGTCTTGAATTTAAAAATGAAAAAAATATCGGAGTTTTGATTTAAGTTAAACCAACAGGGTTTTCTTTTCTGGAAAACATGTCACATTTTTTCACTTGTTTTGTAAATAGTGGAAGTTTGGAGGAGTTTCAAAACAGAAATTACTTTTCGTAAGTGATGTTGGATTAATTTCGAATAAATCTCTTAATTTCAAATATCAGAATGTTGCCATTTCTGCTAAAAAGTGTAAAAAATGTTGCACTCTTTTCTAGAAAAGAAATCAGCTTCAGTTTAAGCACAATCAATATCACAAAAACACAGATTTCATTGACAAACTGTACACAAACATATTTGAAACATTGTGGAAAGCAAAATATTTTATGTAAAAAAATTTATGTTAGATGCAGAAATAAGTTTTTAATTTATTAATCAATTGAGGTTCGCATCACACACACAACCTGATTTAAAAAATTATGTCTCAATATTTTTTTTAAACCCCGTTAGTAAGAATTTTTTTCTGAAAATATTCCTAAAATTTGTTCATAATATATTTTCAACTTCTCTTTCTTTTCAGATAATTTTGTAAAACGCAAATACAAATAATATTTTTGTATAAGAAAAAACTCAAAATTAATTAAGTTTTCTTTCAACACGAAATCGATTAATACTTTTTCGTCTCTTAACGGGATATACAATAAATAAATAAAAATTAATCAAGAGCATCAAAATATCTAAAAGTTTTCGAAACAAAACTAAATTCAAATTAAAGTGAAAAATAAATTAATTGAGAAAAAAACAGAGTTAAAATAATTGCAAGTGTTGAAGTGTTGATTGAAAATCAAAAGTCCAAAATCCAAAAGAAAAGTAAAAAAATTTTTTTTTTAATTTAACGAAACGATTTGAGCAATTTATAATATTGAAAAAAGTGAAATTATAAAAAAAGTAACTAATTAAATCAGTTGAGAAAAAATTAAAAATATCTCAAGTGTAAATCGTAAAACACTTTATAAAAATTCATATTCGAAAAATAATTTTAAAGCATTTACAAAATAGGATATGATTTTATAAAGTACGATTTTAATATCTGCAAAAATTAAGTAAAAAGGTAAGTTTTTTAAAACTCTTTTCAATTTATAAAAATCTATTTATAAAAAGTTAAAAGGAGATGTTGAAAAATACAAATACTTTTCAATTTATAAATAATGAAAAAAATATATTTAGAAATTTGATTTGGTATGTTCTTAAATCATATTTGTTTATATAAATAATTTGAAAATTAAAAAAAAAATTAAAAAAAAAAAATCCCAGATTTGAACGCGGGCCCTCCATGATAATAGACAATTTGTCGTGAACAGGAAAATAATTAAGGCAATTAAGTGAATGTTGACTCTATTAAAAATTTATTCGCTTTAAGTAAAATTTCGTTAACATTTTTAAAAATTAAAAGCTAACAAATACGGGGACAGTAGTAGCAATTCTTTTGATCTAAATTTTTAATAAAAAAGAAACTTACCGATAGAAAATTTGGCTGATCCGAAACAACATATTGAGTCTTGTTAGTGTTGTTGCAGTTGAAATAGAACGCCTGCAATCTCACATACACACATGACAAGCGTTGCCACATTTCCTTAATTTCATAGACAGCCTGGTTAGCAGTTGCCTGGGGGTTAAGAACACTAAATCCCATTTTTCTAAACGAAGAAACCGACTGGCTGCTGCTCTTCACTCTAAAACAAAACAGAGTAAAAAAATTCTTAAAACACTCGTAAATACAAAATTTTTAATTTAAAAACTTGATTAATGGCGTGTTCTTTTCTGAAAAACATGTAAAATTTGTTCACTTATTTCGAAAAAAGTGTCAGTTTAGAGGAGTTTTAAGGCAACAATTATTTTTCCTAAATCATATTGAATTAATTTGTAATACATTTTTAATTTTTAAAGCGCAGAATGTTGCCATTTTCTATTGAAAAGTGCAAAAAATGTAGCATTTTTTTCTAGAAATTAATTAATAAATTCTGCTATTTAATTTAATTAAAAATCTTTCTACTGCTTTTTCTTCCATTTTGCACAGAACATGAACTATTTTTCGAATTTCAACTTCTTTTAATGTTGGAGTTTTTTCATATTCTTTTTTATTTTATTTTTTGTTTCTTTTCTTTTAATCTCGCGCGATGACTTCAGTTTGAACTTGTTCGAGTACATAATGCTTTTGGATTTAGTAACGCTCTAATTTTAATTAAATTTAATTTTTGTTTTCATTAATTATTAAAAATGCATAAAATGATCTTGGCCAAACTTCGCAACTCGAACCGCACCGCACCGCAACTCAGCCACCCCACCACTCCCATGTATTGAAGGTGAAGCCAATCATTTTGTTTGAACAAATTTTTCATTTTATTTCTGTATGCCAAACACGCGCCACTTAAAATAAGTTGTTGCTTCATTCTGACAAAATTTGATAAAAAAAAAAGGAAAACGACCGACAAACGTTTCAAAATACATAAAGAAAAAAATTGGAATTAAATAAATAAATATGGAAAACGAGAAGAAACGCTTGAAATATTAAAAATAAAAGAGTACAAAAAAGGAAACACATAAAATTGTTGTTGGTTTTTGTAACGAGACACTCGTAAATGGAAAAAATTTCCAAAGAAATAAATGAAAATAAAATAAAATAAAACAACTGCCATTCCAACTGGACTAAAACGGAACACTGGGTTACAAAGATATAGGAAAATTATGAATAAAAACGCATGATATTTCGATACCATAAATATTTTACCGCAGTTGAATCCGTTTTCAGAGAAGCGGATTATGTTTAAACTTCGCACACTGTGTTACAAAGACATAGCAAAATTATTCCTAACATCGCATGATATGTAACCCTGTAGCCCTTTACAATATTATAAAAATTATATTCCAACTTGTAGTTGAATCCAATGCCGTATTTCAGAGAAGTGTATTAAGTGTAAACTTGGCACACCGGGTTACAAGGATATAGGAAAATTATTAATAACATGATGGGTAACCATGTACCCCTTTTCAATATTATTAAGATTTTATTTCAACTTGTAGTTGAATCCAAGGCTGTATTACAGAGAAGTGGATTAAGTTTAAATTTCGCACACTGGGTAACAAAGATATAAAAATATTATTAATAACATCGCATGAAGGATAACCCTTTACCCCTTTTCAATATTATAAAGATTTTATTTCAACTTGTAGATCAGTCTGAAATACGGTCAGAAAAGTGGGCCAAGTTTAAACTTAGTTTAATGTAGCCTTGTACTTTGGGCTTTCCGGTGTATTTTGTTAAAAGCCAAAATTATAGATAATAAATAAATTGATCCGCCATAATTTTGTTTACAAACTTAACCATGGCGGCACAAATCTGTGATCAGTTTAACTAAACCTGGTTTAAGTGAGAGATCTCGAAAACTGAGCCTAACAGCCATCAAAGGCAGTAAATTTAATATGCACTTGTTTATTATATTCCCACTGTAATAATTATTAAGACACAGGAAGTGATTTTTGCTGATTTATGAAGTTATTTTGAACTTCTCTTTTAACTCCAATTAGGACCAATTGAAGTCAAGAAGAAGAAAAGTTGGAAAACAAACAATTTCTTTTTGTCAGTATTTTAAACTCAAGATTTCTCTCTCCCTCTCTATTTACTCTCTTAAATATTCTCACAAATAAATATTTGCCTTAATTTATCTAATAAACAAAAATATTTATTTGCTCATAAAAATATATTCAGTTACAAGATGCCGAAATAAATACTTTTTTACCATCAAAGTCAACCACAAAATTTATTAAGTTCCGTCCCTCTTAAAGTCCTTTTGAATCCTGCAAACAATTTAAATGAACGGGGAAGGGGGGCAGGGAGAAGGATTTAAACCAAAACCATTATTTGTTGTGGCCAAAATTAAATGTAAATAAAATGAAATGCACACACACACACACACACGCATCCATGCAAACATGCTCAAGCATGCATCCATTCTGATGTACTTCCTGCTGCCGCAAAGAAAAAAAATAATAATTAAAAAGATTAGATGCAGAAATAGTTTTCTGAAATAAGAAACAAACTAACAAGTCATTTCGGAAGGGAAACTATTTATTACAAAATAAGTTAAAATAAAAAAAGATTTTGTAAATAAACAAACGCACAAGTGCCGAATTCAATTTACTGTTCAAAACATTTGGCAAAGGAAAGTTGGAGTTGTTTTCATGGAACTAGAATCTGTTTGAAATTTATTTGACCAAAACAAACACAAGATTGAGGAGAATATGAAGCACGTGACGTTGTAAAAGAGCAGCTGGGGGCTGCTGGAATCTGAATTGCAGTTGCTTTAAGTCTTATAATTTTAATAAATTATTGTCGTCCATCAAAAAGTATTCCATGAAAAGCGTTTGAAATTTTTGCTAAAAATAATTTTATGTAAAAAAAAAACTTTTCAATTGCCCAACTCTGGAATAGTATTTTTAATTTTGCTTGATTTTTAATACCAATTCAATTCTTCCTGAAGTATTAAAATATCTTTTTGCTATTCACTTTCATATTCCAAAAATAAGTTCAAATTCTGCAGTTCTGAAACCGTATTTGGGATTTTCCTGATTTTCGCTAAAGTGTAAAATTTCGTATAGAAGCAAATTCATATCAATTAATAAAATTTATCTGTGAATGGTTCTAAAATCCAAAACAAAACACTCTCTACACAAGAATTTATATTTATTGCTATTAATTTAGTGTTCGCTGTACAGCAGCTGTTAAACTCCAGCATGTTGTTGGCATGTAACTGTTTTGTGGTTTTGTTTTTGCCTCAAACACAAAAAAAACAAGAACAAAAATTAAAAAAGCACTGTAAAGAGATGTTAAACGTACTTATTTGCTGCAAAAACAACTCACACTCATAACACTGAGTGTACACGTACACACACGCTGTATGTGCAGACGTGTATAACAGTCTGTGCCCTCTCCAATGGCATTGTGGTGTTGGAGTGTAACCTTACACGTCCAAATATGCAATTTCGCTGGCAGAAATAAAACACCTTTTCCATTGTAAGTTTTCTTGCTGTTTCCATTTTTCCCCTATTTTTTTAGTCAAATCCTACAAATACCCACATTGTTTTTCCTGTGTGATACCCAGCAAACATTTTGTGATGATGATGATTTATTTGGTTTGTATCAAAATTTCTGATAAGATAAAATATAAAGAAATCTATTGAATATTTATTTGAATCGATGGAACGATTCAATGTGTAGAGATGACTTCATGTGAATGTTACCCGGGACTAAAACTCAAGTCGTTCATACTTATGTTGGATCCAATTTCATCATTTTTTTTTTTCTATCATATCGGCTGGTGTTAACAAAAAGAAAATTGCTGATAAATCACTTTTACTAAGCCGAACTTCACATTGCACAGTGGGCAATTTGGAAAACAATTTATAAAATTTTTTCGTTTCGAAACGTCTAGTTCGCTTGAATTTTTCAAAGTCTTTTACGTATGAATTTCTTAACAAAAAAATTAATTAAAAGAAACTTCTTTTACTGAAATTTTAGTGGGAGAAAAGTCGCAAAATATATAAAAGGGTACAGAAAGACTTTTATTTTTTTCATATATTTTAATTTAATTATTTAAAACATTTTCTTAGTTAATTAATCAGACTTGTGCTTTGTGTGTTGTGAGGTTAAGTACGTCCATGTGCCTGAATTTCAGTGGTTCTTGCACCAAATCATCAGTATACTTATTTCCAATATAACACAACCTCTTAATTTATGCACAAACTATTATAAACCAAATGAGAATTACATTGCAGCCTACTGATGATTTGTTGTAAGAAGTATTTGAAATGCAGGCATTTATACACGCTTAACCTTTTAGCATTTCAAAAGGTATAATAAAAGTTGCTTTTTTATCAATAAAGAAAAAGTTTCAATTAATTTAAGAAAGTTTGAAAAAAAGTGGACCCAGCTTAAGTCTAACTTTTTTAGACGATTATTTCCTGAGCCTATAGATTTTTTTTAGCTCTTGGATAGGAAAGGAAGTCTTTTTTATTGGATCAAAACTATCAGCAGTATATTAAATGTTTTTATAAACTTAAGGTACCCCACTTTGGGACAGCGTGGCCCCACTCCCTTTGAAAATATAAAAGCCAAACTAGCAACCCCATTTTAAGAAATCTGTGAAACTTTTTTCAAATAGGGCTACCTGAATAAGAGAAACTTTCACAGTAATTAAACTTCGTTTGATTAACCCTTGAAACGACCTTTGACCCCTGAGTGCCGTGATACGTTTATGGCCCATCTGCCCACTGCGAGTTGTTTGGAGGGAGAATATAATTATTTTCCATGTTCTTGAAAACATGTAGTTAAAATATGTTCTGATAGTTTTTTATTATTTTATTTTTTGGTGTTAAATATGAATGTCACTTGGCTCAAAGCCTTTTTTCTTCTTGGACTTTTTTCCAACCCCTTGCACTTTTGCTATGGTTCGAGTTGGATGTTCAACATTTTAACAGATTTTTTGTTGGATTTGTTTAGTGGGTTTTCTAGCAAACTTTTTTGCTTAAAAATTTTTTTTTTTTGGATTCGCTTGCCGCAGGCAACAAATTTTACACCGAACACACACACACACACACACACACACACATACTGATCATATTTTACAAATACAATGCAGGTTGGCAGAAGTGATATTTTGTTGTACAAGTTTTTGGCAAGTAAATTTATAATAAAAAAAAAATTATTTAAAAACATGCATTTGAATTACCTCTAAATTATTGTTGGAATAACTTGTAATTATTTTAATTGTTTTCAGAGATACTTAAAAAACTGTTACTGGCACAAATTAGGCAGCGTTTTTTTTTATTAAAAAAATCCCCTTTTTACCTCATTTACCCAACGAGTGGAATGTACAGCGATTGCCATGGAAATTTCATTGAAAATTATTTTAAAAAAATATCGCAAACGGTTGACCCTGAATGCCATCCCTGCAACTTTCTGCTAATTTTATTCGGTTTGTTGTGCTGCCCGACGATTCTGAGGCTCCTTTTTTCTTTTCTAGTTTTTAGTATCGGCTGTTTTTTATAGAGTGATACAAGTTTAAATCATTAAAAGACATAATAATATATTTTTGATATCAATTAAACGGTCCTTATTGGATAGAAAATTTTATGACATTAATGTTTAAATATGATTTCGGCCATGTGGTCGCCACAGCTGGCGCGTACAAGGCGCAATCTGGAACACCAATTTTCACAAACAGTAACATTCTGATCATCATCGTTTTTGAAGACTCATGGGCCAATGACTCCGCCAGGCCATAAAGCGCACCAAACAGTAATTTTTTTGTGGACTCTCCTCACTTCACCTGAAAATAAAATTTTGAATGGACGGAGTGCACGATAAGTTTGACGATCAGAACAATTATTTTGATTAAAAATTTCCACAATTTGCACGCGTCGCTCTGGTATAAGTCGATCCATCATGAAATGTCAAAATGGGTGGTCAAATAAAGCAGTGATGCCAACTCAAAGTTGTATCTTTCTATAAAAAACACCCGATATATTTGCGACTCACTTCTTTTGTGGTGCACTTTCAAGGATCTTATCGTGCTTTAATTTTAATGAAATATACAGATTTCAAAAGGTAATTTTGCGTAGAAATGTACGATACAAATAATCTTATACATAAAAGGACAAGCCTTTTTTGTGGTCCCCTTTAAAATATATAATCGTACAACAATATTGATGAAAACTATATGGTTTAAAAGGTATTTATATGTAGAAATGTACAACGTTAATACTTTCCTGCACTCGCTGAATTTGAACTTTTGAATTTTCTTGATAGACAATAATAACGTGAATCAATTTTTCTAATATTATTTCAAATTATTCCCATAATAAATTTTGTAGCGAAAATTCTTATTTTTCCTTAAATAATTCGCACGCAAGTTTTTTAAATTTTTGCTAAACCACATTTTTTATTATTACTGTTGTTGTTGTAGCAAAATTGTTATTATTTTCGAAGCTCAAGTGTTGTTGTAAGTGGATGTACAGTGTCTCGCACTCACCTCTTTGACACGTTCGCCAATTAAATTTTTAATTTTGTGGCTCTAAATCTGAACAGGGACAAGGAAAATGTAAGCACGCAAGCGAACACGCACACAGAAACAAGAGAAAAAAAATATTGTCATATTCCATGGGTCTCCTCAGGTGCAAACGTAATTGCACGAGGAGTCCCTTCTTTTACTTAATTCAGCCAGTCAGTCAGTCAGTCAGTCTCTCAAAGCACTAAACAAAGAAAGAGGAGCACAAAAACAACAAACAAACAGTGATATTTCCAAAGGTGCAGTGCAACAGCAGCAGATTATTAGGGAAGTACACCTTTTAGCAGAAAGTTTTAAAGCTTTTTTTTTATTATTTAACTAAACTTTTTGTCCAACTTTAAGCAAAACATTTGGAAATGTTTTTAAAATAATTTCATCTAAAAGCAAAATTTATTTTCATGTTGCACCCTAATATTTCTGAAATGCAGTTAATTTTACCCAGATACGTGTCTTTGCCTTAAGCCTATTTATAACGCAAAATGAGAAGAAGACGAAGAAAAAAACTGCGTCAAGTTGCAGTACAGCACACAACAAAATCTCAATTTGTTGCAAAAATTCTGTAAATTTTTTCCATTAAAAGTTTTTTTCTTTTGTCCCTGCATGCAGTTCGCATAGTCAAGGTTTTTGTTTGTGTGTGTGTGTGTTTGTCAGACTAAACAGACGACCATGTTTTTTATTTCCATCGAGTCAAAATAAGTAGTGGGCTTGCAAACTCAGGTAGTCAGTTGCAGACAAAGTTGCCAGACTAATGAATGGAATTTAATTCATAGTTAATTTTCAGTTTCATCGAGTCGCTTAAAAGAATTTAAAAAAACTGTTAAAAATTACCACTCGGAAAATAAATTTCTTAAAAGGAATTTTTGTAAAATATTTCCCTTCTTTTGCCTCCAGTATTTCAAATCAATAGATATTTTTGCTCTATTCAGGCTTTATGAATATTCGTAAAACTTCAAATAATTTATTATTTCACGAGTTCGGTTTTTATATGATCTGGTAAAATGATTTTTTAGAGGCGAGAATTGTCCCCAGCAAAAGCTAAAATACGTTTTATTGTTTGCAAATATGATTTCGGAATCAGTGGGAATTTAAATAATCAGGTGGCATCTCTTTCCGTCTTTGACTGGGTGTTGGTTAGTGAGCTGTTTGCTTATTTACTTCGATTTTTTTTTTGTCTGCCTCTTACCTTTTTCGTAATACAGTCATAAAGCCCAACAAGTTGCTTCAGCTTATTGTACGGATTTAAGTTGTTCTAGCCCTTTTGTTTGCTGTTGTTTTTGTTGTCGTTGCCATTTAGTTTCGCATCTACGCAATTGTTAGTTTTATTTTGTATCAGTGTTGTTGTTGTTGTTGCTGTTGTCGCTGAAAACATATTACAATTTTGTTTACCAGTTATCTTGTATATTATTTATATTTCCACTATTCACAAGAGTGTAACGAAAACTCTGTTATACCAGGGTTGGGAAGTTGGAAATTTTTGTAGTTTAATTTTCAAGTTATAAATGAATGCAGCGATAATTCTTTATATTAATCTATGGACCACCTTCTCTCAATTTATTTTCTAGTTGCACTTTATGGCACTCATGACAGCTCAATCATATCACATGCAGCCTTATTCTGCAACTGTTTGACGTCAAACGTCAAAAAGCAAAAATGAGACACTCTTTGTACACAAAAGTTGAGTACTACTGCGGGCAGTCTCTGCTTATCCTCTAAAACCTGGATAATGTCAAGCCAATTGCTGAAGATAAACAGTACATAAAAGTTCTATTTGTGATATTGTCTGGACGTGACATTGACAAATAGTTACAGAATATCCCCCTAATTCACAACCGATTGTTAAAGTTAATGAATGCTGTAAGGGATCTTTAACCACAAGAAGTCCATACTTTAAAGCCACTTTAATTTTATTAGTCGTTTATGAATTAAGGGGTAAGGGTGCATATGAATTTTAATCAATAACAAAATGTATAATGAAAATATCGGAGCTGATTAGTTTCAGCAAAATTTTTATAAAATCATATCCTTTAGAAATTCTAGATTTTTAAATTTTTTTATATTTTTTGCCCAAATATTTTTTAAGTTTTATAATTTTTTCGTTTTTTTGCAGAATCAATTTATTTTAATTTCTTTATCATATATTTTTTATTTATTTCTGTCGGCTCTGTTAATTAGATTTCTTAAAAATTTTCCAGCTTTTGCTCCTATTGAAAAAATAAAATCATTACTCCATTTATATTTGCAGAAACGATTGCATTTGATAATCCACCACACTTTCCAGCTCTGCTGTTCATAAGTATTGTTTGTGTTATCAAAACATGGTGGGGTAGAGAGAAGAGGTGGATTTTAACTGTTAAAGCCAAGGCAAATAAAACCCTCTACTAAGCGAATGCAACAACAAATGCAACAAAAACAAACAATGCAAAGCCGAAGGCGTAATTTTTATATTGTCATTATTAAGTTTTTTTCTCTTCCCCCCCGTTGTTGTCGTTATTGTTGTTATTTTCTTGTTGCGGTTGGTGTCGTTGTGACTTATAAACTCGCATACGAGAGTAGTCTTCTCTTTGCAAACTGCTGCATGTAAAAGCTGTTGTCATAAAGTGTTTTTATGCGAATGTGTTTGTGTGAAGTTTTGTTGCCTTTGTGTTGTTGTTATTGTTGTTGTATGGTAGGCTTAGTAAGTAAATTCTTAAAGTTAATAAAAATAATGATTTTATTAAATAAGAGAATGACAAGTGGGTACAAAGGTATGTCTGTGTGTGCGTGTGTGTGTATTATGTGGTATGCAAGTAATAGATGTATTGGCAGAGCTATTCAAAATTGTGGAACAAGAGAGCCCGGGTGTTTAGAAGAAACAAACAAAGCAACGATCGATTTTCGTTCAACAGAAGTTTATTTGTAATAACAAAATAAAAAAAATTTGTCTTCAGCCATACCGTGTACTGTTTCTTGGAGTTGCACATGAGTCATTTATTTTTTTTTTGTAAATAATCGTTATTTACTACCATCTCTGTATTACACCAAGTAACAAAAAAAATTTTTTAAATAAGAATGGACACACAAAACTACATGGACATACACACAAAACTACATGGACATACACACAAAACTATCTTTCGCAGATATGCCGGGAATCTTTTTTTGAGATTTTCGAAACACTTTCAAAACGTGAAGTTGTCGGTGAAAGTCAAACTCGGATTTTCACAAATTTATCCATATTTTGGCTTAACAACTTTCGTATATATTATCAGAGTTGGAAGCCCTAATTTTGTAAATCACATGGCTTCAGTGAAATTTAAATGTATACAAAAACAAAGCTCAAGTTTCATTGTTCACTTTTATTCTTTTTGCATCTATTATTTATAAATTATTTTGACTTTTTGAAATTCAAAGCAGCGCATGAATTTCTGTACGTTTGTTGGATGAAAATATTATGTAAAAAGTAATTTTTTTTATTATTTCCTATAAATTTTACTAACGTTAAGTGATTTACAAAATTGGGGCCTAAGTAACTCAGTAAATTTAAAAAAAAATTGTGTTTTACTTAATGATCTTTTAGAAATATGTACGAGGTTTGTTCAAAATATCCAGGGATTTAATTTATTTTGTTCTATTTCGTTCCCTTCAAAGTAGCGTCCGCTTCAGATATAATGGCGTGTTCTTTTCTAGAAAACATGTAACATTTTTTTCACTTATTTTCTAAAAAGTGCCGCTTTGGAAAATTTTTAAAACAGAAATTATTATTTGTAAGGGCTATTGGATACATTTCTTATAAATTTCTTATTTTGAAATGGCAAAGTGTTGCCATTTTCAATTAAAAAGTGCGAAAAATGTTGCATTATTTTCTAGAAAAGAAATCGATATAAAACACTAGTCCCGGCTTTTTTTTAATTCTGCGTCATCTTCTCTAATAGAAATTCGACGATTCTCAATAATATTTTTATTGATTTTCTCAACATTTTAATCAGTTGCTGGTGTACTGGGACATCCAGCGCTCTCGTGCGTTAAATCTGGCGCCAGGTTTACTTTGATGGCGACTAATTAGAAATTGATGAATGAATACTTTTCAAACAGACCTCGTTTATATTTTTTTAAATCAATTTTTTATTTTTTTTTACCATCACTTAGAGGTCCACTACATTTGCAGCGCATTGTGCCAGAGCGGAAAAAGAAGGAACAGATAAAAAATAGAGAATTTTGTTGCAGCAATTTACTTGGCCGATCGAGTTTTAGCAACCGGCACTTTTACTAAATACAATTAAGAAGCGGAGTGGAAGCAAAAGACGTCGCTCCGCAAAACATTTGACTTGATTTTTTCCCGCCTACTTTTTTGCTCTCCAACCGAATTCTTAATGGCAGAAATTTATTTATTATTTATTTATAATTATTTCCTTTAAAGGCTTTAACATGAAGGATTTTTTTCAATGTGAAACACATCTTTTTTTATTAGTTACAAAAAGTATCACAAGTATTTTTATGTGCTGTTTATTAAGGGAAAAAATTGTTGAAATAAAAAAAAAATTATGAATGAATAATTACAATTTCATGAAATCATCGTTGAGTCAGCAACAGGAGCAACTAAAAAAGAAAAACTAAACAAAACTTTTTAATAAAAAATCTACTACACATGACAACATTCACATGAAAAAGAAATCATAGAAATTTTAGAGAGGACAGAGCTGAACAAAACTGTTGTTGAAAACAATATGCAGTACGAGCTGGCTCCAAGGACCATGTAGCGGCAGGTTACGCACTATTTTAATAATTCAGACTCCAGCAAAATAACTCGCAACTTTAAAAACTTAATAGGCTGTTAATGTCTTTACACAGTTCG
This sequence comes from Linnaemya vulpina, assembly GCA_963675445.1. Classification (NCBI taxonomy): domain Eukaryota; kingdom Metazoa; phylum Arthropoda; class Insecta; order Diptera; family Tachinidae; genus Linnaemya; species Linnaemya vulpina. The sequence goes on from OY776277.1 coordinate 106,496,629, forward strand.
TCAGTTTTTTTAATTTTTTTTATTTCAAATTTAATTAATTGAATATCCACGCACATTTCGCGCACTTTTCCTCTCGCAATATTTATCAATCCTTTTTCAATACAAAACGGCGTCAATTGCATCCGGTGCATCTGCATTTACGATTGCATGTGTTTGCGATTTGTATCTGTTATTTCGATTTTCTGCAGTATTTTTCATTATTCGTGTGTCTCATTTCAGTTTATTTTTAGTTTGATTTAAATAAAACTCGTTATAATTCATATCGATGTGAATGTGATTTTTGTCCCTTGAATTTTATAAATCGTGCGGCATTCGCAATTTAAGCTTTTTTCATTCAAACTTGAATTGACAGGTTGCCAATGCGCTATCGTTTTCTCTTTTGTTAATTCGTACGTTATTTATTTTACAGAATATTTAAAGTTGTAGCATTATTTAGCTTTAAGACATTATCTACATGTAATACAGCCATTTTGACGCTTTTAATTAATTTTAATCTCTCATCAAATTTGTTGAAAACTTCTTGCTATTTCTTGATTTTGCAAAAAAATGTTTTATAGAAAATATTCTGTGTAGAAAAATTTTGCAATAGCAAATATTTTCTATATAGAAAATTTGCAATGGGAAAAATTTTCTATTTAAAAAGTTTGCCAATAGCAAGAAATTTTCTATATAAAATTTTGTAATAGCAAAAGATTTTTTGCGAAAAAAAATTCACAATAGCAACAAATTTTTTAAATAAAATTTTCCAATAGCAAAGAATTTTCTATAGTATATTTCACAATAGCAAAAATTTTCTATGGTAAAGTTTTCTATAGTAAATTTTACAATAGCAAAAAGTTTTCATAGTAAATTTTACAAAAGCAAACAATTTGCCAATTTCGCAATAGCAGAAATTTTCTATATAGAAAATTTGCCAATAGCAAATAATTTTCTCTAGAAAACTTGCAAATAGCAAAAAGTTTTCTATAGGAAAAAATTTTCTATAGAAAATTTGCCAATAGCAAAAAATTTTCTACAGACAACTTGCCAATAGCAAAAAATTTTCTCTAGAAAACTTGCAAACAGCAAAAAGTTTTCTATAGGAAAAAATATTCTTTAGAAAATTTGCCAACAGCAAAAATTTTCCATAGAAACTTTGCCAATAGCGAAAACTTTTCTATAGTCAATTTTACAACAGCAAAAACTTTTCTATAGAAAATTTGACAATACCAAAAAGTTTTCTTTAAAATATATGCCGGTATTATTGCATGCGTTTATGTTTGAAGAATTCAGAGTGAGCACGACTGGCATAATATTTTATATTGTTGTTGTTGTATATTTTCCTAAAGTACATTTTCTTATATTATTTGACTAGTGTGACCATTACCTTGACATATAGTTTGTGATTTAATACTCGTTACTCGTTATTTATCTCCAAAACTTGATAATTGCAACAAAAATTATACACATTTTTAAATGTCTTCTTTTTTAATTAGTTATTTAAATTTTGCGACAGCTATTGCAGAGGTAATTTATTTAATTTGATCTTAAATGCGAGATAAGATGTGGAGCTTCAGGCAGAAATTATGAATCGAAATATAAAAATATGTACTTCAGTGTGTAAAACTAATTTATTTGAAGTCAATTTTGCAATTAATGTTCGAGCTAATTTTAATAAACTCATTAATTATTTAAGAAAAAAATCAAGCACCTTGACACACCTGATTGAGTCAGATCACAAGCTGTTTTTTCCGTCATGCTTTATGATTCATGACTTTTCAGTTTTGCAAATTTTTGTAATACGAGATGAGTTAAATAAGAAAATGATGATTTAATTAGAACCAGCAAAAACAGCAAAGAAATTGCTTTTCAATGAAAGAGTAAAAAAAATTAAAAAAAAAAAAAAATTCTTTCTCATTAAACTTGTAGCAGATGTTTTCAGAATTTATGCAAAAAGAGTATTTGCGACAACATGCATTCCATAAGCAAAAAAAAAATAATTTTTAGTTCAATTATGTCCGAAAGTTGTTTAATTTATATGAAAAGAAAAATATTTTTCTCTTTTAAAAATATCACACATTTTAAGTATCTTCGAAAATTTGCCATAAATTTAGGTTTTTAGTAAAGAAATTATAAGCTAGTTTTATAATAAACGGAAAATTTTACAATCTGTGTCTGTTAAGTGTGTTCGAAAATTTCGAACATTTCAAAATTAGATTTTTAATAAAGAAATTGTAAAATAATTTAGCTACAAATAAAAATGTTTAGAGTCTGTGCCCTTTAAGTATGTTCGAAAATTTCGAAATTAGGTTTTTAATAAAGGAACTTTAAAATAGTTTAGCTATAAACAACAATTTTTGAAGTCTATGCCCTTTAAGAATGTTCGAAAATTTCGAAATTAGGTTTTTAATAAAGAAACTGTAAAATAGTTTAGTTGTAAACAAAAATTTTTAGAATCTGTGCCCTTTAGGTAAGTTCGAAAAATTCGAATACTTCAAAAATAGGTTTCTAATAAAGAAATTTAAAATAGTTTAGCTATATCAAAATTTTTAGAATCTGTGCCCTTTAAGTATGTTCGAAAAATTCGAACATTTCGAAAATAGATTTTTAATAAAGAAATTGAAAACTAGTTTCACTATAGACGGAAATTTTTACAATCAGTACCTTTTTCAGTATGTTCGAAACTTTCGAACACTTGAAAATTTGATTTTTAATGAAGAAATTGCAAGCTAGTTTTATAATAAACGGAAAGTTTTACAATCTGTGCCTTTTGAATATATTCGAAAGTTTCGAACATTCGGTAAAAATTATCAACTATAATGCCATTGGTGTAGGATATTTGTGCTAGCCCATCATCTGTGTAAGTCTTTCAAATTACCATTAATGGAAATAAACTCCAAACAAATTTTCGCTTCTGTAGCCAGTTAAAGTTACGGATATAAACTTTAATGAAAGTTAATAAAAAAAAAAAATTCAGTTCTTATGAAAATATATGAAATATTTTCCATCGCAGCAAATAGAACGCCCCCTTCACTTCTATTAGCACTCGTAGTTTTTCACTTTTTCTTTTGAAGTTTTTTTCATCTTCTCTGTCATTTTATTCTACATCATGTTCGGTACAATTTATGTACAATAAAAAATACAACACAAACTCATGAATAAATTTTTTTTTGTTTATGGAAAAGAAACACAAATTTTCCACTGAATGTATTAGAAGCAACAAAAAGAAAAGGATAAACTGCAAAATAATATCTGACAAGTACATGAAAAAAAAGATACAAAAACTCGGTTTGTTAAGTGGATTAATATTCACGTATTTGGGGAGTTTATCAGCCAAACGATTTTTAGAATAATTTATTTCAAAATAAAAGAAACAAAAACCACAACATGCAATAAAAAACATAACGAACTCAAATTGTAAATTTAAATATTTTTGAGTTCTATTTTATTAAATGTTGTTGCCACTTTTGTTTAACAAAAAGTCCTCTTGAATATTTTTGACTGAAAAAGAGTTGCCTGAAAGCAGATTGAATCAGTTGGGCAGAACAGAAATTAATTACTATTTTGATACAAAAAAATTAAAGAAATTTATTTTTGTTTAAGTTAAAAAAAATAGTAAAAAATAATTAATTGCTTTTACAAAAGAGATGTTTTTTCAAATCTACAGTTTCAGCTGAATATAAATAAAACCTATTCAGCAAAGGATATCCAACGATTTTTACCATTTATAATTATTTACTAAAAAATAGCGTTTCCATTCCTTTAGAACTATCAGAGATTTGTTTAAGAACTTGATAGTTTTGGGTTATGCTAAACAGCTGAATATAAATGATATCTATTCAGCAAAGGACATCAAAATTTTTTTATCAATTAATTAACTAAAATATTTTATTTCAATTCGTTTGAACTTAGTAGAGACTTCTTAAGAAATCAGCAAATTCAGGTTATGTTATACCGCTGAATATAAATAAAACCTTTTCAGCAAAGGATATCTAAAGATTTTCATCAATTAAATTTATTTACTTGAAAATTTTGCTTCAACTCTTTAAGAATTATCACAGATTTATTTTAGGAAATCGACAGTTTTAGCTGAATATATTGAATAAAAGCTATTCAGCAAAAAATATCAAAAGCTGTTCATCAACTAAATCAATAAAAAAAAAAATTATTATTGTGGACTTTTTAAAAAATCAGCAAATTCAGGTTGTGCTATACTGCTGAATTAAAATAAAACCTGTTCAGCAAAAGATATCAAAAGTTTTTTATCAATTAGATTATATAACTAAAATATTATATTTCGATTCTTTTGCAATTATTAGAGATTTTTTAAGAAATCAGCAAATTTAGGTTATGCTATACGGCTGAATATATATAACATCTATTCAGCAAAACATATGTACCGATGTTTGTTTAAAATAGAATTTTACGTCATATTTAAACTATAAAATTTGCTGAATAAAACAAATCAATTTAGCTGAATAGTTTTAAGGACGGGTAATACTATAAAAAATAAAAATAGTATTATAGAAACACAATTCAGCAAAGCTGTTTATCAGCCGCTTGGTAAAACTAGTAAGCAAATTGAACCAAAAATGTTAATGATATATTCGATTCGCTGAATTATGTACCTAATAACGTAATTAGTGGCAGCTGAATTTGATACATTTATTAAGTTGAGCTGAACTACCGATTAATTTGAACTGAGCTGAAAATAGGGTAACTGAATAATATCTATATCATATTGATATGAAAATCTCATCAATTTTATTAGGTAATAAATGATTCAGCTGAACTTAATGCGTTAAAAACTGAAATAATTAAAGCTGAATTAACGTTCTATTTATATATTTACATAAGCTGAGCTGAATCAAAGCTTAATTTTCATCTAAGCTAAAAAAGACAGCTGAATAAAGTCTAAAACTATAGAATTAAAACAGCAATGTCGTAAACTTTATAATTCAGCTGAGCTGAATTAGCTAAAAAATGCCCAAGGTGCAACTGAATTGAAGTTTAATTAACTTTTTCTAGATTTTTTGAAATTTATACGAATCAATTTACATCGAAATTTAAAATAATTGTTCCAAACTTGAACATGTTATAAATCTAATTCAGCAAAAATATTTAAATAGTTTTAAGAGCTGAATAAAATTTATTTAAATTTTAAATATCTTTCCCAGAAGTACGTTGTTATTAATAAAACAAAAATTTATTTGCTTTAGTTGACACAGTTACAAAAGTTGTAATTCAGCTCAGCTGAATTTTCGATAAGCAGCGATTAAGCCGCTTTAAGCTTAAAATTTCCATTTGCTTTTTGTCAAACAATACTAACAAACATGCATCGCAGGCTTAAACGGTTCGTACTTTTAATCTTTAGCCCTCATAATTCCATATTTTTTTTTAAATACATTTTTGCTCTCGTCATAAATTTTGTCATGCACGTTTGCCCGAACGAACGCTGTGCTGGCCCCACCGCTATTCATTCCTCTTTATCCATCTCCCCGGCCAACTGAATTTGAAAACTGTTTATGTTCACAACACGGTTGTCATGTCAACTTTTATCAAAAACCAATAAATAACGTGAAACGTGTGCAATATCGTATGATGCCTCTTCTTCCTTTTTTTATTTGATATCATTCGGTCTGGCAAAACTAAATAAGAGGCAGGGGCACACACATACACACTCATGCGTACACACATGAGCAATTGTGAATTGAAAATAAAATGGTTGTCGAAATTTCGTGGGAATATTGAGCGAATTTTTATTTTTCATATTTTTTTCATTCTAATTTTTATTTTTATTTGTTTGAATCGAACAGAACCAGATTCAAACCGGTTATCTTTATAAGCGGAATATGTTTGTTTGGCTATTAACTGGATGTTTGAAACAGTGCACTTCGCAGAATTTTTTTAATAAAACGCATAAATTTTCTAAAATTTAAAAGTTGCCTGCTTTGACTGTAAAATTGTTTCTGCGAAAAACTTGTTGACAAATTCTTTTTTTCGCTGTCACGATGTCGCCTGAATTCTTGCTTTGGGTAAATTATACAGGGTGTCACAAAATTAAACACACTATTGGGAGATATTTTTTGCATATTTAGTTCTCATTCAAGAGCGTGACAAAATCTCCAAGAGCGTGAAAAATTTCTGTTAATATTGTACAGAGTGCAAAGAAAATCTTTGCAACTAGAAATTTAAAACTATTTTGGAAGATTTTGTGCTGCGCTAATTATATTGTGTTCAGCTGCATAGAAATACCTTTCAAATCGTATATATTTGAAAAAAATTAGTGGATAATTAGATACTTAAAAGTGTACCACAATTACATAAGTGTTCTAATTGCATATAAAATAGGCCTGAATATTAAAGATTTTTGCTGCAAATATTCAACAGACTTGAAACGAGTTTTGGAAAGTTACAAAACTTTTCGGTTTATCGAAAAATTAAAAAAAAAGTTTGAAAATTGGGCAAAAAATATCGCAGTAGGCTTTGAAACTTTCTCAAAATTCTTCAAATAAATTTTTTTTCCATATGAAACCTTTTTGTTTTATGAGAAAAATTTTATAGTCCCTTTAAATCGAAAAAAAACTGGATATTCTTAGTTCTCTGAAAGCCAAGCAGTTTGAAGATCAAAGTTTCGAAGCCCCTATTGAAAACCCCTTTACGTTTTTGTGCTACGCTACTTATATTGCGCATACCTGCATAGAAACACCTTTCAACTCAAGCATATTTCAAAAATATTGGTGGACAATAAAATACTTAAAAGTGTACCACAATTATATGTGGGACCTATTTATACAAGCTACGTGCCTGCATAGTAGAAGTTCTTACTGCAAGTCTTTGGCGCAGTTGAATCTGGTCCAGGAATGTTCCAAGGCCTCTTAGGTTATGCACAAACTTCTGGAAACCATTTGAGAACTACAAAAGAAAACTTCAAAATAGGACTTGGAACTTTTCCACCAGCGCTACAAATAATTTTTACTTTTTTTTGAAATTTTTATTTTTTATTTTCCTGCATTCAAATCAAGAAAAAGAAAAAAATTGCTCTGAAAGCGTCTCAGCTAACAGTGCGAGAGAATGTGATTTTAAGTAAAATCAAAATTTTTCAACGGAGTTGCGATAAAAAAAAAAAAAACTTTAAGAAAAATTACAAACGAATTGATGAATTTTATTCTCCAGATTTGGCATAAACAATTTTTATTGCCGACTTTAATTAAAACAAAATGGGAAAATCGAGCTTTTTAGCTTTTTAGAATGTAAAACATAAAATTAAAGATAAAAAAAATATCCATTCAAATGCAAATCGAAGAAATAAATTAAGAAAACGGGGAAGAAAACAGAAATTCTTTAAAATTAATCAAACGTTTTGATTAAATAGAAACTAAAACAGCTGAAGAAATAAAATTAAGACGAAGCGAACCACAAAGAAAGAACAAGAGAGTCCAGTAATCAAACAGGGAAAAGCCGCCGAATGCTACGAATTTAAATTGGGAACAAGCGAGAACCAAAAGCTTCAAATTACATGCAAATCATGTGCTTTTCTTTTACTCTTCTCTTCTCTTCTTTGCTTCATATCAAAACCTCAAGGATATTTTTACTGCATTTCATTTTAATTTATTTTAAATTTATTTATTTCTTCGATTCAAAAAGTGGCCAAATAAGTTAAAATCTCGTGCAAGAAAAGAGAAAAAAAGTGAAGAAAAAATAATGAAATAAAAACACATCAACTCGAAACGAATTGAAGGCAGCGCACAAAAGTACGTGCCATTTTTCTTAATGCCTGCCTGCCTGCCTGCCAGCCACTGCATGTGCACGAGAGCCAGCGAACCGAAGCTCTCATCTGCCTTTTTAAAGTCAATTTATTTATTATTTTTCTTTCTTTTTTGTATCCTTTAAGACTTCTTGGATTTCGCTTGTACCTTGAAATCGTTAAGGAATGAATAAATAAATAAGTGAATGAAAAGATGACTGCAAGTCGAAACCTGTTTCCCCTTTCCCTCACATCATGTTTCTTTTTCTTTTGTGGGTAATCGCTTTAAGCAAACACACACACACACACACACACACACTCGTGCATGAATGTATTTACGTTCATATGAAATCTACTTTTTTTTTTCGCAACAGTTAAAAAGAGTTTGATTTTGCTGCCACACAAAAAATTATATTGAAAACATTTTCTTGCTTTTTGTATCCATGAAATTTCACTTGAATATATAAAAAGTTATTTGAGACAAAACACTGACGTTTTTTCTACTTTTTTTTTTTGCTCTTGACGTTCAACAGAAATAAGAGAACTTGTGTGGGGAAATCGTATGAATGCTGGAGAGGCAAAAAGCCAAGACCACATTTGCGGTGAAATAAAATTTTTTTTTTCTGCACAAAAATCTCTCTCTCTCTCTCTCGAGACTTTTTAAAATAAATAGTTTCACATATTAAAAGTGGCATAATTTATTGCAAAATAATTTTCTCAAATTGTTTATAAATTAAAAGATTTATCTATTTAGAATATTTTCCTAAATAAGTTACACAGAGAATATATTTTTTTATAAAAATTTATTATTTATTTATTTAAATTATATTTATTAATTTTTTTTTTAATACCTTATTCTTTTTGCCTAAATCATTTTATTTCCTAAATTTTTTTGAGAAAAATAAATTATTATTATCATTATTATTATTATTATTATTGTTGTTGTTGTTGTTTTATTATTATTATTATTATTATTATTATTATTATTATTATTATTATTGTTGTTGTTGTTGTTGTTGTTGTTGTTGTTGTTATTTTATTATTATTATCATTATTATTATTATTATTATTATTATTATTATTATTATTATTATTATTATTATTATTGTTGTTTTATTGTTATTATTATTAATATTGTTGTTGTTGTTGTTTTATTATTATTATTATTATCATTATTATTATTGTTGTTGTTGTTTTATTATTATAATTATTATTATTCTTGTTGTTGTTGATGTTTTATTGTTATTATTATTGTTGTTTTATTATTATTATTGTTGTTGTTGTTGTTTTATTATTATTATTATTATTATTATTATTATTATTATTATTATTATCATTATTATTATTATTATTGTTGTTGTTGTGGTTTTTTTATTATTATCATTATTATTATTGTTGTTTTATTATTATTATTATTATTATTGTTATTATTATTACTCTTCGTCACAAATAATTTGTCCGGACATATAAAATAATTGAGTTTATCGCAGTAATTTTAAGCAAAAATATTTGTATGAAAATTCAATTAATTAGTTAATTGTCAAGATCAGAATTATTATGGAGGCTCAAGCATAAATCTGCGAAACCACAAACAATTTTTTACTTAGAAAGTTCTATTCAATTAAATTTTTCATCAGAAAATAATTTGTCAGATTCATCACTCGTGCTGAATATTTTTTCCAAAAATTTTACAAAAAAATATCAAACTTACTTTTTGAGGGGTTTTTAAATACTTTCTAGGGGTATTGCATTGGGGTTACAAGGAATATAAGCGTGCAAGGGCATGCACAAACTTTAACGAACAATTCGAGAATTATACAAGAATAGTACGTTATGAAATTTGTAGAAAACACAACAAAGAAATCTTATAGAGAAACTTGATGCAGAACGATAAAACATACACTCATTTAAACAATCATTTAATTATTATAATTATAATAATTATTATCTTTTTTGCCAAAAATATTTTGATTAAATTATTTGACCCATAAACGGCCTGATGTGTTGAACAAATTTTTCAAAAAATTTAACTAATTTTAAGCAGCATGACAGTCATATTTCATTTCAATAATATTTCCGTTTTAAAATTTGAATTTATTCAACCAGGAATTTGATCGCCATAAGACAGCTCTCTCTCTCTCTCTTTTTCTCTCTTTTTCTAAAATATTGCCATTAACTCGAAACCGTTAACCGTCTAATTAATGTTTGGCAATTTATACGGACTTCTTGTAAATAAATACAGACAAACGAAATTTAAAGGAATGAATTGATTAATAAAAACAATAAAAAACGTGTCAATCGACTTTAGGCGCAATAAAAAAATTATACAACGTTTTTCATCAATTGCTTTCAAAATTATGGAAACTGTTATTGCACTCATGTAAATAAAATAAAATTTTATGTGTTTTAACTCTTTTAACGCTCTGATTTATATGACCAGGTAAACATCGCAATAACGCACAAGTTCATGAATTTAATTAAAACTTTTTCATACGCTTTTCTTCTGTTACATTGTGGTTGCTGGTGGCCAGACACCGAACTCGAACTGTTTATATTGTTGCCAATAAAATCAGCAGCAAAACAACGACAACAAAAACAACAGCAAAGAAAACAAGTTGAGCAATAAAAATAATAATAATAATACATTTAATTAGCCTCCTCTGTAAGAACTTGAAGCCATAAAATCGCACAAATAGAAAAACAGCTGGAGAATACAATACGGAAGCGCGTGTAAAGTTCTACATTAACAGGGTGATCCATTAATAGATGATATTTAATATCAGAAATGATGCAATAACTTTTGAAAACAAAAGCAACGAATACTCGCAAATTTGATTCTCAGTTCTCTTGCACAGTTTTAGTTTTAACAACTTTTCATTCGATTAATTATTAATCGAATATTTTGTATTCGAACAATTTGTACTCTAATAAAATATTTATCCTATAACTCCAAAATTTATGTGCACCCTTAAAGGGTTAATTTCGTACTTATTCCAGATTCGAAGCTTCAATTTATTTATTGAAAGTCGAGTCGAATCTTTGCTTTTGATGTAAAATTATACGAATAAAAATATTTTTGTGCAACATTTCTAGCCCCACACTTTGTGACTCCTCTCCTGCCCAGCAGCAAAAACAAAAATCTTTATGAGGTTGTAAATCATTATTTGTGGATACAACAAATGCAACAACAAAACGTTACACGTATTCAGTCTTTTCTTGTGTGCTGCAGCTGCAGCGTGTAAAAGATACATTTTCTCCGATTTTATTGTCACTGTTGCTGGTTGTTCATTATGAACAATGAATGAATAATCATGGGGTTGTGGCCAATGAATGGGTTGTTGAAAAAGTCACTTTAATTATTCTTTGTTTGAAGGACAGCACAATAGACGCCCACTTTGCAAAGTTGTAAATGTCATCTACACAGGAAATGCCTACAAACAGACACATTTCGGTATTAAAACTCACACATGCAATTAAATGTAAATTTATACGAAATTAAAGTACGTGTGTGTTGTTGTACTCAACTGCAGGTTGCCATTCAATTGCAATTAAATATGCTGCCAAATGAAATTTTAAAAGTGTGGAATCGCAGTTGCAGTAGACTTAATCGTATGAATTTATAAAAGTGACAAACATGTTTTTGTGGTACACTTTTAAGCAGCTTATCGTTCGCCAGTAGTGATGGCAAAGACATAATTTGAAAGATATTTTTATATAAAAGTGCACAATATAATTATTAAAGGCAAAGTATGCAGACATTTTAAACTTTTTTGCATATTTGTAAAATATGCACAATTTCTTTTATAAAACACGCCCACTGTGCACAGTAGCATTTTACAATTGACCGCAGTACTTTGGATATTCTTTTTCTGGCCATAATTAACGGCTGGCTGGTAAAATCGCTGGTGATGATTGTGGAATAATTGACTACGTAACGCAATATTATTTATTTCCCGCCATGCACTCTCCTGCTCGTGCATGCCCTGTACACGTTACTATCCAATAAAACATCGTGTTATTTTATGTGATTTATGCAGGCGTTTAAGTATGTGTGTGTGTTTGCATTTATCTACAAGCTGGTTCCGTGCATACGTGTTTTTATTTTAATGCGTTTGTTTTCTTTTAAATCGCACACTCGCACATTCGTTGTGTTCGCATTTACTGACGTTGTTATCGTATAAACATTTTACAATTGAAATATTTAATAAGAGGATTGTTTCTTGTTTTTTTTTAAATCAAATATTTATTTTATTTGTATTCAATTGTCAGTTTGTGTTCTTTTTGTATTCAAATATTGATTGTGCGGCAACAGTTTGTTAGGGAAATGTGTGCAAAACATATAAAAATGATATAAAAAATTTTTATAAAAAGAATCTAATATTTTAGGCGATTGGAAAAATGTTAATCGAACAAATTTATTCGAATTATTTGTATTCGAAAGAATTGTTATATTCGCCTGCAAGACATGTACTGAATAAAACTTTCAATATATTTATTCGAATAATTTTGAATCCAACATTCCGAATAATTTGTATTCGATTAACAATTCTTGGAATAATTTTTATTGTTGAATATTGATTTATATAATTTTAATTCGTATAAAATTTATTCGAATAATTTTCAATCCAACAATATCATTCCGAATAATTTGTATTCGATTATTTTTTTATTATTTGCAGAATATTGATTCACATCATTTTGATTCGTATAAAATTGATTCAATCCGAATTCCTACTTGTAACTTTTATTCGAATAATTTTCAATCCAACAATATCGTTCCGAATAACTTGTAATCGATTAAAAATTTTTGCAATAATTTTTATTTGTAGAATAATGATTCATATCATTTTGATTCGTATAAACTTTATTCAATCCGAATTCCTACTTATAACTTTTATTCGAATATAATTCCGAATAATTTGTATTCGATTAAAAATTTTTGCAATAATTTTTATATGTAGGATATTGATTCATATCACTTTGATTCGTATAAATTTTATTCAATCCAAATTCCCACTTTTAACTTTTATTCGAATAATTGTTAGTTCCGAATATATACTGAATTAGAATAATTTAGTCCAACTATATTTTCAAAGCTTATTTTTCGAATGATTTTTATTTCAAAAAATGTATGTGAATAATCTTCGAATAATTTTGATTCTAATATCTCAATATTATTCGAATAATATTAATCGAATAATTTCAATTTATTTAATTTTTCCACAGAATTATATTCCAATTATAGTTATGAAATATGAATTTCGAAAAATTTATACAATTTAGTTATTATAAAATTTAGCGGGTTAAACTTTTTTAAGATTTTAGAAATAATTTTTTTTCGAATAATTTTAATTCTAGTAATTTGTACTGGATTAATATTCGAATAACGCTTGCACTTGACTTATTGACATGTGGAAAATTTACGATAATAACTAGATTCAAGTAGTATTCTTAACATATATTTTCTTAATATTTTTTGTTCGGTTATCATTGATTCGAATAATATTATTCGAATAATGTTATTCGAATAATATTATTTCAATAATTTAAATTCGAATAAGTTTATGTTTTTGCATAATTATATTTCAATAAAATTTTCGAATAATTTTTACTCCAATATAGATTATTCGAATAGAAATTTTTATTCGAATAGATTTATTCGAACAATATTATTTGGATAATTTAATTGCCAATAAGTTTCGATCATATATTATTCGAATATATTTATTTCCATAATATTATTTCAATAATTTAAATGCGAATAAGTTTGTGCTTTTGCCTGGGTATATTTGAAAAATATTTTCGAATAATTTTTATTCAATCACAGATTATTCGAATAAATTTATTCGAATATTATTTGATACATTTAAATTCGAATAATATTATTTGAATAATTTAAATTCGAATAAGTTTATGTTTTTCCATAATTATATTTCAATAAAATTTCTGATTAATTTTTATTCCATCATAGATTATTCGAATAGATTTATTCGAATAATATTATTTGGATAATTTAAATTCGAATAAGTTTATGTTTTTGCATAATTATATTTCAATCAAATTTCTGAATAATTTTTATTCGATCATTTATTATTCGAATATATATTTTCGAATAATTTTATTCGAATAAGTTTGTACTTTTGCCTGGTTATATTTCAAAAATATTTCCGAATTATTTTTATTCGAATAGATTTATTCGATTAATCTATGTAACTAATTCATTTTGTTTCAATCTTTTTTTCTTCAGTAATTTTAATTGATTAATTTCTTTAACAAATTTTTTTTTACGCAAATATATTCAGTTATTTTCCTGCTTCTTTACAATCAAACTTGATTTTAAATTTAAAAAAATCAAATATTTACTCAAATAGAATCATATTTTCTATGGCTGAAATATCACTTCTGTGATATTTCTGCTGGCATTGATAAGTGCGATCCACATCAGTGAATCACACCGAATTTACGTTCCAATTATTTCAGTTTAACACGAAACTCTTTAGTTTTTTCAATTATAAATATTTTCTTTTTTTTTCATATAAATAAATAAATGCATTGAGGTTTGTAAAATATATTATTGCACTTTATCATGACACACGTCAGATTATGTAAAAGCATAATGAAGTTAATTAAAACACAATAAAAAAAACAAAAACATGTCCCTCTCACTCCTGATGCGTATTGATTTCTAATCAATTTTAATATATTTTAAAATAGCATTTAAGAACGGGTGCAAATCAGTTGATAACGTGTTGGGGGGGGGGGGGGGGGGGGGCGAAATTTAATTGAATGGGGGACAACCCTTCGGAATAAAAACTTAATAAATTTCTCTCAAATAAAATTAAATCTGTTGTCGTTCGTTGGCTCAACATTCATTTACTTCCCCCCGCGCTAACTGACAATAAAAGCAACCGCTAAATGATGATGCACAAGTCTGCTGGAACTCCTACTGTTCCATAAACATCTCAACAGATTATTCTTATTACGCTGTTACTGCGTGTCATTTAACATGTTTAACTGAGTGTCGCTCGACTGTCATTGTAGTTTTTGTTGTAACAACATTATTTAAGTGTGTGTGTGTGTGTGTGTGTGTGTGTGTGTGTGTGTGTTAAGTTGCTGTTGTGGGTAAAATATATTTATTTGCTCTTCTCTTTTTTGCTGTTTTTGTTATTTAACAAATCGCGTTACTTGCAATTTATGTTGCAATTTTTATTATTTTTGTTGGCTGATTTTATAAAAAAAAGAAAACGAAGGAGTATTTTATTGCAAAACGACAAGAACTTAATTTAAAAGAAATTAAATAAAATTCTCGAACATGAGACGTACAAAATTTAAAGTTTAATTTATTTATTTTTTATATTGAATTCAATATTATTATTATTGACATGATAAATATATATAAAAACATTTCTTATTCTAAATATTCCACTCTTAATAAAAAAAAAACTCAAATTTCATGAAAATTAAAAATAATTTATAAACTCCTGGATTTGAACTTGCATCTAAACAGTAATTCTTAGCTTAAGAAATAATCCTAAAGCTCAAATAATGAAATACACATTCAGGAGTAACAAAAGAAATTATTCGGCCAATAATTCCTCATAATTTTTTTTTATTTACATATTTTTTTAACTGTTGGTTTTAAAGGCCATCCCTGTAAAACACTAACAGCAATAAGGGAACAATTGTAATATTGTTATATTTCTTATTCAATACAAAACAAAACTTATTTTTTAATACGCGGTTTCGAACTTAAGCCGGAATATTAATTTTTCTTTTTTTAACTGTTGGTTTTAAAGACCATCCCTGTGAAACAGTAACAGCAATAAAAATTTTATTTTCTAGTATTTCTTATTAAATACAAAATAAAAATTATTAGTTAATACGCGGTTTTGAACTTAAGCCCCTGAATAATAATTCTGCTGTCAATAATTTTTTGTTATTACTAAAAATATATTTATTTTTAGTAAATAATCAGTTCTGCTGGTATGAGGACTATAAAAAATATTATAAATAATTCACTCTTAATAAAAATTTCAAAATAAACGATTAAATCAAAAAATATTATTAGTCAATTCGGGGATTTGAACTTGGACCTCAGAAATAATTCTTAATTATTTGATTAACAATAAAAAATTATTCATCCAATAATTCCTAATAACTTTTATACATACAATAAAAAAATTTTTTTTTTTGACGGTTGGCCATCCCTGTGAGTTTGCTAAAACACCAACAACAATTAAAAAAAATCAAAATAAAAATTATTTGTTAATACGCGGTTTCGAACTTAAGCCTAAATAATAATTCAGGTCTTTTATTGAGACCAGAAATATTATTCAAGCTTAAGTTCGAAACCGCGTATTAGCAAATAATTTTTATTTTCTACTGAATTACATAATTGATTTTTTATTTTTCAAAATTATTTATTTATTTCTAGGAACTAATCCTAAATGAGGACTATAAAAATATATAAATAATTCACTCTTAATAAAAAGTTTAAATTAAATGATTAAATTAAAAAATATTATTAGTCAAGTCGGGGATTTGAACTCGAACCTCAACAATAATTGATCGAAATAATTGTTTGTTTTGTTCCAAATAGGCTGAACTTTAAAATGCAAAATCGTAAAAAGTTCGAATGTTTTCGTTAATAAAAAAATTTTGTTTAGAAAATGTAATTTTTATAAAATATTGAAATTTTAAATAAAAAACATTCTCAATATTTTTTTTTGCCGCTTATATATTCTGCCTAATTTTTGTTCTATTTTTTTCAAGCAGTTGAAATAATTTTCCTGTTTTTTTCGTTTTACCAAAACTTTTGATTTTCCATAATTTAGTGAAATTTGTTGTTTAAATGACTTTTTAATTTCCCAAATACCTGTCCTGACTCCCCCTCCCCCTACTGCTCCTACTCTTACTCTTATTGACTCCTTAAAGGGTTTGTTTGCAGAAGCTTGGCTTTTTCATTTCTGTTTACTCAGACTTAGCAAAACTATATGACAATTAAACTGTTGCTTTTGTTGATTTTGCTGTTGATGATGTTCTTGTTGTTGTTGTCACTGCCGTTCATTATAATGACATAATTTTTCAAATCTCAAGCATCATGAAAAGACTAGAAATGCAGCGGAGGGAAAAAGGCCTGTTTCTATACAAACAATCGTTAAATGAAACAGTTGGTTCAGAATCACAAGAGTTGTTCAAATAAAACAACAACAACAACAAACATTATGTTGACTTAACCCACATTAACAAAACAACAAATACGAGCAGTTGGAAATTGTTATTGCTGTTTTATCATAATTTTACTAACAGCTGCTGCAGGAAACACATCACACACGCACACACACACACACACACACACACACTCACTAACATTAGAAGCTTAAATTGAAAGTGTTTCTTATTTTGAAAAAAAAAAAAAAAAATTACAGGGAACAGATTACGTGCGGCTAAACCCTTTCCCATCGTTATTAAAATTTCATAATGCCCTTTTAATTGTTGGTTTTAATTTAAATATTAAACAAAAATGTAAAACATTTACGAGTGCGTTTTGACTTGTACAAACTCAATAAACTCGTCAACCGTTTAGGCCATATTTTTGGTTGAATCAAAATGTACAAAAAAATAAAGCGAAAACGTTTTGCTGGTTTTTGAGGTTTGGAAAAACCCCTCACGGCCATATAAAACCGCAAAACCGGTAAAAGCAAATTTATTGACAAAAACGAAAAGTGAAAGATGCTACAGCAACAAAAACAACAACAAGAACAACAACAACAGCAGCAGCAGCATCAGTAACAGTCAAACTCTCCGATTGAAGTATTAAAAATTCATGCAACAGCAACAGTGGCACTCCACATGTATGCGTGCGGGTATTAAATATTTAAATTAAATGGAAACCACTCAAAGCCTGCATGTGGTTCTTGTTGTTGTCGTCGCTGTTGTTCTGCACAACAACTAACTTCTTCTTTTTTTTGTTTGTTTGGAAAGCGTGTGGTGCATGTGGGTGAAAAAAATGTTTGGAATGTGATTGACAAAAATGAAAAAAGAAGGAAAAACATAAATGCATGACGTTGCACAGTGGGGCCGATATGTAACCTTTCATTTCACTACCAAAAATCGCAATTATTTCTTAAACGTCATGCATTTTACTTAACGATGGCAGGCAGTGCCGCGCAACATTTTGGAAATCCCATTGAGTTTATATTTTATATATAAAAAACTTCTTTGAAAATATCTGTGAAAAAAATAAATATTTTATAAAAATATTTTCTTTATAAACAGTGATTTTTATAAAACGTACTTTTTATGGGAAGTACTATTTTTATAGGAGGTATTTTTATAAAAAGTACTTTGTATTACACCTACTGTATAGATAATTTTTTCTAAAAGGTACTGTTTTTTCAAAAATACTTGTCGGAATAAAGAAACTTTTCTACGAAAAGGTACTTTTTTTACAGAACATAACGTTCTTTAAAGAGTCCTTTTACTAAAAAACGCTTTTTTATAGAATGTCCTGTTTTATAAACTGCGCTTTTATTGTACTCTTATGAAATAATAGTTTTTATAAGGCAAAAGGTACTTTTTTATAAAATAAAATTTTTATAAAAGGAATTTTGCTATAAAAGGAATTTTTTTAAAAAGGTACTTTTTATAAAAGGTATTTTTATAAAAGAATTTTTTTATGAAAGGTACTTTTTTGTAATAGGAACTTTTTATAAAAGGTTCTTCTTTATAAGAAAATTTTATAAATGAATTTTATTATAAAAGGTACTTTTTGTAAAAGGTACTTTTTGTAAAAGGTACTTTTTGTAAAAGGTACTTTTTATCAAAGGTTTTTGTTATACTTTTTCAAAGGAACTTTTTCATAAAAGGAACTTATTACAACAGGAACTTTTTATTACAGGAACTTTGTGTTAAAGTAGTTTTTTTTACAAATTGTACTTTTGCATAAAAGGAACTTTTTGTTATAAAAGGAACTTTTTATAAAATGAACTTTTTTATAAAACGTACTATCTTACAAAAAGTATTTATTTATACACGGTTCTTTTTTATAAAAAGAACTTTTTTACAAAAGGGTTTTTTTGTAAAATGTACTTTTTTTACAAGGAGCATTTTATAACAGGAACTTTGTGGTAAAAGGGTTTTTTTTTTTGGTAATTATTTATTTATACAAGGTACTTCTTTATAAAAGCTACTTTTTTATAAAAAGTACTTTTTATAAAAGGTACTTTTTATAAAAGGTACTTTTTATAAAGGGTACTTTTTATAAAAGGAACTTATAAAAAGTATTTTTTATACAAGGTTCTTTTTTACAAAAGCTACTTTTTTATAAAAGGTACTTTTATGAGAGGTACTCTTTTATAAAAGTAGTTTTTTAAAAAAATTTACTTTTTTATAAAAGGTTATTTTTCATAAAAAGGTACTTTTTTATACAATGCATTTATTTATACTAGATAATTTTTATTAAAACGTACTTTTTATTAAAAGTACTTTTTTATATATGTTACTCTTTATTACAGATACTATTATACAAGGTACTATTTTACAAAAGATACTTCTTTATAAAAGCTTATTTTTCATAAAAAAGGTACTTTTTATACAATGCATTTATTTATACTAGATAATTTTTATTGAAATGTACTTTTAATAAAAAGTACTTTTTTATATGAGGTACTTTTTATTACAGATACTATTTTAGAAGGTACTATTTTACTAAATATATTTCTGTGTAAAAGTAACTTTTCTGTTAAAGGTACTTTTTTACTTTATATAAAAAACACTTTCCAGCGAAAAGTGCACCAAAATGATCCTTCACGTTTTTAGAATTTCTAAATTTCGAATAAATTTTACCATAATTTCCGTATCTTCCCCACTGTGTTGTCGCTTAGAGATTGTTTTATGTATATGGGGAGTTTCATGCCGACAAGATATTATTTTTTTAATTTTTTTAAATTTCCGAAATTGTACGTTGGTTTTGTGAGTAAAAGAACTTTTAAAAGTGGAAAATTTCGAAAGCTGATTTGTAACTTTTTGCAGTTAAGCGGTTTTAACCGCAAGTCCACAAATAGCCCTCATCAATTTCGATAATCATCGAAAAACTTAATTTTTTCCTTGACAAAGAAAATTTTATTTCTATTATTTTGGGAAAAAGTGTTCCCACCCAACTGGTCGTAGGATTCAAACTAATCGCGATTTGTTTCCTGCCGCACCTGGAACTTGGGGAAGACGTGCATGAAGCAAAACCACGAGAGTTATTAAAATAAAAGAAAATTTCTTCAAATTTATTTAAATTTTAAATTAAAAAGTAGAAAATATAAATAAAACTCCCCCGTTATCAGTTAAAATTTCTCACACATTTTTGCGTTAATTTTATATTAAAAATTTCTTTCTTTTTCATTAAATGAAAAATGATTGTGTGTAATTTTCACCAGCCTGCGAAAATTGTTGGCACATCCATTTTACGGAATTTTTTTAATGAAGCAATTAAGTGAAAAGCACTTGTTTAATATAAAACAAGAGCCCTTGTCGGGGGGTGGTTGCGCTCATCATGCAAACTGGCCATTTGGGAAACATTTTCATTAAAATGTGAAAACAGGAAAAGCGCTTCACTGAAATTGCCGGCAATAATTTTGCATGTAAATTTGTTGCTGCTGCTGCTGCTGCCGCCTTTTTTGCAACTAAAATGGGGATATTAATTTTTAATAAATTGTGTAATAAAATTAAAATTTAATGTGAATAGTTTTTTTACTCTTATAAAATGTAAATTTGAAAATATTTAATTTATTTCAACAAGAGTTGGGAAATCGGGCAGTTGTCGGGAGTAGAAAAAAGTTGCTGGTTAATAAAATACGTTTTTGGCAGTCACTGCCAACATGGCTGAGCGCTCAATTAATTATGAACACGTTAGAAAATTTATTTATTCATATTAAAACTATTATCGTTTGTTTAATTTGTGTATGAAAATTATATAGAAAAATTATGTCTGCCAAAAAGAAATAGAAATCGGAAAGTTATTTGAAACAAATTAAAAATTAATAATTAGTTTTGCACAAAATCTAATAGCAAATACAAAAATAATGAAAAACGTACTTTTATAAAAATCAAATAAAAAAAGTTGAAAAAAGAAAACAATTTTCAAAATATATCAAAAATCGTTAATTATAACTGGGAAATTCCATACTAAAAGGACATCATACAAATCGAAAAATATCGTTGGCATGAAATTCTGTCAGAGGCTTCATTTCATTCTCTTGAGTGCTTTTACCAACGAAAAAAAATATTTTAAAAAAAATTTTCCATTAAAGAAAATTTTTTAAAAATTTCATAATTTCGACGAATTTACCGAATTCGATGCAATTATTTTTTCAATATCTAAAAAACTATCGCATACACAAGAATTATTCTTATTTCATATTAAAGCAGGATATTTGAGGCTGCGATACACTGAGAAAAATTTTTATATTTTTGGAAAAAATTTTAAAAATCGTATTCAGCAAATGTTGTAAATTTTTTCTGCTCAACTTTTTTTAGTAACCGCGTTAATGTTCTCCAGAACAGAGAATGCCATAAAACTTAACATGGGAGATTTTCATATTAAGTTTTCATTAAGTCCACCGTGAAAAGTGCTAAAAATGGATCAAAGAACGCTAAAGAAATGCTGAGGGGCCTCGTAGTCAGTACCGATCCGTTCGGATGGTGCGATGATTATAATAATATAATATGAAATTTTCCACTCTTAATAAAACAAAATTTCAATTTAATACAAACACACTCATACACACACACACTTATACACCGACTACCCACCCAGGAGTAGTTTTCCTGGCAACTCAGAAAGTCGTGATGGGATGAAAACTCAATTTTTTTCAATATGGGGCAAAACCACATTTTGAAAATTTTAAATTTATTTTGAAAATTGAAAGTTAAGAAAAATATTCTTAAAAAAACACTTGAGTAGTATGTCTGTGGTGTTCCTGGACCACTTTCATACAAAACAACATATGTATGTGCTCCACTACACCATAACTTGTCAGCGTTGCTGCAACCAAAAGAAATTTTTTAAACAAGATATGAAGAAAAACTAACCGATTTTGCTTTAAGATAATCAATATGGCAACACTGGCAGCGCGAGCAGTTTTTTGTATGGGAAAAGTGGTACAGAAACACCATAAACATGCTACTCCCTTGAATAGTTGCAATAAAAATTTCTATTCAAGCCCATGATTTGGCTTCGGCAAACACCTCTCAACTCTCATTAAACACACGTCTATCCCACTTTTTATTACGCCACTGGCTTTTTGGACACTCTTTCAAATTAAACACAGAAGAAATTAAATTTAAAAAATATTCGTATTGCCGTGCAAGATGTGGCACGACAAGTTCTTTTACTGTTGCTGGCAGAGAGTAAACAAGTGTGTGTGTGTGTTTGTGTGTGTAGGTGCTGCTGCTGCCAGCCAGCCGTCGGCTGCTTGCCGTTTGCCTCATGTTCTCTGTCTTTATGGCGCTTTTACTGGCAGACGCCAGTAAATTCGAGTGCATTTTAATATCGTCGCACTCGTTTCGCCTACTTTTTTCTGCTGCCGTTTCGGAATTTTATTGAGTGTCCCGCAAAAACTGGCAAATGAGAGTTTTTTCATCTCTTTTTTTTTTTTTGTTTTGGCGAGTTTTGCAATTTCCAGTTCATTTTTTTTTCTTTTCTTTTGGGAAAGCGTTTCTAGTTTTATTTATTTTCTGGTGGCGCATTCAAATCCAAAGAAACGCAAATTGAGTAGACTTTTTTTTTTCAGTTTGTTTTATGAAAAACAACTGCGTGTTACATGTTGGCTTAAAGGCGATTTCAGTGAAATTCCACAATGAAAGTTGCAATATGAAACTTTTTTTCGCTTAAAATTTGTGGGGTAGAGTTTTCTCGTGGAATTTAATGAATTATGAAAAATTGTGTGAAATATTTTGTATTAAAAGTAGAAAATTGAAGATGCAAATTTGAAAGAGAGCAAATTTGAAAGCAGTTGCTGATTGAAACCAGCAGCTTTAAGATTTTCACAAGAGTAGTAACGCACTTCAAAAATATTTGATTTATATGAAGCGGTCAGTCACCTCAGGAGGGCTCCCTGTGCATCCCCACTTCGGTACGAAGGCTTGTTTTCATGTGCCAGCACTTCTTACTTGGACAGAGTGGAACAAAATTAATCAAACAATTTTTCATTTTATTAAATATGTTTCTAACTACTAAACAAAAGAAAGATTTCGTATTTTTTTAAAAGATTGTAAAGCAACTAAAGATAAATTGAATGCATGCTGGCAACAGCAGCATGTGGACTTAAAACTAAAATATCCTGGACCAAGAAAATAGTCGAAGGAAACAGAACTGTCAAGTCAATTTGCTAATTGGAGTGCAAGAAAACAACAGTTAGAAGACATTAACAATCATAATTGTGATTAATTTGTTGCTATTTTGCTGATGACTTGATTGCTGACAGCTTTTTCAAATATATAGGGTGTTTTTTACTGAGTGCTACAACTTTCAGTTGGCATCACTGCTTTATTTGATTACCAATTTAACAGCTGATAGTTGCTTTTTGTTTAGTTTGCTTTGACATTTCATTATGGATCGACTTACACCAGAGCAACACGTGCAAATTGTAGAAATTTTTAATCAAAATAATGGTTCTGTTCGTCAAACTTATCTTGCACTTCATCCATTCAAAATTTTATTTCCCGATGAAGCCCATTTTTGGCTGAATGGATACGTAAATAAACGGAATTGTCGCCTTTGGAGTGAGCAGAATCCACAAGCTTTAGTCGCATTCACAGAAAATCACTGTTTGGTGCGCTTTATGGGCTGGCAGAGTCCTCAAAAACGATGATGGTCAGAATGTTACTGTTTGTGAAAATTGTTGTTCCAGATTGCGCCTTGTACGCGCCAGCCGTGGCGGCCACAAGGCCGAAATCATATTTAAACATTAATGTCATAAAATTTTCTATCCAACAAAGACTGTTTCATTGTTATCAAAAATATTTTACTATGTTTTATTATGATTTAAACTTGTATCACTCTATAAAAAACAGCCGATATAAATGAGACATTCTTTTGTGGTACACTTTTAAATATTTTGCAAGCCACAAATATTAATGAATATAACATGTTTTGAAAGATGTTTTTGTGTAGTTGAGCGGATTATAAAAAATTATAATATATAGCAGGTAGCAGAAATAGCCATTGTCATATCACACCAGTGTTAATTAGCTTTTCTAATATCTTTTTCTCTAAAAAAATAGTGCAAATAATCGATTAATTTGAATTCATTTTTTTTAGCTGCCGTGTCAAATTTGATGCATGAATGTTCAATTAAATACTGTACTGAATTAAATTAATTTTTATAAAATTAATTTTAATTTCCCTTTTATTTTATTGTATTCATTTAATTTTAATTAATATTTTAATAACATTTCCAGGAAATTTTGTACTTTTCCTTTCGTAATTTAAATTTTAAATTTTAATTATTTCAATATTCCTTTTTTTAATTAATTTTATATTAAAAAATTTTATTTCATATAAAATTTTGCAATTTTTTATTCGTAGTATTTATATTTTGTTGGCAAATTTAATACAAAATTTATGCAAATTCGCTTGTTATTTGATCTGTTGCGCTGCATGTTTGTGCAGGCGCCCGCCAGCATAAATTATATTGAGGATTTTCGGCAATAACGAAAGTAATTAACACCTGCAGTTATAACAACTTTTTTTTTCTTTTTGTTAAAAATTACTCCTGCAATTGTTATGCCATTTAATTGTTCATTATCTGTCGCTTAATAAGTTTTGATTTAATTACTTTGTTTCACATGCTGTTTTATATCTCATTTGAATTTGTTTTAAATCGATTTGAAAAACAAAAACAACAAAAACAGGCGGCATCTGAAATAAATAAATAAATAAAAACCGACACAACAACAATGCAAACAAATAAACAACAAAAGAACAGCGCAATTAAAACATTTAATCAGAAATTAAAAACAAATTTGCAGGCGCGGCACGCACACAAGCAAACACACACACACTCGCCCACTGCAGCCAGGAATTTTAATCCAAATAAAAAAGATATAAAGAAATAAAAATGAAAATATTTATATAAAAATAAATATTTCATTTAGTAGCATTTCTCGCCCACTCCTCTCCCCACCCGCCCCCTTTTCTCTCACTGCCTTTTACGTGTTTGACATTTTTAATTAAATAAAAATCATTTTTAAATTCATGCCGGCGTTGCGTTTGGCAAAACTGTTGTGAAAACTGCAGCAGAATCGGACAATAATAATTAAAATAAAATTGTCAGTGTTATTTGTTGTTCGTTGTTTTTTATTGAACCGCTGGAATATCAAAAATTATTTTCAACACACATTTTATTTCACATTTTTTCTTGTCTGTTTTCTTTTCGAATTAAAAATCAGAAATTTAATAGATTTTCTGTACTTGCGGAAATAAATCAAAACAATTTATTAAAATATTAAAATTGTGTTTTTAGTGAATCGGGATATTGTGAATGTGTTAAGATAAAACAAACAACACGATTTTCATTAACAATTTAAGTTACAAAAATTTTTTTTCTTTCCATTTATAAATTATTTAAAACTTTTAGCGTTTGAAAATGCTTTCAGCCAGCCAATATGTTTTTGAATAATTAAATATTTTTATTAAATTTATAAACTACTTAATTGCCAGTCCAAACGTAAAATGTTTTATAAAAAACTTAAATGTCTCTTTAAACTTATAAATAATTTCAAACTGTTTTTAGTCAAAATGTTTTTGAAAAATTAAATATTTTTGTAAAACTTATAAATTATTGAAAATATTTTGCATTTAAGGAAATAACAGATTCAAGTGTAAACAACATTTTTTAAATTATTATTCATGATACGTCACGGCGGCAAACTTTTTTGTATGATAAATCACTTTTATAAATATTTCTTATGAATATTTTGTGGTACACTTTTAAGCATCTAAAAATCCTACAATACTGATGAAAAATATATATTTTGAAAGATAATTTTGCGTAGATATACACAATGATAAGCTTTTGCTCGTCGTAAAAACCATAAACACTTTTGCTCGGGCAAAAATGCGATGTACGTGCGAGTACCATCTGGCACGAATGAAAGACGATAAAGCAGAAAAGGGGAGGAAAATCAATTAAACACACACTGTGATGCATCAGTGAACCCAACAATTATTCCGATAGTTTTCAAACGAGATTACTGCAGTTCAAGACTTTTGGCAAATACCTCGGAAGTCGTCATCGTCAGCATCAGAATGTTGAACATTTTTCGTTTAAAATGTTCATTAATATAGGGTGTTTTTGATAGAGTGATACAAGTTTAAATCATAATAAAACATAGTAATATATTTTTGATATCAATGAAACGGTCTTTGATGGATAGAAAATTTTATGACATTAATGTTTAAATATGATTTGGGCCATGTGGCCGCCACGGCTGGCGCGTACAAGGCGCAATCTGGAACATTAATTTTCACAAACAGTAACATTCTGACCACCATCGTTTTTGAAGACATACGGGCCAATGACTGCGCCAGCCCATAAAGCGCGCCAAACAATAATTTTCTGTGGATGCGACAAAAGCTTGTGGATTCCCCTCCCACCAAATGTGACGATTCTGTTTATTCAACCAAAAATGGGCTTCATCGGAAAATAAAATTTTGAATGGACGAAGTGCACGATAAGTTTGACGAACAGAACCATTATTTTGATTACAAATTTCCACAACTTGCACGGGTTGTTCTGGCGTAAATTGATCCATAATAAAATGTCAAAGCAAACTAAACAAGAAGCAACTATCAGCTGTTAAATGGGTGGTCAAATAAAGCAGTGATGTCAACTCAAAGTTGTATCACTCTATAAAAAAACATCCGATATTATTTAAAAAACTAAAAAAAATGTGTGAAACTTTCATTCCAAATAGAGACTTAACAAGACAATTGTAAGCACGACTAAGAAATTATAAATGAAATTAAAAAAAAAAATTACTCTACAGCTGATTTGAAAAAAAAAATATGGCAACTTCAGTTTGATGTCTTTATTTTTGTAAATAGAATTTGTTTTAAATAAATTCTTTTAAAAACTTTAAATTATCAAGTGATGGAATTTCCATCACCGAATAATCCCACTACCAAAAAAGACACCTGCCTAAAAAAGAAAATTTTCTTAAATTAATTTTGTGCTAAAAACTGCCGTTGATTTGATTATCGCGACTTCAAAACCAAAATCGGCTTTAAAGTGTTAATTAACTTGTCACGAAAGTTAATGGATTTTCTTTGACAACAATTTCTATTGAACTCTTTTTAAGGGTTTTTTCTTTGGCAACAGTCAAAAAGAAATAAAAACATGTTCATTATTTACGGCCACAAATGCCACAGAAAAGCAACAACAAAAACAAAAGCAAAAGCAAATGAGAGGAAAGACTAAAAAACAAAAAGTTTTTAATTACATCGAGAGCAGCGACAATTGCCATTTAGCAAACATGTCGATGACATTTTGTGGGAAATGTCAACAGCAAAATGTGCGCTGGCATTTAACAATAAAGAAACCGGCTGCAACTAGAGTCTGCTCTCACACAAACACACACACACACACACACGTACTCGTACACGCTGAAAGGCAGACAGAGAACCCCTTTTGTTTCTAGGTTTTTGCTTTGTGGCCAAAAGCCACAAACTTCTATTAACTGTTGTTGTAAATATTTGTTGCAAAGTGCAAAAAATTGGCCACCTTTTCAATCACCTTTTTTGTTTATTGAAATATTTCAGTTTATTAAAAGTACTTGTTGTTGTTGCTTTTTCCATACTAATTTGAGCCCATTCAAATAAGCCCTTTTAGGAGTTTTGGCAACAGCAAATAAATTTAAAAAAAGAAAATTCTAACATTCGCAGCCATAAAATATTGTACGACTTTCGCCTTTTAATTTAATGAAATTCAAATGAAATTTTAATCACTTCCGTTTGCCTTAACAAACAAATTATATCATCAGGATCTGTTTGACGCTGAAAATTACATTCAAACGTTTCAAATAAACCGTTTGCACGGCTGCCAACAAAAAATAAAATAAAAAACTGAAACAAAAGAAAACGGAAATGAAATAAAATTATCAAACATGGGAAATTGCCGCTATTCCTGGCACTGCTTGCGGGCACACACACGCACACACACACTTATACACACACATACACACACAACAAAATTGTAATAGAGTAAAAGGTGAATATTTCTGGTATATTCACATGCTGACACAAACCCACCCACACACACACACACACACACAAAAACACGCATACATAAAAACAAACACACAAACAAACACACACACACACACACACGTGCTCACATGTACAAAACTGCACTAATGCAAACATTAAATCAAATAAAATGAAAAGAAAGAGAAAGAGAGAAGCGTCCAAAGACGAAAAGAAAATTTTCAAGGGATGTTTTCTTAAAGTTGACGTTCGAAAAAAGTATTTCTTGAGAGAGAACCTTTTCAATAAAGTACCTTTTGAAAAATAGTACCTTTCGAAAAAGTACTTTTCCCAAAAAGTGACCTTTTTCAATAAAGGATCTTTTTTTAAACGGCACCTTTTTAAAAAACTACATTTTCTAAAAGAAATTTTTTGAAATGGAATCTTTTGAAAAAGTACCTATTCAAAAAGCACCTCATTGAAAGAGCAGCTTTTTAAAAAAGCACCGTTTGAAAAAGTATATTTACAACAAAAATACATTTTCTAAAGAGTACCTTTTTGTAATAGAACCTTTTTGAGAAAGTACCTTTTTAAGAAAGCAACTTTTTGAAAAAGCACTTTCTGGACAAAACAGATGCTTAAAAGAGCACCTTTTTGAATAGATATCTTTTTGAAAAAAGTGTTGTTTCGAAAGATAATATTTCCAAACAGGTACCTTTTGCAAAAGAAATCTGCCAAAAATAAATAACCCTTTTCAATGAAGTATCTTTTTAGAAAAGTACCTTTTTGAAATACCGCCCTGTTGAAAAGGTACCTCTTTGAAAAAGCACATTTCTAAATAAGTTTTTTTTTTAAAGTACTCTTCCCAAAATAGATCTCGGAACTTAGCTGGAAATTAATAAATAAATTTAAGAAATTTGTTTTTTTTTATTTTTGCAAAATTTTTTGATTTTTGACTTCATTTTAATTTTTTAGCAGCAAAATAATTTGTAATTCCTAAAAACTATATATTTTTCTAAATAATTAATTTTTATAATTTTCCTGCTGTCAAAATCTAATTTTTAATTTATTGTTGTTTCAATTATTTAATTTATTGTTTTATTATTTTTTTAGTTTTATATTCTCCCATATTATGAATGACGACGTCGACGTCACATCAACACGACAGCAAAAAATGGTCACTTGTCTAGTCCTTGTCGGCAGACTTTGACTTCTGGTAACGTGTTCCATTAGTATTATACGCCTTCGAGAATACCAAAAGGCAATTAATAATAATTAATTATTGTCGGCAATTAAATGACAGTTTTTTGCTGTCGTGTTGGCGTGATGTCAATGTCGCCATTCATAATACGGGCGATTATGTATTAATTTATTTTTATTTATTCCAATTTTGCTTAGTTGCTCTTATCGAAGTTATTAGTTTTTAAATAATTGATTTTTATATTTTTTTCTGTTTTAAAAAAATTATCTGGACACGGATTATTGACGGCAGCAGCCAACAGTGCGAACAAGCGAGAAGTCTATTGAATACGCCCCCTTCAAATTCAATGACAACCAGGGGCAACTGGTTGCTCCCCATTCCACTTGTCCCACAACCACTTGCTGGTCATTTAAATAAATAAATTGCTTTTGCTCATCATAAAATTTTTGGAATAATAATTTTTTGAAGTAGTACCTTTTTGAAAAAGTTCCTGTCTGAAAGAGCACCTTTTTAAGAAAGTATCTTTTTAAAAAAGTACTTTTTTGGAAAAGTGCCTTTTTGAACAAGCAACGTTTTGACAAGGGAAATTTTCACACAAGTACCTCTTAAAAAAGTGCTTTCCCCAAAAAGTAACCTTTTCCAATTATGCCAAAAAGTACATTTTATTCAAAGTACACTTTTGAAATTGTATCTATTGAAAAAGTAAATTTTTCAAATGTATTTCTTGAAAGAGCACGTTCTTAAAAAAGCAACACTCATTTTTCAAAAAGTAATTTTTAAAATAGTATTTTTTAAAGAAGTACCTTTTCCGAAAATACCGTTTTTGAAAAAACACCGGTTTAAAAAGTACATTTTCAAAAGAAAGTTCCTTTTTCAATAAGTCATCTTTTTGAAAAAGTATCATTTTCAAAAAGTACCTTCTTAAAATATTGTAACATTTTCCAATAAGCACCTTTTGAAAAAGTACTTTTCCTAAAAAGTTGCATTTTTCAATTAATAAACTTTTTGAAAGAGTTCCTTTTTAAAAAGTATATATTCAAAAACAACTTTTTTAAAATGGAGTATTTTGAAAAAGTACCTTTTTAAAAAGCCCCATTTTGAAAGAGCAACTGTTTTAAAAAGCATCACTGGAAAAAGTATATTTACAAAAAAAGTACGTTTTAAAAAGAATACTTTTTTGAAATAGAACCTTTTTGAGAAAGTACCTTTTTAAGAAAGCAACTTTTTGAAAAACCACCTTTTTGACAAAACACCTGCTTAAAAAAGCAGCTTTTAGAAAAGGTATCTTTTTGAAAAAGTGCTGTTTCGAAAAATAATATTTCCAAACAGGTACCTTTTGAAATAGCGCCCTTTTGGAAAAGTACCTCTTTGAAAAAGCACATTTTCAAATAATTACCTTTTGAAAGAGTACTCTTCCCAAAAAGTACCTTTTCCAATAGCATCTTTTTAAGTAAATATATTTTGTTAAAAGTACTTTCTATTTATAAGCTAACATTTTCAAAAAGTACCCTTTTCAAAGAATATATTTTTCAAAAGTTTTTTCATAAATGAAATTTCGTAAAAGAACCCTTTTCCAAAAGAGCCAATTCCAAAAGAATATATGAAATACGTACATACAAACACACACATACACACGCTAACATGTCTGCTTGTATGTGTGGCTGTACTACAATTTAGTTTAATTGTAAATCAAGTGATTAAACAAATGAATTCTTACAAATTTTGGCTTCTTCAGTTTATCAGAGAAAACCGTTTCTCTTTTCCGCTCTTAAGTTTTCACACACACACACACATGCAATTCATCGTCAATTCTTTCTGCTTTCTCTGATATAAAATACAATTTAATATAAAATAAATCCGCTCTATATTCGAACATATTGTGGCAGACAACAGTCGCCACAGACCACAAGGCCAACAATTTTCTACTACCCCAGCTTGCAACAATTGGCAACGAGTGTGTGTGTGTGTGCATGTTGCAGCAGGAGCAGCATCACGGAATGAATAAAAAACAAAAACAAAAAGGACGAGGAGGATAAGAAAAATTAAATAATTTTCATCAAACAGTTTGCAGTTTCGTACGTTCGTCACACTCACGACCTGAGCACGACTCGCAAGACATGCAACACATTTTCGACAACTCAAATCCTCGTTGTCCTCGTCGGAAGCTGTTGGTGTGTGTTTGATACAATTTATTTTATCGCTTTTCTTCAAGTCATTTTGTCATAACTTTGTGCCTGCCAGCAAGTCACGTGCAAATATTGTGACAACATTTTTTGTTTTTGTTTTTGTTTTTGTTTTGTTCTCGAAAGCTTTTTGTTATGACGACTAAAGAGTTCTGTGGCTAAAAATAATTTTTATGGAGTGCGGGAGAGTTGTGGACGCATTTTAGAGCACAGACAGATCGAAAGT
Organism: Linnaemya vulpina; assembly: GCA_963675445.1. Lineage (NCBI taxonomy): Eukaryota > Metazoa > Arthropoda > Insecta > Diptera > Tachinidae > Linnaemya > Linnaemya vulpina. Next base: position 106,528,201 of record OY776277.1, read on the forward strand.
AGTGAAAAATAATTTATATAATTTGAGTTGTTTTTTATAAAAAAGAAAAGTTATCGATAACTCAGTAAAAATAATAAAAAATCTCTACTGTTTTAACAAAATAATATTATCGATAAAAGTTATCGAAGACATCTTTTTGTTTTTTTTTTTGAGAAATTAATGTCGATAACTTATCATTCAATCGCAGGAAAGTTATCGATAAATTTTCTTTGATTCAAGGGCAACTTATCGATAACTTTTTTAGTTACAGACAACTTTATTGCCTGTTTGAAGAAATGTCTGCGATATATATTTTACCGAAAGCTCCACTTTTGGTACAATAAAATTGTCGATAACTATTCTTTAACATAAAAACACCTCCCGATGATAGAACTGCGTTTTTCGAGCACAAAATAACCATCGATAACTTTTCTTATATTAAAAAACAAGTCAGCGGTATATTTTCCTAATTTTAGAAAAAAGTTATCGATAAATTTTTTAGTAGCACATGTATACTTGTCCATGGAAAACCCGGAATATTTTAATTTTCTCTGAATTTTTTTTTTTTAATTTCCCATATTTAAAAGAAAATTGAAGTACAAAAAAAAAATTATTATTTATTACAAATTTGCTATTTACTTTCAGCTTCAGCTTCCTGCTGCACTGCGGGCAAACAAAAGGAATTAAATGATTAAAAAGGATTTAACACCTAAAAAAGGAACAACGACAAACTTTTAAGACAAGATTTTTACGAAAAAGGTAAGAAAAACACTCTCTTATAACATCATATTTATTGTTATTAAACAATTAAATTTTCTTGGCTGTTTAGGCAGAAGCATTTTTATTGATTTAATAAGATTTGCAATAAATTTTTAGATAAATTTATTTTCCATTTCCAAGAAAATCCTGTTTCTGTTTCGTTATCATGTTTTTCGAATGGAATTCAAAATTAATTTCTAAACGAATCTGAATTTATTTTCTTGTTGCTCTAATAAAATTCAATTAATCAACTGCTGTTTTCGTTTTCTTATTTATGTGCTAATTTTTTTGTCATTATTAAAACCCGGTATTTTGTTAAATAGACAGGAACGTACACTTACCCAAGCACACACACACACACACACACACACACACAGAGAGCACATCCAAACCAGGCAAATAAATGCCAGCATTAAAGGCAAAGAGAGAAAAACAAAATGCAGTAAAAGTGTTAATTAAGTACACAATGTTGGCTGGTTCTTGCTTTCATTCCCCCCTCTCTTTGTGATAAGTCTCTTAAAGCAAACACTTCTTTAAAGAATTTTCAAATTGAACACGATAAAAATACAACAAATACAACGAATGCCAGGAAACCAACTTTGAAATGAAATAAAATGGTGAAAATAAAAAAACAAAAACACTATCAAAATGATACAAACAAACCAGCACGTAACGGTACGCGAGTAAGTGAGACTTTATTTGGCGAGAGTGGATGTGCATAATTGTGAGAGATGAGGGGGGGACTCTGCAATAGATAACAACTATGAGTTGCTCTTTAATTACTTCGAAATAAAATGAATGTAAAGAGTTCATTATGTTTTCATTAGAACGCTGATACAGAAGAACGAAGTTTTGAAGGTTGAAAAAGAATGAATAAAATAAATTTGTGCATTAAAACTTTAGTGGAACGAAAACGCTGTATGAAAATTATATAATCGATTTCTTTGTTTAAATTCAGGAAATTAATGAACAATAATTGTCTGTTAAAGCTTTTACACGTAAAATTACACTTTTATCTAAAGGCAGGGCTATACGTAGCTTTGAAATATCACATCGATGTCAAAGAAGCCTTATCGATCTCATAGATCGGTCTCATATAAGCGTCAGAGGTCTTTCGATACTCTTGTGATTTAAAATAAGAAAATTTTTATAAAAAGATAATCTTTTATGATAAAATTTTTGATATAGCCAAACGCTGTGGCTACCGGTTCTACATTGATTTGTTTACCGTCACGTTCGACATCATGGAAATACCCATAATTTAGAATAGCTTCATAGTTTTCATTATAAAAACGTTGCATTTCACTTAACTATTATTAATTAAAAAAATACGGCGATCACATTCGACATCATGGAAATGCCCATATTCTCGGTTACGGCGATCACGTTCGACATCATGGAAATACCCATATTCCCAATTCTATTAGTTGCATACTACAGCGGTCGCGTTCGACATCATGGAAATACCCATATTCTCGGTTACGGTGGTCACGTTCGACATCATGGAAATACCTATATTCCCAATACGATTAGTTTCATGATGATGCCACACCAAAAAAAACTTTGTATTCCTTTAAATTACTGAAATGCCCATATTCCCGAATCGATTATTTTCATAATACTTCCGGGCTTTGTACTTGCATTCCTTTTAATTACCGTCCGACTAAAATATTTTGAAGACTGTTACATTCGACATCATGGAAATACCCATATACTCGAATATCCCATAGCCCGATTACCTTCCTGATCCTGACTACAGCGGTCACGTTCGACATCATGGAAATACCCATATTCCCAATACGATTAGTTTCATGATCAGGCTCCACCAAAAAACTTTGCATTCTTTTAATTACTGCCCGACTGAAATATTTTTAAGACTGTCACGTTCGACATCATGGAAAAGCCCAGATTCTTGAATATCCTTTAGCCCGGTTACCTTTCAGATCCTACTTGACATAGAAAATTACACATTTTCGCTACAACATCTTTCATGGCACAACGGTCACGTGCGACACCATGGAAATTTCCATATTTTCAATTAGCTTTCAGTCTTCATTACAAAACCTTTTGCAATCCCTTCATCTCTATCATCATTAACTTTCTCTATTTCTCATTTAAATCATCAGAGACCTTCCTTTTTCTTTTTTTTAAATAAACATAAAATTTCCATGTAAATTTGAGCATTTTTCCATGTTCATTTCCCCTGCCTCCCCTGATGTGGCAAATACTCGTACTAAACAATTTCCATATTTTATTTACTGACGTGTAAAAGATGTTTGTTCTCAACATGTTTTCGTTCTCAAACTAAATGGCAAACATGAAAAAAAACACACACACACACAGAAAAAATTTCCTGCAAAATTAATGTAACAGAAAACGTTGTAATTTAGTCTCAACGGTTTTGCTTTTACATGTTGTAGAACAAGTCTACTGGTTTGTTTTTGCTTTTTTTTTGGTTTTTTGTTTTTGTCTGCCGAAAAAAAAATATACAGAAATTGCATTCGCTGACTCATTTTCAACCAACTGCACTCAACTAAATAATTAAATGAGTCTCTTCTAAATGCGTTAAACTAGTTCGCTATTTTTCATTTAATTTTTTTTATTTGCTTTTTTGCTCTTTTTGTGTCTTAATTAAATAGAAAAGGCGAATGTCAAAATTGGGTTACCGCTTGAAAATCATAAATCAGTTTCAATTTCAGTTTTTAAACAACCAATTCAATTCAGTTTGACGAAACGCAAGAGAAGTCTCTTAATATGAGCATTAATGGATGAGTGTGTGTGTGTGGGAGTGTGTGAGAGGGTGCATGTGAACATGCAAAATTTATGATGAACTCGGTAACGGTTAAAAGATACAAGAATAAGAGAATGTTTACAAAGCAGAGTGTTCGTTGACGTTTTTAATTGTTACCGTGCAAATTATCTTAATTATTTAAATGCGTGTGTGTGAGAGTGTAATTTTGTAGATGAACTGAATATGGGACTGTGAATAAAAACTGAACGTTACGTTCATGTGAACGAAAATGAGCTTAAAAATATTAAATAAAAAACGTAAAAACCCAAAGAGAAAACCGCATTCGCAGTTTCTAGAAATTGTGTTGTCAGACAACAAAAATAATTCAGTTAAATTAAAGATGGCGGCAGGCCTAAATTAAATTTGCTTAATTCACAAGGTTTGTGGGAACGTTTAAAATTGTGTTTAAAAAGGCAGTTTAAATAAAAATATTTTAGAAAAAATTTTTTCTACAATTTTTTTTTTAAGATTATGTTCTTATGGAAAATATCGATGGTTTTAAAAGATTTTATAAAATTTGAGAGCCTTCTTTATGGCACATTTTTTGCTAAAACTATTCATTAACTGAAAAAAATCCTTGCCAATCCTCAGGACAGTGTGACCGTTGTACTGACTTAAGCAGATCTTTGCCACTTTTTTGATTGGCCTGAAGCTCTGATTGCACCCTGTTTTTCTAAATCAGGCACTTTTTATGATATTTTAAACCCTTAAGGGTCTTTTTTGGTACTTTTTGCAACAATTTAATTTTAGAAAAAGAAAAGTGTGACCGTTTTACTAACTAAAGCAGATCTTTATCTTTATCTTATCTTTATAAAGTTCTGGATATAATCATTTTTATTCGAAATTATTGCCCTTTTATTCCAAAAAAGTAGCCCTTTTAAGTACCTCTTGAATTTCTTTCAATCCCGTTTTGTAACTCTTTCAGCGAACAGCTTAATTCACTTTTGAATAGAGAAAGAAATATTTAAAAAAATGCAGTTCTTTCAATTTTCTTAAATAAAACAACAGCTCTTTGCATTGTAGCGAGCGTCACTACAATTTCATCAGATATGCTATCCAGCATATAAAATATTAAAACTCTAAAATAAAAACAAAACAAAAAAAACTCTTTATATTAGCTTCCGTAACGTGCGTCACGATTTACATTTTTCCGAATATAAAATTTAATACTCGAAATATATTATATGCAGCCACAAAAGGCACAGAATAAGTCGTAAACTCATTGTGACGCACGCTACACTTTTCTGAATTTATTAACTCAATCAGATAACGGCCACTTTGTATAACTAAGGACCATAAGTATTTGCAATAGTCTTCCATGCTTTCTAGTCAACAAGTTCTTCGCTGAAATTAATGTAAAATGGAAGAAAAGATGGTAAAATTTTGTTGCGTACGGTAAATTGCTTCACTGAGTTTAAAAATCTTACTGGCTATAGAAAAAAATTAATTTAAAGCTGGATAAAACTTATTAGCCGTCACAAAATGTTGCCAGTTTCTATCAAAAGCCGTAAACCCTTTGTGACGCTCGCTACACTTTCTCCAATTCATTAGTTAAATCAAAACTAATTGTTTTTTTTTTCTTGCAAAGGCCATAAAATAATTCCGCTTAAACACTGATAAATTTGATTCCTAACTTTAGGAGAAGAAAAACGATTCAAATCTAAAATTTGTCAAACAATAAATTTTAAATTTATTAAGAAATTATTTGTCATTAATTTCAGCAATTCCTCTTTCTATTTAAACACATTCTTTCGACAAAATTTTGCCACAAATTTAAAAACTTAATTAAATTCTGATGTGGCAACATGACATTTAATTTGATTACGAATTTTCCATTTATCTTCAACTTTTCAAAAACAACATAAAATTTTTCAACACAATTGAGCTGTTGTTTATGCTTTTCTTCATACGTGTGTGTGCTTGAGGGTGGGTGTGTGTGTTTCTGTTTGATATGGAGTATAAATCATCTGAATCAAGAATATATATCTCAAGCATCTTTAACATAAATATCAGTTTAGAAAAATAATAACTCACATCCAAATGAATGAGAGTAGAATGTTTCTTTTGAAATCTAACCACAAACAAACAACAAACACACACATGGCTTTACAAAACAAGCAAAAAAAAAAAAAAAAAAAACAACAAGAGTATGAAGAGCATGCAAACATAAATGCAAACCAAAAAAAATAAAATAAAGCTGAGAGTAGTGCAGTCAGTAACGGCACTCATAACTCATCATAACAACATTCGTCTCTTCTTCTCCACACGCAAACGTTTGAATGAATGAATGCTTGCAAACACACACGCTCAAACACACGTACATTAACGTACATCTCCATTTACAGAAACATGTGTTTTTGCTTTTGCTCTACATGCAATTGTTTTTGCTTCAGAATATCCATATATTTTAAACACTTTCCCTACTTGTCTGATGAGCGATGCAAGTGCTTTAAGTGTGTGTGTGTGCGTGTGTGTTTGAGTGCGTTTCTGAATATCCTTAACACTTTCCTGATAAAACACTAAAAACTTTGTTTGAAAGACAACAACATGATGTTAAAAATTATATGGAAAGAAATAAACTTTTTTCCGGGGTTGTTTTTATTGTTGCTTTTGTTTTCTTAAGACCAGCACAGCATTAAAATGTTAAAGTATGTTGTTTTTGCTGCTGATGTTGCTGCAGTAAAAGGAATTGGTGATATATCATCAACTTGCGAAGTGACACAAATTTTAAACACCACATTTACAACAATTTACAAAAGAGTTTGTGTGTGTTTGTGTTTGCAAATGTTTGTTAATACACAAGTGAATGTGTGTTTGCATGGATGTTTGCGTGTGTGTCCTCTCAAGTGTCTTTAGATTTGCAGTTGAAAACTATAATTTATTGTAAAGCTTCAAATAAGAGACAGTGATTTTCCTAGAATTTCATTGAACAGTTCAAATTAAATACATGAAATATTTGATTAATTTATTCTGTCGATTAATTTCTATTGTGATTGTGATATTAATTAATTGCGAACTTTAATGATTTAATTACCTCAAGGCTTTGCAAGTGATTTGATGTAATTAAATATTAATAATTTTCTATTTTACAAAAAGCAAAAAACAACAACAATGACAAATTTGCATATTTTAAATTTAATTAGGGCTAAGAAAATTTGAAATATTTATTAAATTCAGAAAGACTTAGAAATAAATTTTACTCTTTACGTAAAGAATTTAATTTAAAGATCGAAATAACTTATTTGCAGCCACAAAATAATGCCAGCTTTTATCTAAAAGCTGTAAACCACTTGTGACGCACGCTACACATATCCAATTTACTTATAAAATAAGCTACTGAGTACTAAGGAATTGTTTCAGTGTGCGGTAAAAAAGTTTAAAGTTTCAAATAACGCTGCCGGCTTTTGTCAAAAGCTGTAAACAACCTGTGACGCACGCTACATTTCTCAAATTCAGTTATCAAATCAGCTACTGGCCACTAAAAATTGTTTCAGTGTGCAGTTAAAAGGTTTAAAGTTCCAAATAGCGCTGACGTCTTTTGTCAAAAGCTGTAAACCACTTGTGACGCTCGCTACACATATCCAATTTACTTAAAAAATAAGCTACTGAGTACTAAGGAATTGTTTCAGTGTGCGGTAAAAAAGTTTAAAGTTTAAAGTTCCAAATAACGCTGCCGGCTTTTGTCAAAAGCTGTAAACAACCTGTGACGCACGCTACATTTCTCAAATTCAGTTATCAAATCAGCTACTGGCCACTAAAAATTGTATCAATGTGCAGTTAAACAGTTTAAAGTTCCAAATAGCGCTGTCAACTTCTATTGAAAACTGTAAACCACTTGTGACGCATGCTACAAATATCCAATTCAGGTATCAAATCAGCTACTGGGTACTGAGAATTGTTTCACTGAGCAGCAAAATATTTTCAAATTCCAAATAATGTTGTCAGCTTCTATCAAAAGCTGTAAACCGTTTGTGACGCACGTTATATTTTCTTAAATTTAGTTACTGAACTAGCTAATGGGAACGGAATATTGTAAAAAAAAATTGTAAGTTCTAAGAAACGTTGTCAACTTCTTTTAAAAGCAGTAAACACCTTGTGACGCGCGTTACATTTCTTCAATTTAGCTGCCAAATCGGCTACTGGCCAGGGCGTATGGCTTAGGAGCACACGGTTATGTAATATTCGCTAATGCTTTCCAGCTAATATGCTCCCCGATGTAATTATTGTTAATTAAAGGGGAGAAATAGTAAAATTTTGTTAGACACTGAAAATATTTTCCCTGGGCAGTAAAATTTTAATGTTCGTTTAAAAAAATTTGTCTAAAGCTCGAAATAGCCAACAACTTCCCATTTTGTAATTTTCCTAAAGGGAGGTCCAAAATGCTAATCGAATACTCCTGGATCGATAAGTTTGAAAACAGACTTTATTTCTCTTGAACAGAACGCATTGAATTTTATATTTTCAACAATTGGGATACAAACTCAAGTCATCAATATGAAATGAAATACTGTTTAGATTCGATGATACTTTAAATTTTAAAGATCGCTGCTCAATTAACGAAGTTATGGGCGCAAAACTGGGAAAACTCATAATTAAAATTAATCATACGCCACCGTTCCTTCTTTTTAATTTCAACAATTTCATACATTTAAGAAATTTGTTGTTGGAAAAATTATTTGTTTTTCAGGAATTTATGTTCAGAGTCTTGTTTGTGGGGAAAACGAAATCCATATAATTTTCCAAAACACTGTTTCCAAATCTAAATCTGAAAGAAGCTCATCCAAGACTGACGTCATCAGGGCCACCAACTTTTAGTTTTCTGAAACTTTTGTAAACGAAATTCGAAAGATAAATATAAATATTATTATTCACAAAACTTTTGTGTTGTAAAGCAGCAGTAGCAACACACACATACATACAAACACACACACACACACATAAGAACGACTACATGGAAGAGCTTGAATAAATAGTGAGTTTGAGGGCAAAACTGCCATGACAAATCTGACAAACTATTGCAGTTTTTCAGAGAGCACAAGTGCATACGACTACTTAATAAAACACACACACACACATACACACACACACACACACCCACGTACAAATGCCTTGGCCACACAACACAAATACAGTACTGCTGTGGCCTGTTTAAGAAAATCGTGCATAAATCAAATAAAAATGACGTCCTTCTTTTTTGTTGCAACATTCTTTAAACAGAACAAAAATCTTAAGACAAACTGTGCGCAGCCTTAATATTAAACCCCATATATTTCCGGAAGTCCATTGAGCACTCACTGTTACCAACATATGCAGGGGATTTATCATGGTCCATGAGAAATGGTTACTTTATGAAACAAAATTTATAACCAGAAAAGGAAAAACTTTAAAAAGAACAAAATTAATATTCGCACTTGAAATATGCAAAATCATTTTCATTTTTATTTTCATATTTTTTCGTGTTCTTTCTTGTGAGTTAAAAATCGTTTTTCGCTCGCACTTGATCAGGCTGTTGGCAAGACGTGCAAACTGTTAAAGCGGCAGCAGACACACGACACACAAAGTGGCAAAATGAAAAATGAAAACTTTCAAATTATCAAAGTTCATTTTGCTTAAACGAACATTTATCAAGCCAAAGCGCCGAGGAGCTTTTAATAAATATATTGTCTTCTTTTATAATAAAAACGTAATAATAATAAAAAAAAGAAAAGTTAATAAAAAGAATTATCGGCTGTTTTTTATAGAGTGATACAACTTTGAGTTGGCATCACTGCTTTATTTGACCACCCATTTAACAGCTGATAGTTGCTTTTTGTTTAGTTCGCTTTGACATTTCATCATGGATCGACTTACACCAGAGCAACGCGTGCAAATTGTGGAAATTTTAATCAAAATAATGGATCTGCTCGTCAAACTTATCGTGCACTTTTTCCATTCAAAATTTTATTTCCCGATGAAGCCCATTTTTGCTTGAATTGGACAGAATTGTCGCATTTGGAGTGAGGAGAGTCCACAAGCTTTTGTCGCATCCACAGAAACTTACTGTTTGGTGCGCTTTATAGGCTGGCGGAGTCATTGGCCCATATCTCTTCAAAAACGATGATGGCCAGAATGTTACTGTCCATGGTGAACGGTATAGGAACATGATTCGAGGTTTTTTCGTACCTCAATTAGCTGACATTAATCTTGCTGATATGTGGTTTCAACAGAGCGGAGCCACATGTCACACAGTGGGCACTACAATTGATTTACTCAAGGAAACTTTTGACGAAAAAATAATCTCACGAAATGGCCCAATTAATTGGCCCCCAAGACCGTGTGATTTAACCCCATTGGGTTATTTTCTTTGGGATTATGCAAAGTCACTTGTGTACATCGATAAGCCACAAACAATTGAAGACCTGGAAATCAACATTCGAAGAGTTATCGGCGAGATACGGCCGCAAATGCTGCGAACAGTTTGTGAAAATTGGTGTTCCAGATTGCGCCTTGTACGCTCCAGCCGTGACAGCCACATGGCCGAAATCATATTTAAACATTAATGTCATGAAATTTCCTATCCAATAAAGACCGTTTCATTCATATCAAAAATATATTACTGTGTTTTATTATGATTTAAACTTGTATCACTCTATAAAAAACACTCGATATATAAATTGTGGCCCTTATGGCGTATGATTAAAAAATATGCGCTGCACAATAAACTTTATTGAGATATTTTTATTTAAAAATCTAAAGAAAATTATTGTTTTCAAGCTGTAGATATTTTTTTATATTTTAAGCAAAAATTTCAAATGCCTGCTCAGCAGCACTTTAATATTTAATCCCTGGCCAAGTTGTCTTCACAAATGAAATTATCTCGAAAGAGAAATAAAATACTTGTGGTTTTGAAATTGACTTGAATGAAAAATGAAATAAATTGCTTGAGTTATTTGCCACAATCTGAGGCCTCTCACACTTTGACTCTACACCAAACATCAAGATTTTGCCAGAATAAAACGCATCCTTAAACTAGGCAACATTAAAATGAATCATACATGCGAGCACACTCAGCCTGTCTGTGGTTATTTTTGTTCTACTCGGCCTAGACGTTCAACGAGTGAGTGAAAAAAAATCCTCAGACTCTGTTTGTGTTTTGTGTTTCTTAAATGGATTTAATTTCAGTTCATGGTGGAGTCAGTCCATTTGCCGTGTTTGGTGACAGGATTTTGCTGCTTCAGTGTCTACTTAAGTTTTATGTAAATTTGTTTGGGCAAATTTTGTTATTTCGGCTTAACATAAATAAATAAAACAAACAAACAAAAACTGGGTTGAAACAAAATGCGAAATGCAGACTTAAAAGAGCCGTTCATATTCCCTGATGCTTAATTAAACTGATGTGACAGGATGTGGACAGGATATTTTTTTGTAAATTTAGAGCAACGCCAAGAAGCGTAACTAACACGGCCATAGACCTTTTCATACAAACAAAGTCTCTATAAAAAACAGGCGGTCGGTAAGTTTTGGAATCGGTTAGATTTAATTTCCATAATTATTAAAGATTTTCCTTTTTATTCCTTTACTTGAGGGCGGCGGGCGTATGATTAATTTTGATTATCACTGTCTGGATATTTCAAAATTTTGAATATCTCTCAGCAAATTAAATGAAATATTTTTAAAAATTTATTGATTTCAATTTGTTATTGATTTTTTACTAGCATTTTTATAATATTTTTTTTAAACTCAACTTTTTATATACAAAATTTTCTTAAAAATATTTTCATATTTGCGAATGCGTGGCAAAATATTGAATTTATAAAAATTTATGAAAATACTTTAAAAGTTTATTACAAAAATATATTTTTATATTGGCGGAGGCGTGACAAAATATATTGAATATTGAAAAATTATTTTTTAAAATATTTTAAATAAACCGAATTTTATTTATCTATATTTTCGAGGGCGTGGCAAAATATTGAATTCATAAAAATTTATTAAACAACTTTTAAAAATTACTAGAAAAAAATATTTTTAATAAATTGATCGCATTTAATTTATTTACAATTTTTAGCTCTTCAGTTTCCATTAATAAACTTTCCCTTGACACATATTGACAGTTTCAACTGCCGCCAGTTTGAGTTGAAATAAATTTCCTCTACATTTTTGTTCGCTTAAATATTTCTTGCAAAAAAAAATACAGAATATTTAATTACAACCATCAAACTAAATGAATGTATTTATTTTTTTCTTTGCTGGTAAAAAAATTGCTCTTTCTTAAATCCCATAAATATCAGCCTTCTATTGCAGAGAATGTTATTTTTAAAGCAAAAAGTCTGCCACGCTGAAAATGTTTATAAGAATAAATATTTTGAAATAATTCTCGACGAAGGCGTATGATTAATACGGAATCAAGATTAACTCAAAATATTATGAAGCGCTCTTAATTTACGCTCTCAATTTTCTGCTCTCATTTCAAAATATACTTGGTGAACAACGTCGTGTGCTTTTAATTAGTTTTAGTGCTGTTGAAACAATAACGAAAACTTATACGAGCACGCTTCCGCTCGTGTGTCTGTAGTAGACTCTTGTAAGAGCTTGTTTGTTTAGTTTTCACTGCATATGATAAGGAGCGAATATATGTGCTGTTGTTTACAAACACACACACACTCACACACACACACACTTAGGCAGCAGGTAAGTTGAATCATGTTGAAATAGTTCAACAACAAGAAAAAAAATAATAATTACTTTGAAGTATATATTTTCAAAAATTACAAAATACTGCGCACAGTGGGGCGCAATGCAATAGATGCATTAAATGCAATAATTTATGAAGTCCTGCAAATTTTACGTTAATTTATATTTATTTATATTTAAAAAAAATATCTTTTTTCTTATTTCTATAAAAGCTCAAAACTGTTGCTCGACTTCGGCCAATAGCAGTAGCCAAATTTGAAAATTTTTTAAATTCATAACGAATTCAAAATATTTGTTTCTGTTGAAATATACAGCCGTTACAGCGTAGGGGGAAGGCAGCAAATATATTTTATAACAATAAAGTTTTCTTTCCAACAAATATTTTCTATAAAAAATTTTTTTCAAAAATCGATTTGTAAAAAATCGATTTTAATGAAAAAACTTGCCTGAGAGATTTTTTAAGAACTAAATTTTCTTAACAAAAGCAAAACAAAATTTTTTAGTACCAAATTTATTAAAATTTAGTTTTTAATAAAAAAGATTGCATGGCAAAAAATTTTAGAACTAAATTAATCAAAATAACAAAATTTCTTAGAAATTTAATAAGACCAACTTTTTCAACCAAAAAAACCCTGCATGAAAAAAGTTTTTAGAACTAAATTTATTAATATTTATATCTTTTCTAGAAAAAATTTGCAAAACAAATTTTTTAGTACTAAATTTATTAAAAAAAAATTTTTTGAAAATAAATTTGCATAACAAAAGTTTTTAGAGCTAAATTTATTAAAATTTAATTTTTAATAAAAAATAATGCATGACAAAAAGTTTTAGAACTAAATTTTTTAAAACCCATTTTTTTAATAAAAAAAAAGGAAAAAATTGCATGACAAAAATTTTATAACTAAATTTATTAAAATTTATATTTTTTTATAGAAAAATTTGAATAGCAAAAATTTTCAGAGCTAAATTTATTTATTTTTCTCAATAAAATAACCTACATGACAAAAATTTTTAGAATTATATTTTTTTAAAGAAAAAAATAGCATGACAAAAATGTTTAGAACTAAATTTTTTATAACCCATTTTCTTTTACTTAAAAAAACTTATAACATAACAAAAATTTTTAGAAATAAATTAATTTTTTTTTTATAAAATAACCTGCATGACAAAATTTTTTAGAACTAATTTTTTTTAATTATTATTTTCTTTATAAAAAACTTACAGGATCAAAATTTTTGGAACTAAATTTATTAAAACATATTTCTTTAATAAAAAAAACTTGTATGGCAACAATTTTTAGAACTAAATTTGTTCAAATTTATTTTTATTTTAATCGAAAAATTTGCATAACAAAGATTTTTAGAACTAAATTTTTTAAGAAAATTTTACGTTTTCTCCCAATATTCAGAACATCAACACACTTGTGACTTTCTCTTGTACCTAAAACTCGAGTCCGTACAGAACAACAAGAGCGGATAGAATATAAAATTTTAATTTTCGTATTAAATACTTTCAGTCCCACTTTAAAAAAATTTTTTGCACTTTTTATAAACCAAATTAATATCTCACAAACGATATTTTACATTTTCTTATAAAATTTACAAACTACAATTTATTTCGTCCCACTGTTAACTTCTATATTTCTAAAACTTCCACTCACACACACATGAAAAAAGCTTTTCCAGTTTACCTTCGTTTCGCATAATATTTTTTTTCTCGAATTAATTATTTTTACCCATTCCAAAGGAAATTATAAAAATTGGGTTAACAGTAACAGAAAATAAAACATCCTGATCCGACATGTTTGTTTTCTTAATTTCTCCATTTCAATGCATGTTTTCGTAATTGTTTTTCTACAAACACACCAACAAATACACAAACACAAGCGTAAAGTTTTTAATGATGAAAATGAAACCAGTTTGTAACAGATTCTTGGCGAATCAAATGGCCAATACACGTGCACACAAACACAAACACAAACACATACGAACGTTTTAAAATACTATGGAATTTGTGATTCACACACTCCATCCGTTTCACTTGTTCTTCTTGTTCAATCAGAGTTAATAAACCAGACAAAATCTTAATAAATAACGAAGGCTTTTCGTTACAAAAAAAGTTGTTGCTAAAGAAGTCAACTGCGGGTAGCGCACACTTGAAGTCAGTGATTATTAACGAACGCTGTAAAGCAGCATAAAATTACCAGCAAAACCCATTAAAAATATAATTAAAAAATTTTTATATAAAAAATAATTCTTGTCATAAACTTCAAAGCCAATTATTTTCCATTGTGAATTGGAAGCCGCGCTACCTGCATTCAATATTTCACTGCTGCACACCATTAGCAGGCCTTCAGAGCAAAGCAGAGTAGTTGTTTAGCTTTTCTGTATTTTATGTGTCATATAATTTTTGTGAAATAACAAAATCCCTACAAAAAAAATTCTAACAATAATATAGCATACCATTAGGCGCAGCATATAATTCTTTTTCATTGCCGGGCTAATGAATCACATATTTACTAAACGCTCCTTAAAGTATACAAAAAAAAAGTTAAAGACTTCTTCAATCCCACTTCAAAATGGAAACGACAACGGAAACCCTACAGGATTATATTTCCACAAGAGGCTACTATTTTTTCGCTCCTACTTCTTTGTTTAAATTTATTTCTGCCTGAAAAAGGGTCGAGTAAGTTTGCAGGTGAAGTTGAAAAACTACTCGAAAGCTAACAGTCAGATATAAAGTTATTCGAATAAAAATTATTCGAATACTATTCCAATAAAGACACAAATACTGATGTTCAAATGTATACAATAATCGCATAAAAATTTATTCGAATAACACTCGATAAAAAATTATTCGAATAATATTCGAATAAAACAATAAATAATGATGCTCGAATATATAATAATCACATAAAGATTTATCAAAATAACATTCGATTAAAATTTATCAGAATAATATTCGAATTAAAATTATTCTAATGATATTTGAATAATATTCGAATAAAAATTATTCGAATAGTAACCGAATACTATTCGAATAAAGATACAAATACTGATGCTCAAATGTATATAATAATCGCATAAAAATTTATTCGAATAACACTCGATAAAAAATTATTCGAATAATATTCGAATAAAACAATAAATAATGATGTTCGAATATATAATAATCACATAAAGATTTATCAAAATAACATTCGATTAAAAGTTATCAGAATAATATTCGAATTAAAATTATTCTAATAAAATTCGAATAAAAATTATTCGAATAGTATTCGAATAAAAATTATTCGAATAGTATTCGAATAAAAATTATTCGAATAGTATTCGAATAAAAATTATTCGAATAGTATTCGAATAAAGCTATCAATAATGATGTTCGAATATATAATAATCACACAAATATTTATTTCAATAACACTCGAATAAAAATTAGTCGAATAATATTCGAGTTAATATTAATCGTATAATTATAGTTGTTCGAATATATATTATTTGAATCATAGCAATCGAATATAACTATATATTTCAAAAATATTTAATATTTGGAATAATAATGTTCGAATAAAAACAAATCGATTATATATATTTGAATAAAGCTAATCGAATAGAAATATTTTAAGAAATATTTCTTTTTTTTTTATTCTTTCGAATAAAATTTAATCGATTATTTATATTCGAATAAAACTATTCAAATTAAATTTGTTGCTTTAAATACTTGCTTTGGATACTTGGGTTAGTGATATTCGAATAAGATATAATCGATTATTTATATTCGAGTTAAACTAATCGAATAAAATTTCTGGTTTTTAGAAATATCAATTTTTTTTTGATATTTTGGAAAGAAATATTCGAACAAGATTTAATCAACTATTTATATTCGAATAAAACTAATCGAATAAAATTTCTTGTATAAAAAAATTTTTGTTATTATTTGGGAAAATAATATTAGGTTAAGACTTAATCGATTATTTATATTCGAATGAAACTAATCGAATAAAATTTCGTGTTTTAAAATATATTAATTTTTTTAATAGTTGGGAGAGAAATATTCGAATAAGACTTAATCGATTATATATATTCGAATAAAACTAATCGAATAGAATTTTTTGCTTTAAGAATTATTATTATTTTTTTTATTATTTGGGAAAATATTATTCGATTAAGATTTAATCGATTACTTATATTCGAATAAAACTGAACGAGTCGAATTTATTGTTTCAAAAAATATTCGACATAGTAGTCGATTGAGATTTAATCACTTATTTATATTCGAATGAAACTAGTCGAATAAAATTTCTTGTTTTAAAAAATATTTCTTTTTTGAGTATTTGGGTTAGTAACATTCGAATAAGATTTAATCGATTATATACACATATTTTCGAATAAAGCGAATAGAATATAATTTTTTGCGTTGAGAATTTTTTCTCTTTTGAGTATTTGGGATAGTGATATTCGAATAAGATTTAATCGATTAAATATTTAAAAAATATTTTTTTTTATATGTGGTGAAGTAATATTCGATTAAGACTTAATCGATTATTTACATTCGAATAAAACTAGTCGAATAAAACTAGTCGAATAAAATTTTTTACTTTAAGAAAGTTTTTCTGTTTTGAATATTTGGGTTAGTAATATTCGATTAAGACTTATTCGATTAAGACTTAATCGATTATTTACATTCGAATAAAACTAGTCGAATAAAACTAGTCGAATACAATTTTTTACTTTAAGAAAGTTTTTCTCTTTTGAATATTTGGGTTAGTAATATTCGATTAAGACTTATTCGATTAAGACTTAATCGATTATTTACATTCGAATAAAACTAGTCGAATAAAACTAGTCGAATACAATTTTTTACTTTAAGAAAGTTTTTCTCTTTTGAATATTTGGGTTAGTAATATTCTATTAAGACTTATTCGATTAAGACTTAATCGATTATTTACATTCGAATAAAACTAGTCGAATAAAACTAGTCGAATAAAATTTTTTGCTTTAAGGAAGTTTTTCTCTTGAATATTTGGGGTAGTAATATTCGATTAGAATTTAATCGATTGTTTATATTCGATTTAATTTTTTTTGTGAAGAGATCAGCTTTTAATTATGACACGTAAACTTTCAATTACTGGAGCTGCAGCATCAGTGACAAAAGGATACAGCGCAGAAAGGATATTGTGAAGCCTTAGAAAATCGTCTTCTTGGAACTAAAAAAAAATTATTGCATTTCCTTTAAAACAAACTAAATTTTCCAGCCTCATAAATTAAAACATCTCAAGAGAAGAAAAAAAAGCAGCTGCTCTACAATATTTTTTTATTTTTATCTCTTCTAATTTAATAAACCACTTGAGATATTTAGAGCAAATTCTGTCTCGTAGCACAAAACAATGGCCGCAAAGAGAATGAAGATGAGAAAAGGAAAATAATACAGCGTAACACCGTACACACACACCCACACTCATACATATACCCATGCATGTGTGCAGGGGACCTGCTTAAATACCAGACTGTATTTAATTTGTTTGCATGTCCCTGGTCCGCTGAGAAACTATAAAAATGAGCTGCAGCACGAGACGATTTATGGGCAGCGCCGTTGCGTGGGTGTGTGTGATTTCATCCGTTCAGTAGTTATTTGTTTTTGCTGCTGTTACACACGGAACATATTTTATTTTGTATGAAGTGCAGCTTTTCTAAACATCTTTTTTTTTTTTTTTTTTGTTTAGAACAGTTTTGCCTGCATCCGCTGGAAAACAAAAAGGGAGAGAAATATAAACCGCAAACTGCGGCAGAAGTTTAAATGACCATCGTTTTTTTTTCTCCCGGGCGCTGTTTTATGGCATGCGAAGCTGAAAGCATGTGAAAAATTTTGCATAAAATTTTGGCGATTATTAAATAGCATTTCCTAAATCTGCTTTTAGGCAAAATGTGTGCAGCTATTTTGTTGTTTTTGGAGAATATTTTTACGAAAAAATTTCAATGGGGAAAATAATACAAAAACATACAGAATTTTATTTTCAATTTGGAATTATTATGATTTGATTTGTTGAACAAAATACTCCGCCATTAAAATGCAGTTTGCGAATTGAAAAAAAATGTTTGGAAATTATTGTAACACAAAATTATAAATTAAATGATATTAAAATATTTTTTCTCTTTAATTTTAATATCCTGCTGATTCTTTTTCCCTTAGATTTTATTAAAAATTCAAAAGTGATTTTGAATTTTTTAATACAATTTTGAGAAAAGAATTAAGACCTTTTTTCAAAATTTTATTAAAAATTCAAAGGGGATTTTGAATTTTTTAACACAATTTTTGGAAAAAGAATTAAGACTTTCTTTCAAAATTTTATTAAAAATTAAGACTTTTTTCCAAAATTTTATTGAAAATTCGAAGGGGATTTTTGAATTTTCGACTACAATTTTGGGAAAAAAATTAAGACTTTTTTCCAAAATTTTATTGAACATTCAAAGGGGATTTTGAATTTTTTTATACAATTTTGCAAAAAAAAAGAATTAAGACTTTTTTTCAAAATTGTATTTAAAATTCAAAGGGGATTTTGAGTTTTTTAATACAACTTTGGGAAAAAGAGTTAACACGGTATTAATATTTAAGGATCTTAAACGGCAGTTCCCTAAAAGAGTACTAATTCAAAATGGGGAATTCCCCCAACATGACGAATTTTGTAAATTTATCGCATGAAACACAATAACAAAAAAGGAAATAAAAACCATTATAATTGAGAATAGTTTTTAAAGTTTGTGTGATAGTGTGACCATTTTAAAAGAAATATTAATTAAAAAATTAATAATTAAAAAATTAGTAATTAAAAAACTATTTTTAACAAAATTTTTTGTAAGAATTATTTCACGTATTTATTTTGAAATCTTTCAAAATAAAATAATTATTAAAGTAAAAAGTGTTTTAAAACAATTTGAAATTGAAACGCACTATGGTCACACGGTAGAGGTGTATTCACTACTCGCTGCAATAAAATATATAAATAAATTGATTGCCTACTTCCAGGCATATGAGGAATTGAGTGATTGAATTTATTTAAATACACACAAATTTTTTCTTATTTTTGAGTATTCGATATCGATTGAAATTTTTATAAAAATTTTGTTAAAATTCCTATCGAATTTTTTGTAAAAAAAATTTTCGTGCTGCCTTTCAAAAATGTTTAAAAGAAATGATACAGTAGGTTATGATTACGAACATGGTCACCCTTGCCAATTATTTGCATTAAAAAACGTGACCACTAAATGGTTAAGAGAAATATTTCGATTTCGTTCAGTGTTGCTTAAGCAAAACAGTTTAATAAATTGAATAAAAGCCAGTGGGATGGCGTTTAATATGATGGGAAACTGTTTAGCTGAATAAACGTTTAAGTGAACTAAAATGTTGCTTATTAATATTTAGGGGTCACGTTTTTTTTAGTAAGTATGTGGCCTTGATATTATGAAATCAGGGCTTCTTTTAGTTTCTTAACATCGAATTAGTTTCCCTTATCTTTAGACCTAAAATTTTTTTAATTTTTCATTATATTTCACTCCAGCGAAATTCAAATGAGTCAACTCGACAAAATATAATTGAAAGCAATTTATATTTTGTACTCTTTTATAAAACAACTTAATAGCACATATTCACACACTCTCCCTCCCCCTCTTCCAACCCTACTCTTCAGCATTATAAATGCAAATGAATGGCACACATGCTGCCTCACAAGGATATTCGCCATTTAATCTTTTTGCACTCTACAACAACAACAACAACAAATTTAATCATATTCAAATGAATGTTCGTTCGTTCCATTCAAAACAGTAACAGTAACGGTATTTCAGTAAACGCTTTAGCAACTTTATAAATGAATACTTTTTTCACAAAATGTTTTTGTCGTTTTTCTACTCGCAAAAAAAATTCATATTATCCTTGAATGTTATAAACTGACTAATTGCCTGACACAATACAAAAAGAGAAAAAGAAGAAGAAGAAGAACAAGAACGAACAAACTCTTTAAAACGAAGAAAGCAGCATGAAGGCTAAGTGCACGGTGGGGAGGGGAGGGGAAAATGTTAATTAAATGCAAGATTATGGCCAACAAGCAAAACGTACAACTTCAGCGTTTATGAGAAGCTACAGAAAATATTTGAAAAGAAAAAAATATATGAAAACGAAAATGTAAAGAAACACTAGACATGAAGGAAATGGTGAAAAATGCTGCCACTTTGAATACGTTTTTTTCTTTCTTTTTCTTTTTAGGCCGGAAGGCCCAAACTAATTTCACAGTTTATTTACAAGAGTTTGTATTCAAACAAATAGAATGCTGGCGTTCAAGGTTTAAGAAAAGTGGGGTTAAACACGAATAGTTAAACTTGAGCTGAAGACAAGGGGAGGCTTTAAAAGAATTTTAATTTATTTTATTTTACCAGATTTCTGTTTAAGTTTGAATTTTATTTGATTTAAATGCAGAAGTTGAAATGCTTGTGGCCGAACATTCGAATTTACAGTGAATTATTTGATGGCATGTAACACAACAATTAAAAATATTAATCAAACGCCACTTAACACACAACTTTTTTCGCAACTACACTAGCCGACAAAAGTATATTTTCGTGTGTCCTGCAAAACGCATAAATTTTATTTTTTACTTATTTTCTCCAGAGACGGCAGATAAATAAAAATTCAAAATTCTATAAGGTTTTTTTATTCGAATAAAAATTAATCGATTAATATTCGAATATGTATTAATCGATTAAAACCATTGACCAGAACTACATATAGTGCTCAATAGCGTTAATTTTGTTTTCTTTGTTTTCGTTATTGAAAAATATATTCATCAAAATAATAAGAGAAGAGATCGAATTCGTATTAATTTTATTGCTTAAAGAGAGGGAGAAGTGTAGGAATGATTTGACGCCCTTAAATTTAGCGATTTTTTAGTTGCGACTTTGGCACCACTTTCACCTGAAATTTAAACTGTTTTAATAATTAAATAAAAATTGCACATCAACTTCAAAAGTGATTGGAAAATGTGTGAGCAAAGAAAAACTTGCAAAAACTTTTTAAAAACTTTAATGACAAATTTCCAATTAAATAAAATAGTTGACGTAAGAAAAACAGCACCAAAAAACTTGAACAAAATGTATTTGTAATTTATTTAATATTGTTGCTGTTGTTGTTGTTGTTGTTCAAACTGCTGCTTTGCTGCAAGTAAATTCATACAACAAACGCACACACACACATGCAACAAGACCACAACATTAAAGACCATGTTGAAAGAAAAAGAAGAAGAGTAGGAACTGTGGAAAACAACAAAATTAAGAAACAAAAAATGTCTCCTTCGGAAAGAACGTGATTAAAATGAAATTGACTTTGCCAACATGCGTGGAAAATGTGTGCAAACCAACAAACAAACAAAAACTTACACGTACACAGCCTTCCCACACGCACACACACACGGACAGTGTCATACACACCACTCATGTTAGCATGCAGTCGTGTGAGTTAAATGTAATTAACGGGGGCAATTTTGTATGTCGAATGGTATGAAAGAAATCGTTCAGAGCGGGTTCAATTTTGTTACTCCTTTTAAGTTTTTACGAATCGGCCGAACGACTTTAAATTTAAAACGCAAATCGAATAAATATTCCAAAAAATATTTCTCATGCTATAAAAATTTATCAACGTCCTGTCATCAACTCAATATATATGAGGACATCTGGCTATAAAAGTGAGGTTATGTCTTCTATTAGAAGCGATCAGCTGGTATATTAAAGTAAGAAAAAAAAACAAAACTTTTCTTATCTTCAAAAATATTTCATGTGATAAAAAATGTTTATTTATAAAAATCTGCTTTTCTAGCTTAAAAAACATTTTCAGCAGTTTAATAAATTGAGACGTTTATTAAAACAAGAAGAAAATTACAAAATCTTTAAAAATATTTCATGCAATAAAAAATTTGTATGAAAAAAATCTGATTTTTTGAGCTTGAAAAATATTTTCAGCAGTTTAATAAATGGAGACTTTTATTAAAAAAAAAACAAACAAAACTTTTTCATCTTTAAAAATATATCATGCGATAAAAAATTTTTTTATAAAAATCTGATTAGCTAAAGAATATTTTCAACAGCTTACCAAATTAAGGCTTTTATTAATATAACAAAAAAAAAACGCAACTATTTCCATCTTTAAATATATTTCATGCGACAAAAGTTTTTATTAAAAAAAATTTTAAATTTTTTTGCTTAAAAAATATTTTCAGCAGTTTAATAAATTGAAGCTTTTATTAAAATAAGAAAAAAACCAAAACTTTTCTCATATTTAAAAATATTTCATGCGATAAAAATGTTTATTAAGAAAAATCTAATTTTTTAGCTTAAAAAATACTTTCAGCGGGTTCATATAATGAGAGTTGTTAATATTAAAAAAAAACAAACAATATTTGTTTCATCTTTAAAAATATTTCATGCGATACAAAATATTTATTAAGAAAAATCTAATTTTTTTCCTTAAGAAATATTTTTCGCAGATTATTAAATTGAGACTTTTATTAAAATAAAAACAAACAACATTTTTTTCATCTTAAAATATATTTCATGCGATATAAAATTTTCATTAGGAAAAATCTAATTTTTTGAACGTAAAAAACTATTTTAGCGAATTAATATACTGAGACTTTTATTAAAATAAGAGATCAACAAACAAAATTTTTATATTTAAATATATTTTAATATTAATCAAGCTTATGGTCGTTTTTTATCAAATTATATTTGATCTAATTTTTATTCGATATTTCGTTAATTTTTATTTCCTGAAGATGTTAACAAGCTGTTAACGAAATACCGAATAAAAATTAGATCAAATATAATTTGATAAAAAACGACCATAAGCTTGATTTTAATATTAATCAAAAATATGATAAGGTCAATAAAGATAAATCAACTATATTTAAATATATTTTATGCGACAAAAAAAAATTGTTATTAGAAAAATCAAATTTTTTTAATTTGAAAAATGCTTTCAGCAGTTTAATAAAATCAGACTTTCATTAAAATATGAAATAAACAAATTTTTTTTCATCTCTAAAAATATTTCATGCGACAAAAAACTTTTATTTAGAATAGATAAATCTTATATTTTTTTATTAAAAAATATCAGCAGTTTAATAAATGTTTAATAAAAAACAAACAAAACTTTTTTCATCTTAAAAAGTATATCATGCAATAAAAAAGTTTTATTAAAAAAAAATGTGATATTAAAAAATATTTTCAGCAGTTTGATATATTGAGGCTTTTTTAAATAAGAAAAAAAAATTTCTTTCATATTTAAATATATTTCATGCGACAAAAAAATGGTTATTAAGGAAGATGTTATTCTTTTCCAATTAAAAAATATTTTGTGCAGCTAAAAAACTTGGATTTTTATTTCATTAACAAAAACTTTGATTTACAAATATTATATGTCATGCGATATATTTAAAAGTCTCTTAATATGCCAAAGCTTGAAATTGAATTACAAAATCAGAAATATTTTAAAAGTTGACAGCTGTCAACAGATACGGAATCTGTTAGCCCTAAAGTATGGTTACAATTTAACCCTTTAAGTGTGTGTGTTTCTTGAAAAAGTCCAAAAACAGCCATTCTGGAATTAAAATTTTCTACAAAAAATTTAAAAAACTTTCAGTCATTTTCCTTTGAAAGAAAAAGAGAGAAATTTTTTATATAATCTATTTTTTATAAAATAATTCAACACACCGACATCCAATAAACGATATAAAAGAAATAATTTTGTAATATGAAATTTATTTGTTGGGTGGTTAAGCAATGTCTATATGCATTTCATTGGTGCTTCTTACCAAATCGTCAGTAGACTTCAACCACAGTTTTGCAAAGTTTCAAACTTCTCAACTTATTAAAAGACTTCCAAAAACCATCTGAGAATTATGTTAAATAAATTAACTATATAAATTCACAAACAATTTCAAAAAATCACATTATAATAAGTGTAGCAGGCTATGAAACTTATACAAACCAAACCCAACAAACAACTTTTATTCGATACGACTCTATTTTATTTTTCTATACCTTTATACAATTAGAAATCCCTTGGATAACAATGAAAGTATTTATAAGGCAAAATGAAGAATAAAATCTCAATTGAATTGTTAATAAAACAAATAAATTTCATATTATAATAGTACAATGACAATATGTCAAAAAAATTAGTTTATTAGAAATAATTTTGTTTAAAATAAACAACAAAAACACGTTTTATTTATTTTGTGAAATACTCATTTAATACAATTTCCTGTCAACATGCAAAAATAGCAATACCGG